>CM060376.1:126559-176110 GCA_030545235.1 Helianthus tuberosus
TCGCAATATTAGAGGATGAATCCGGATACTCACCTGGACCACAAATGAGCTTGTTCATTAGGTTCGTGAACGTTACATATTAAAGAATTTTAATAGTAGATTTATACTTAAACGAACAGTACGAACAATTATAGAAGAAATTTTATTTTAATTTAAATCTTTTTAGACCTTTTTTTTTATATATTTTACACTTCATGTTTGTTTGTTTGTTTATCTATTAAATCAACGGAAATGAGCAAACAAACACATTTTTTCTTAATAAAAGAAAATGAATATTATGTATATTTTAACTTTAACTAGTTATAAAAACTGTCGCCGCGTTGCGGCGAACTTGTTTTGTTATTTAATCTGTATTTATATATGTTTGAAATCACTACGAGCGCGTTGCACACGAAATCGCTGAGAAAAATAAAAAGAAAATGTTGAAAAAAACACTAAAAAATAACCGAAAGAAAATCAACTAAAAAAGTTGTATGGTAATGATGTTGTTCGGTAGAAACCCGTAGTCAGAGATGAGTAAATAGTAATGGGTACCGGTACCGAATTTCCTGAACCGAAAGATCCTAAGTACCAGTTCGGTAGTGACGTTTGGCGTTCCTGGTACCGGTTCGCTACCGGTTTTTACCTTCATATACCGATACCGTAACCGGTATTTTCGGTACCAATATCGATTCGGTATCAGTTGGTACCGAGCTCATCCTTACCCCTGAAACTAAAAAAAAAAGTTGTATGACACCGTTGTTGTTCGTACGGTACCCGTGATCAGGGATGAGCAAATGGTACTGGGTAGTAGTACCAAATTTCTCGAACTAAAAGATTATAAAACTCAATCCGGTACCGAGTTTTGGTGTTTTATGTATCAGGCTGGTGTTGTTTTTTACCTTCATGTACCAATAACGAACCGGTATTTTCGACACAAGTACCGGTTAACACCAAGCTTATCAAACTTAAAAAGTAAAGAAGATAACAATTATTATAATGCGGAAAAAAAAAATATAAAAAAACAGTATATAATATTTTATTATATTTTAACTTTAACTAGTTATAAAAACTGTCGCCGCGTTGCGGCGAACTTGTTTTGTTATTTAATCTGTATTTATATATGTTTGAAATCACTACGAGCGCGTTGCACACGAAATCGCTGAGAAAAATAAAAAGTAAATGTAGAAAAAAACACTAAAAAATAACCGAAAGAAAATCAACTAAAAAAGTTGTATGGTAATGATGTTGTTCGGTAGAAACCCGTAGTCAGAGATGAGCAAATAGTAATGGGTACCGGTACCGAATTTCCTGAACCGAAAGATCCTAAGTACCAGTTCGGTAGTGACGTTTGGCGTTCCTGGTACCGGTTCGCTACCGGTTTTTACCTTCATATACCAATACCGTAACCGGTATTTTCGGTACCAATATCGATTCGGTATCAATTGGTACCGAGCTCATCCTTACCCCTGAAACTAAAAAAAAAAAGTTGTATGACACCGTTGTTGTTCGTACGGTACCCGTGATCAGGGATGAGCAAATGGTACTGGGTAGTAGTACCAAATTTCTCGAACTAAAAGATTATAAAACTCAATCTGGTACCGAGTTTTGGTGTTTTATGTATCAGGCTGGTGTTGTTTTTTACCTTCATGTACCAATAACGAACCGGTATTTTCGACACAAGTATCGGTTAACACCAAGCTTATCAAACTTAAAAAGTAAAGAAGATAACAATTATTATAATGCGGAAATAAAAAAAATATATAAAAAAACAGTATATAATATTTTATTATATTATATATTACTGTTCATTTCAGTCATAAATTAATATATAGGAGAATATCTTTATGATATACCTTTTGTTTTGATAACTTGTATTTCAATGTAACACCTTGATTTCCCGATGAGTCCCGATTTGGAGTTTATGCATGACGATTGATATCAGTAATCACAAATCACAACAGAAGATGGAAATTTAAACTAACTAGGATTGCGACCCGCCGCAATGTGGCGGGGATTCTTTAGTTATAACTAAGTCGATCTACGACCCGCACGTTATGTTAAACCTGTCAAACGGGAAAAAATAGACGATGTAAAAACGTTCACCCACACACGCATGTTGCGTCGTGTTAACTCACAAAATTTAGAACGAAACCTAAAAACGTTAAACCAAATACGTACGTTGCGATGTGTTAAGTCACAAAATTTAGAACCAAGCATAAAGCGAAAAATTTGCGGAAAATGAAAACTATAAATGACCAAAGTTGAAAGTAAAAAAAGTTGTGAGGATAGATGGCAAAAGATAAAAAGTTTTGGGGTAAAAGTAAAAAAACTAATAGTTTTGGGTTAAAAGTAATTTGTGAAATACTTTGGGTGAAATGTAAAAAAAATCAATTTTTTTGGAAAACCACAAAGCCAAGGTTACAACAACCATATGGATAACCAGTTTTTCTTTGAAAACCCTCCAAAGCACATCCCCACGTTGCGGCGGGGCGTACAACGGTGTCAAATAGTACTAATGCCACACAACCGTCATCGACTAGCAACATTGAGTCGAGCTAGGATCTGCGTGTTGCGACGAACCTGTCAAACATGAAAAAATAGAGGTAAAAACGTTGAACCACACATGCACGTTGCGCCGTGTTAACTTCCAAATTTGAAACAAAACATAAAAAAGTTGAACCACGGTCATACGTTGCGTCGTATTAACTCGAAAAATTTAGAACTATACGTAAAACGAAAAATTGCGAAAGATGAAAAGTATAAGTGACAAAAGTTGTGAAGTTAAATTGCAAATAATGAAAAGTTTTGGGTTAAAGTTAAGAAAACAAATTATGTAGGGTTAAAATTGCAAAAGGTAAAAACATTTGAATTAAAAGTAAAAATCATGTTTTTTTTTTTTTGAAAAACTCTCAAAACACAAAGTACAAGTTGTATTGCATATTTTTTTTGCTTGTTTATAGTAATAAAATTATTACAAAGTACAAATTTAAAAGTTCAAAAATAATATACAGAAATATCATGCTAAAAGATCCACAGACGGGCCGAATATAATAAAATATGGCTTGAGACTAATAGGGTCTTTCGTGGAGTTGCAAATTCTAAATCGCATAGACTGAGCTGCTCCAGTCTATTTCGTATTTATATAACTTGCTCTTAGTCTTTTAAAAATACGTTAGTTTTCACTGTAAATACAATTAACAAACTCTTTTTGAAAATCTTTTCAAAAAGTATTTGATACCATTTGGTATATTATTTTAAAATAATTTGGGATAAGATAATGTTTCTTGTTTCTAGTTTTACATGCTTGTCAATACATATGGGGACCGGAACTAAACATCGGTTCATGATTAACCGACACACCACATTTTCAATATCATATAAAATAGCATTAGCGTCTGTCAGGTGTATGCTTACACCCCGCGCTTAGGTCGTGGACACTTGCAAGTAAATGAGCCGAGGATATGCAGGACACAGTCGTATTAACCCTAAATGTTTAAGTTATCAAGCAAACGGATGAAAACGAGTTATTTAAAATTTGGACATCATTCGTCATTGATTCAATACCCGACCAAGCGGCTAAAGTCGTATCCCAAACCCTTATAAAGGAAAATAAGCTAATAGTATTTATAAATACAATAAGTTTATGTTTATAATTAACATTTAACATACTTTATATGAAACTTTTTACCAATAATTGAATAATCCACTTGGTTGATATAATCATCTTTATAGCAAGCATAAAAAAACAATTTGGCTTGGTAGAGTGGTGTACCCAACACCATTTGCATTTTGCAACCAACTATTTTTTTTTTTTTTACTATTGCCGCGTTGCGGCGAACGTCTTTTGTTGTTTAGTTTGTGTTTACATGTGTTTTGAAATCACTACAAGCGCATTGCGCACGGAAAGCGTTGACAAGAATAAAAAGAAAATATAGGAAAAAACACTAAAAGATAACCAAAAGAAAATCAACCAAAAAAGTTGTATCGTAATAATGTTGTTTGTATGAAACATGTGGTCAGAGATGAGCAAATGATACTGGGTACCGGTACCGAATTTTCTGAACCGAAAGATCTTAAGTACCAATTCGGTATGACTTTTGGCGTTCCTGGTACCGGTTCGCTACCGTTTTTTACCTTTATATACCGGTACCGTAACTGGTATTTTCGGTACCAGTACCGATTCAGTATTGGTTGGCACCGAGCTCATCCCGACCCCTGAAAAAAAAATCATTAAAAGTTGAAGAAAATCAACAAAAAAAATTGCACGATACCGTTGTTGTTTGTACGACACCCGTGATCAGGGATGAGCAAATGGTAACGGGTAGCAATACCGAATTTTCCGAACTAAAAGATTTTCAAAATCAATTCGATACCGACTTATGGTGTTTTCTGTACCAGGCTGGTGTCGGTTTTTACCTTTATGTACCGATAACCGTATTGATATTTTTGATACCAGTACCAGTTGACATAAATTTATCTAACTTAAAAAGTGAAGAAGATAATAAAAATAATTAAAAAAAAACTATATTTAATATTATAACCTTTTCTACATTGGCGAAGCTTGAGGGGTCGATTTTTCCCAATTCGGGGGGGGGGGGGGGGGGTCGAAAACGTACATACCTAAAAATTTCCATACGAATGTACTGTTCATAACACTACGTGTCGAAAAGTTCAGGGGGGCGGACGCCCCCTTCCGCCCCAAGAAAGCTACGCCCCTGGTTTTCTACTTAGTGGCATTTTTAATATACTTATTATATTGTTTTACTGTTCAAAACGTTTCATTTTTAGTATATAGGGGAATGTTCAAAACGTGGGAATTTGCACATCTCACGAGTACAAAAGTCAATGTTGGAATCATATATAATCATACTTCAATTTGCAAATTATGAGGACATATACTTTGTGGTTATTTTTTAAATATGATAAACCTGACGTTATTTAGGTTCCTCTTACCATTTTTGTATCATTTTTCATACACCATATATAAATATTTTTATAGTTTACATACTTCTCTATTTAAAATTAATTATTAACATAAATTATCAAAGGCCCATGGCTTTATAGCCTAGTGACATCTTGATGGTGAGATAAGACTTTGGGATCAATAGGTCATGGATTTGATTCCCACAAGGGGGTTTTCCCATATTTATTGGGTTTCCTCCTGAATTGGTGTATATGCATTATGCCTAGTGAAGATGAATATGATCGAGTGGTCTGCTAGTGGCACGATAATACTCCAATGGTCCGTCAGTAATCCAAATTTACCGTCCAAAAAAACATAAAATATCAAAGTTAATTTTTCTAAATATATCCATTCTGAGTTGATATTGACTTTCTCTTTTATATATAAAATAAAAATAAATATGACAATTCTGTGAGCTTTTTCAAAAATTGTGGACCGCACTACATGAACTTTTTTTTTTTGAACGGCCAACAAACTCAATCCCGAGCACTCTCGGGGCACCCACTGGACAAACGGAGTACTCCGAGAGTAACCCGAGTCCATCACCAATTCCGGGGAAAACCCGGTAACCCACCCGCCCGTAGACACGACGGTGAAATTACCAGTAAAACCCGTTTGGCTCAAGGATCCAACCCAGGTTTCCCTGGGTCTCCTATCATTGCCCACCAGTGCCTCACTCTGCACCAAGTGGGAGTCGAACCTGCATCTCTCAAGAGAAATGCAAGCCCTCCACCACTTGATCTAGAGATCATTGGCGCACTACATGAACTAAAGTGGTAAATTAAGAATGATATTTAATCCATATTTTTTATATAACGTCAATCTATCGAATAATTGTAGTGTACGTTGACATTGGATGCTTTGTCGATGACGGTCGTATATTTTTCTTTAGATTAGACGGTCGTATATTAAATGTTTGAAACGACCCGTTGGGTCAATAGGTAGTTGAAGATATTCATCCTAGACATCCACGATTAAGAAGCTAGTCGATATATATATATATATATATATATATATATATATATATATATATATATATATATATATATATATATATAGGGTAAGGTTCCAACGTGAACAACCTCCCAAGAGTGAACTGCATGAACAGATCTGGACCGTTGTTTAATATGATCTTGATATTTGAAAGGGGTGGCATGATTGTAATTAATAGGTTAGATTTTAATGTTTTATTAAAAGCAAAAGGGTAATAGTGTAATTAGCTTAAATAGTCATTTAAAACAAAATGGAAGATTATTTCCATAATTAAAGATAATATCCCGTAAATATCTAGTATTTTGTTTGTCAAATCCTTTCATATTACTTTAAAAGAAAATCAAAAACGTATTCCCCTCTGTCTCTAAACTCAATCGGCGACCAGCGGAGTAAAACCCTAGAACGGCGACGGATCCTTTTTAATCGCCGGTGAAACAGAGCTTCGTCTTTAACAATCAAAGGTACACATTGAAAGTGTTAATCTTTATATGTTTTTGAAAGTTTTTGCATGTTCCGTTCCTTTTATTAATTAACTAAGAACACCAATCGGAATTAGGGGCTTGAATGTTGAGATGTTGTTCTTGTGTTATCTGATTGTATGTATGATGGTTTGTTATAGATAATATAGAACCCATCAGTACACCTGTGTATGTTTGCAAAATCAGATGATGATGTTGTTTAATTCTTGATGTACACCGGTGTACATAGTGGTAATCAGATGATATATGTTATGTTTGTTTATTATGTTGGATATAAAGTTTGGTTAATCACAAATAAGGATTTGTGGCATGTTTTTTTAGTGATTTTAGGCAAGTCTGTTTGTTGAGTTATCTAGTAGTAGGTTTTCGAAGTACACATGTATACTGTTTTACAAAAATTGCGTAAGGATCATTTTCGTTTTCGTAAATTTATAGTATGATTCAATGTACACATGTGTATACCTGGTATATTCGACGAAATGGGCTTTTAATCAATTTATATTGAAGAACAGGTCTGGTTATACGATGTACACATGTGTACGATATGACTTATGTACAGTATACACATGTGTACTTAATTAAACTGCAAACGGCGTTGGGATGTACACATGCGTACGATTTGATTTTTTTAATTATACTGTCTTTTTTTTTGCAGAAAGCCCCATTCACCTGATCAACGACGACAACTTCTTCAAAAAGACTACGCCTTACAAAGTGGTATGTATCATTTAAATAAATAAATTAGGTCAGTTGTTAGTGAACACATTGTGACTGGTTATTACATGATGTTTTGATTTCAGAAAGACATTTTTTGTAAGTATTTGAAGATTGTGAATCATCCTAAGAGTGCGGAAATTGAGATTGCGGACGTGGTAAGGTTGGAGTTTGAATGGAAGACAGTCAACAACACCGTGGATTGCGGAGTGTTTGTCATGAGGCATATGGAGACATGGTTCGGGGTAACAGCTGATAAGTGGGATAGTGGATTCCCACTTGGGCATAAGGACAAGAAGGCGTGCTTGACACGTTTGAGGAAAAAGTACGCAATAAAGCTAGTTAAATCAGGGGCCAACAAGCACCGTAGTCGTGTATTGGCTGAAGCAGCCCACCATGAAAAGGCGAACGGATTTGGTTGTGTTTAGTACGTCTATATTGGTTGACAATAGTTAACGTTTTTTTATTTGAATTTTTCGTATGTAGTGTTTAACACCAAATGTGGTGATTGTCATACTAAAGCAGTTGATGGTTTGGGTATTTTGTTCTGTTTTGAAACAGTGGAATAAAAGTTAAATGGGTATTAGTATGGTTTTTATGTATTTCAAACTACTACACAGTTTGTTTATGTCCGTAATGTAGGTGTTGTGTATTTAATTGAATTAAACGTTTTCACAATATATTAAATGAGCATAGTTATCACATAGTAAAGTAGGTACACATGAGTATTTGTGATGTAAACATCCAAGTACACCGGTGTACAGACATACTAGCAGATAAGTACACTAATGTACGATATCTGTTGATATAATACAAAGTCATACCGTTAAAATGGTATTAGTATGGATTTTATGTATTTCAAACTACTACACAGGTTGTTTATGTACGTAATGTAGGTGTTGTGTATTTAATTGAATTAAACGTTTTCACAATATATTAATGAGCATAGTTATTACTTAGTATAGTAGTTACACATGAGTATTTGTGATGTAAACATCCAAGTACACAGGTGTGCAGATGTACTTGCAAGATAAGTATACTAATGTACGGTATCCGTTTTCAGATTTTTTACAATAAACAGGAATGTTTCTTATTTCTTTGTGGACCTTTTTTCATCGATATAATACAAAGTCATACCGTTAAAACACAAAAAATCAAGTTATAAGAGAATATTAAAGTTGAAATTGGAACACACTCAAAAAATGAATAACTATTTAATTATACAACCTGGGCTACAATGATTAATCAGCAGCAGAAAACAGTTACTACGATGATCAATGAGCAGCAGAAAACAACCAATGTAATACAATAAATATTCTCCGGAATGTTAGTCCGGCTTAACTTTCAAAGTCCGGCGGCTGATGGCGACGGCAATGTTAAAGACGACAACATATGTCCGGCGAGATAATTATCGGGTTTTGAAAACTGGATGAACGAGGTAACGTGATGAACGGCGGGACGTGATGAACGGCGGGACGTGATGAACGACGGAAGTTCAAACTTCTGGAATTGAAAACTTGTTCAGACGAGAATTGTGGATCCAATATGAAGAAGATATGGATGTTTGTTGAAGAGATTATGAAAGATAATGTTGATAAATATAAAATATGTTAAGATTTGCTTAATAAATTAAAAATAAGTTATGATTTTGAAATTGTCGACAATTGTTGTAGAGATTGTGAAACTGATTATTTCTTTATTGTTAAGATTTTGAAATTAATAACAAAATAATTTAAATTGAATATTTATATAAAGTTACAATCTTACCCTTGTTAAATGAATATGAAATCAATGGTTCAGATCAGTTCACGCGGTTCACGCTAGTAAATTTGTTCACGTTTGAACATAATCCTATATATATAGGGGACCGCTAGAATGAGAACCACCCCGAGTTATGAGAACCGCGAGAACCACACCATCCGGGGCGCCGTTGACCAAAATTTTTTTTTACAACTAGATGTGTATATTGTAAACACATTCGTAAAAAAAAATTTAAAAAAAGGCCGAGGGGGTAGTTTTTTACACCACAAGTTTGGTGTAAAAAAAAAACAAAAAAAAAATAAAAACACCAAACTTGGGGTGTAAAAAACTACCCCCTCGGCCTTTTTTTTTAATTTTTTTTTTACGAATGTGTTTACAATATACACATCTAGTTGTAAAAAAAAATTGGTCAACGGCGCCCCGGATGGTGTGGTTCTCGTGGTTCTCATAACTCGGGGTGGTTCTCGCATGAACTCCTCCCTATATATATATATATATATATATATATATAGGGAGCCGCTAGAATGAGAACCACCACGAGTTGTAAGAACCACGAGAACCGCGCCCCGCGGGTGGCCGTTGACCACGAAATTTTTTTTACACCTAGATCCGTATATTTTAACACCGGGGGTAAATTTTGGGTTCAAACGGCGCGCCCGAGGGGGTAGTTTTTTACGCCCAAAGTTTGGGTTTTTTTAATTTTTTTAATTTTTCTTTTTTTTAACCAAACTTTGGGCGTAAAAAACTACCCCCTCGGGCGCGCCGTTTGAACCCAAAATTTACCCCCGGTGTTAAAATATACGGATCTAGGTGTAAAAAAAATTTCGTGGTCAACGGCCACCCGCGGGGCGCGGTTCTCGTGGTTCTTACAACTCGTGGTGGTTCTCATTCTAGCGATCCCCTATATATATATATATATATATATGTATATATATATATATATATATGTATATATATATATATATATATGTATATATATATATATATATATATGTATATATATATGTACATGGAGAAAACCAATTTTATTGAGAAAACTAAGGAAACCCCAATACTTGGCCCATATTGAGCCACGTCACCCACTTTAAGCATGTGCAAATTGGTCTTCAAATGGCATTTTAGACTTTTTACTTTTTCATCCCATCAAAAGTCACCAACCCCCCTTTTACTTTTGAGACAAAAGTACACACATTTTTGCAACATTTTTCAATGCATCTTCTTCCCCACATTTCTATCATCTTCTTTAAATTCAAACCTTCCATATATTTCTTTTTATCTTTGTTTATCCATGGAGTTTATGACAAGAATTTCGGACGACACATAAGTAGACTTTTAGTATTAATTCTTGTTGAATACGTCTCCATGTTGTGTTGTACGAAACAACTAGATCTGGATCTTGTACTCATCCATTTCTATTGAAGCCACCATATCTGAAGATCAAAGTCACCATCGAAGCTCTCAAAGAAAAGCAAGTAAGGTGTTGCTCTCATCACATCTTTGTTTATGTTTTTAGAGAGAGAAAGCTAATGTTTTTTTAGAGAGAAACAACAATATTCATCTTGTTTATTTTGGATGTGTTCATGCTTATTGAAAGCTGATTTCGGGTGTGTTCATGCTTCATCTCACGTCGTCATCTTCATCTCGGGTGTGCTGATGCTTGTTGAAAGCTTATTTCTAGAGTGAGAAACAACAATCTTCATCATATTCATCAAGAACACCAAGAACACATAGAGAGAAACAAGTTTGAAGATCTTCATCGTGTTCATCACACGGTTTCTAGATTCGGTAAGTGTTTTTAGAGAGAGAAAGTTGCTATTTTAGAGAGAGAAACAACAATCTCTTGAGTATTTTATTTTGAAAAATCATTTCACACTTAATGTTTTAGTTAAAATGGTTGTTTATAGGTTTTTATGTAATGGATGTTTTAGAGATGAACATGATTCTTTTGTTAAAATGGTTCTAAAAATGGGTAAATGTTTATGTAATTTGCAGGATTTTATTTTTGTGTTAAAATCATTTTTGTGGTAAAAAGTTGTGTTTGGTTTGGTTGCTTGTTTGAGGCTTTTGATCTGAATAGTAACTGTTTTTTTGTTGGGTTGGTTGCTTGTTTGGGCTTTTGATCTGAATAGTAACTGTTATTGTGTGTTATACTAGGAGGTAACACATGTTACATGTGTTACAATAAAATTTTACACGTGTATAACACATAACACATGTTACATACCCGTAGTTACATTTGTGTTAATAAGTTTAACTTTAGGGGATTAACACTGATGTACTTGTTTTGTTTATATAGGTGAATGGATGTTTATGTTCAAGATAAAGATGGTTATCAAGACGCAAAGCGTAGCTAGATTTTTGTAACCTTTTTGATAGTTTTTGGATCATTTTTATATGTTTAAGTTTTTATAAAGATTTTTGTTACTTTTAAGTATGATTGTAATGTGTGCAATTACTAACAACCCATGATGACAAGTGACTTTTGTTTTGATTAACATTTGTAACTGGTGTTGGACGTAACATGTGTAACCTATGTGAGAGGTAACTAACTAATAGCAAAGAATGACCTGATAAAATGTTGGTCATATCATTCCTTTGGTACACATGTGTTACATACGTTAAAAGGCAACGTTACATATGTAACAATGGTTTTTATATATGTAACATGTTTAATGAAAAATAATAAACTACTATTAAACGCATGAGCTGTTGAATATCATTAATTAGAAAGTCAAAAACATCTAACACATTACAATCATCTTAAACATTATAATCTAAAAAATATTACAATCTTAAAGAATACTTGTTTTGATTAACATTTGTAACTGGTGTTGGACGTAACATGTGTAACCTATGTGAGAGGTAACTAACTAATAGCAAAGAATAACCTGATAAAATGTTGGTCATATCATTCCTTTGGTACACATGTGTTACATACGTTAAAAAGGCAACGTTACATATGTAACAATGGTTTTTATATATGTAACATGTTTAATGAAAAATAATAAACTACTATTAAACGCATGAGCTATTGAATATCATTAATTAGAAAGTCAAAACATCTAACACATTACAATCATCTTAAACATTACAATCTAAAAAATATTACAATCTTAAAGAATACTTGTTTACCAATTGACGTGACATTTTGGATGATGTAATGCAGTTACATATGTAATTTAACTAAGTTTTAATTGGCACCTAAGGTTGCACATATGTAACACATGTTTTTTTTAACATGTGTTACACTATAGGGTAACACATGTATAGTCATGTTATACATGTTACATACAGTGTTTACACGTGTTACAACATCAAGGATACACATGTTTCATATAGTTTTTACAACCAAAAATGACCTTCACGACAACATCCTTTTTCATCCATAATGCAACATGTGTAACAACGTCCAAAACTGTTGCTTCGTTTCTAGTATATAACGTGTGTGACATGGCGATCGTCAGAAAACACATAAAAGTCACATGTAACTTGTAACATGATATAGAACCAAGTATTGGTTTACTATGGATACGATGTAACACATGTTACAAACAACATGTAACATGTGTAACAATGCTAAAAAGTGTTGCATTTATTGTATAACGTGTGTGGCATGACGTATATCATGTAAAAAGTGACTGTTATGCATATTACGGTTTGAGATTTTATAAAAGTTAGTTTCCCTATCCCACTATTGAGATTTTATATGCACCCGAAGTCCTATTTTTTCCAACATCGCCATTAGATTTTATAAAAGTTAGTATCCCCAGTTATATTACATACATAAAAGGAAGTTGATTTTAGATCAATACATAACCGACATGTGTATTGTTCAAATTGCTAGTAATGTATGCAACTACTGAGAATGTGGGACTGGTGTAACAAAATAAAGGGACAAATAGATTATATATATTAAAAAAAACAATTACAATTAAACTTAAATGTAACAAAAGTGTTTTATACAAATTCAAATATATAAAAAATGATCCAAAAAACTATCATAAGGTAACACAAATCTACTTATGCTTCGTTTCTTGATAACCAACTTCATCTTGAACACAAACATCCCTATACCTATGAACAAAACAATTACATCATTGTTAATCTTGTATAGTTAAATTTATCAACGCAAACGTAACAACATTTATGTAACATGTGTTACAAGTTATACATGGACACAAAGGGGGCTGCACATATGTACCACATGTTTGGAACTTGTGTTACATTAGAGTGGTAACACATGTATAACATGTGTTACGTGTTACACATGTGTAAGTTTTTTGTTGTAACACATGTAACAACCATATGTGATATGTGTAACATGGCTATACATGTGTTACCCCTAGTATAACACACACAAACAGTTACCCCATAACATGCGTAATATGATGTAGCAAAATAAACACATGGATACGCTGAATGTTACACATATTCCGAATAAATTATGAAGTTTCTAAAGGTAACACATGTTATAACATATACGATAAAAAAACCCCAAACAAGCAACATATAGGGGCTTACACATATGTAGCACATATTTGTACCTTGTGTTACACTATAGTGGTAACACATGTATAACATGTGTTACGTGTTATACATGTGTAAACTTTTTGTTGTAACACATGTAACAACTATATGTGACATGTTAACATGGCTATACATGTGTTAACCCCTAGTATAACACATAAAAACAGTTACTATTCAGATCAAAAGCCCCAAACAAACAACCAAACCAACAAAAAACAGTTACTGTTCAGATCAAAAGCCTCAAACAAGCAACCAAACCAAACACAACTTTTTATTTGTAAAATAAACGAGATCATCAACGATTAGATTATGAACTTTTCAAAGGTAACGAATATATATCAACAATAACATTCATTATCACAATTCTAAAAAAAATTTAATCCCTTTAAAACAAAAAAAACCCAACAAACTATCAAATCTATTTTACCAATAGACACACAAAATCATTCAACTTTTACCAAACAAATAACATTAAGACATGGAACCAGTCCATGTCATACGTGTGTGTGTTCTTGGTGTTCTAACAACCTTCTCTCTCTAAAAACCCATGTAACCAAACGATTTATGACCTTCTTCTCTCACACATACACTTGTGTGTGTGTTCTTGGTGTTCTAACAACTTTCTCTCTCTAAAAACCCATGAACCAAATGATTTCTGACCTGCTTCTCTCTCACACACTTGTGTGTGTTCTTGGTCTTGGTGTTCTAATAACTTTCTCTCTCTAGAAACACATGCAACCGAATGATTCAGGCCTGCTTCTCTCACACACACTTGTGTGTGTGTTCTTGGTGTTCTTCATGAACACGAAGGAGAATCTTGTTTCTCTTTCTCTCACACACTTGTGTGTATGCTTTTGGTGTTTCTCTTTCTTTAACAATAACGATTCAGGCTTGCTTCTCTCACACACACTTGTGTGTGTGTTCTTGGTGATTGAAACATGAAGAAAGAGAGAGGCTGAGAGAATGGATGATGATGATGGTTTGATGGTGAATGTACAGAAGATATTTTGAATTCTCAAAGAAGAAGAAAGAAGAAAGAGAGACAATGATGATGCTTTAATGGTGATGGTGACAACTATACAAAAGAGAGAGAATGAGATATGGTCTTTTTGACACAAATACCCTCCTGGCCCACTCATCAACATATGTTATGTATTAAATTTAAATCAATAAACCATCAAATTTCCCTAACCCTTAGATGATCAAGATCAATGGTCACAATTGGGTTTCCTTAGTTTTCTCACTAAAAAATGGTTTCCTATATATCCTTGCCCTATATATATATAGGGAGGAGTTCATGCGAGAACCACCTTTATTGCGAGAACCGCGAGAACCAATGTGAACACAACCTAAAATAGCTAAAAATCACACAATTTTTTTTTTTAATATTTTTTATATAAAAATCGCTACTTTTCGAAGCAAAAAAAAATTTAATTTTTTTTTGCCACTAAAAGTAGCGATTTGAGCATAAAAAATATTAAAAAAAAAATTAGATTTTTTTAGATTTTTTTTAGGTTTTTTGGGGGGTTTAGTTTTTAGCATTTTAACTTGTGGGGTGGGGGGGGGGGGGGGGTTAGGTTTTTGGGGGGTGGGGGAGGGGGGTTTAGGTTTTTTTTTTTTTTGGGGGGGGGGGTTAGTTTTTTTTTAGGTTTTTTGGGGGTTTTAGTTTTTAGCATTTAGCTTGGGGGGGGGGTAGGTTTTTTTAGCTATTTTAGGTTGTGTTCACATTGGTTCTCGCGGTTCTCGCAATAAGGGTGGTCCAATCTTCAACTACTCAATAGGTAGTTGAAGATATTCATCCTAGACATCCACGATTAAGAAGCTAGTCGATATATATATATATATAGGGTAAGTATAGTGTAAAAAGGGCCTAAAGTGTGAGAATTGTAAGAGGTGTTTTAAACTATTAGATCTTTGATCTAATGGTTGAGATCAATAGGGACCAAATTGTAAATTGTGTTTTAATTATTTGGACTGATTTGAAAATTGTAGGGTTAATAGTGTTTTTTTATAGAGTTAATTACTATTTTCGTCCATGAGGTTTGTC
The DNA here is from genome assembly GCA_030545235.1 of Helianthus tuberosus. Lineage (NCBI taxonomy): Eukaryota > Viridiplantae > Streptophyta > Magnoliopsida > Asterales > Asteraceae > Helianthus > Helianthus tuberosus. The sequence continues at coordinate 142,026 of CM060376.1, forward strand.
AAAAATAACGGTTTCAGTCCATAAGTTTAAAAATTGCCATTTCAGTCCATTAGTTTCATTTTCGTAACCATTTCAGTCCACTAACTTAACTCCATCCATTTATTTTGTTAACTTTGGGTGAAATTACCAAATTACCCCTGCTAACTTAACAAATTGTAATAAAAAAATCCTAAAAAATCTAAAAATAAAAAAAATTTCAAAAAAATCAAAAAAATTCCAAAAAATCTAAAAATCAAAAAAATTTTAAAAAATCATAAAAATTCTAAAAAATCCAAAAAAATTATAAAAAATCCAAAATGTTTCATTAAATGTTTCATTGCGAACCGTTTCGACGCGAACCGTTTCGACCCGAACCGTTTCGACGCGAACCGTTTCGACCCGTACCGTTTCGACGCGAACCGTTTCGACCCGTACCGTTTTGACCCGTACCGTTTCGACCCGTACCGTTTCGACGCGAACCGTTTCGACCCGTACCGTTTCGACGCGAACCGTTTCGAGCCGTACCGTTTCGAACCGTGTCGAAACGGTTCAGCTCGAAACGGTTCGGGTTCGAAACATTTAATGAAACGGTACGACCCGAACCGTTTCGAGCCGTACCGTTTCGACCCGAACCGGTTGGTACGGGTCGAAACGGTACGGCTCGAAACGGTACGGGTCGAAACGGTTCGCGTCGAAACAGTACGGGTCGAAACGGTTCGCGTCAAAACGGTTCGGCTCGAAACGGTACGGGTCGAAACGGTTCGCGTCGAAACGGTTCGCGTCGAAACGGTTCGGCTCGAAACGGTTCGGCTCGAAACGGTACGGGTCGAAACGGTTCGGCTCGAAACGGTACGGGCCGAAACGGTACGGGCCGAAACGGTTCGCGTCGAAACGGTTCGCGTCGAAACGGTTCGCAATGAAACATTTAATGAAACATTTTGGATTTTTTTGGATTTTTTAGAATTTTTATTATTTTTAAAATTTTTTTTTATTTTTAGATTTTTTGGAATTTTTTTGATTTTTTTGGAATTTTTTTGATTTTTAGATTTTTTAGAATTATTTTATTACAATTTGTTAAGTTAGCAGGGGTAATTTGGTAATTTCACCCAAAGTTAACAAAATAAATGGATGGAGTTAAGTTAGTGGACTGAAATGGTTACGAAAATGAAACTAATGGACTGAAATGACAATTTTTAAACTAATGGACTGAAACCGTTATTTTTGACAAACCTCAGGGACGAAAATAGTAATTAACTCTTTTTTATATGTTTCAAATAAGGCAACCTCTCCTAAATTCCAGCGATCCATTTTTAAACTAATACTAAAAATCCGAACATTCTAAAAATCTAGAAACATGTAACTGCTACGAGAAATATATAACACTATATAACACCATATAATGCTATGTAACACTACATAACACTATACATCCATCATAGACCTGCTACCAGAAAATATAACACTATACATCATCATAGACTGCTACCAGAAAATTTAGAGGAGAGACACTTTAGGGGAGCTGAAAAACTCAGACTTTGAACGTTGGGTACCCACTAGGGGTGCAAACGAGCCGAGCGGCTCGCGAGCGACTCGAGATCGGCTCGAGAAAAAGCTCGAAACGAGCCGAGCCTTATCGAGCCCGAGCCGAGCTTGAGCATCAAAACAAAGCTTGTTTGTTTATCGAGCCCGAGCTCGAGCCTCACATGTGAAGCTCGTTAGGCTCGTCGAGCCTTAGTGTAAACGAGCCGAGTCGAGCCGAGCTTATTTAAACTTGTTTACAAGCCGACCTCGAACTTAAAAATATGCTTATTTAGTAAACGAGCCCGAGCCCGAGCTTTACTTATCGAGCTCGCAAGCCTAAAAAGTCTATTATTTATATTATTTTTATTTAATATACTAATTAATAGATAATAAACGAGCCGAGCCCGAGCCGAGCTCGAGTTTGATAAAATTCAAATGAGCCGAGCTCGAACTTTGAAAACAAAGCTCGAATCGAGCTGAGCTCGAGCCCGAGCTCTCATAAGTTAATCGAGCTCGAGCCTGGTTGAGCTCGGGTCCGGCTCGGCTCGTTTGCACCCATAGTACCCACTACCCGAAGCGATAACACCGCTTTCGGTTTGCGGGTAGAGGTTAGGGTGGATACAAGCCAAGTGTGTGTATGCGTGAGGGTAGGAGAGAGATAGAGAGAGTTGCATGTATAGGGAGAAAAATCGATGTAAAAAGGTGGGGTTCATGTTTTAAGTAGTAGGGCCACAAAATTGGATAGTTTAAAGTAGTAGATGAAATGAATGACATAACAAGTAACGATTGGAGGACGTTTAGGGTAGGAACTTAGCACCACACTATCAGAACTTGTATTTGTTATGTTAGTACACCGCTTTTACATTTGATTTCACTTTTAAGCAAGTTAAAGAACTTCAATGTACACTAAAATTAAGTTCAAGAATCTTTATATAAAAAAATACACGTGAGTGGAGAAGAGAAAATGTTATTGTTCACATTTATTCCATCAAGTTGTGTTAGTGGAGTTTTTATAATATAAAAAGTGGTTGTGAATGGAATCGAGAGAAAATGTTATTGTTAATCTGTATATTTGAGGTGATATTATTCACCCCTATAATTTTTTAATATATTTTGAAAGTGATTGTGAGTGGAAGTGAGAGAAAACCTATGGCTTTATAGCCTAGTGGTATCTTAGGGGTGAGATAAGACTTTGGACCAATAGGTCCTGGGTTCGATTCTCACAAGGGTGTTTTTCACATATTTATTGGGTTTCCTCCTGAATTGGTGTATAGGCATTATGCCTAGTGGAGATGGATATGATCGGGTGGTTCCGATGGTGGCACGATGATACTCCAGTGTTACGTCAGTAATCCAAATTTGCCGTTAAAAAAAGTGAAAGTGAGAGAAAATATAGTGACAAATGTATAAAAATATATTAATATATTATTTAATAAAAAATACATGTTAACCTTATTAAAATATTCACTTTTACAAACCAACAACATTCATTGTAAAATGGACAATAATAGTAACAGATCCAATCTAAAGGTTCCGAGCTGGGAGAATTGGAATTCGTTTGTCATTCTAGATATGTTGTAGTTTGTTTCGTTTTGTGGTTTCCGTTTTGTTTTGTTTTGTTTTCTCCCAGTTTCTTGGTGGCTCTTTAAATATACATAAATGAGTTGTCGTTAAAAAAAAAATAGTATCCAACGGCCACCTGGATCACCAAACAGACATACTATCACAAAAAACATTGCATTTTCCATTTCCAAACCCACCTTTCCCCAACCAAAACCATTTACGCTTTTCTTACTTGTAACCTACGCATCACAACTTGTACATTAACATAAAACCCCAAAACAAAAGCACTCTGTTAAACAAACAGCGCCAAAAGTTTACCGCCCCCGGTTCCATTATATATACCACTCCCCTTCAATACTTTTTCCCCAATTCCAAAACCCTAATTTAACAAAATTTCTCTACAATTAACATGGCCGGAACCCTAACTAACTCCGCCGGAGCAACCTCTTTCCAGTTCCTCAACAACCACCGCTCATCCACCGCAAATTCAACCAAATCGACCTCAAATTTGCACATCCGAAACCGCAACTGTAACAGTTTGAAAGCATCGCTTCATGCTGTGATCGATGAGCCACTGGTTGAATCTACGAAGACGAGTTTGTATGATGTTTTGAGTGTGAAGAGAGATGCTACGGCTTGTGAGATTAAATCTGCGTACCGGAGTTTAGCGAAGCGGTATCATCCGGATGCTTCCGGTTTGAATGGAAACGGTGATCGTGATTTTATTGAGATTCGGAATGCTTATGTTACGTTGTTTGATCCGATGTCACGAGCTTTGTATGATTTGAAGTTGAGTGCTGGATTTGAACGGCGATCGGGAGTGTGTAATGGTGCCGGAGTTTACGCCGGACGGCGGTGGGAGACTGATCAGTGTTGGTAGATTTAAGTAGAGAACGGATGTATGTAAATTGTGTGACTCTCTTTTTGGGCTTTGTAAATTTGTTCATTAATATTATTTACTTTTGCCCCACCACTTTTACCGAAAACAGGGATGGTAATGGATCGAGTTTGGCACTTGTTTAGGTAAATCTAAACTCGGTTAGATAAGCTTGTTCTAAACCTGTTATAAAACCCGTCATGTTTCTAGCGGATAAATACCCATCGGGTATCGGGTAAACCCGTTAATTTAAAAATTACGTGTTGGATATAACCAAAAACAAAACCCATCGGGAATCTATCGGGTAACTAATAATCAATTACATTTAGTATTATCACTATAGAAATATATCAAATAACTACATTGTATACGGAATAAAATACCGACATGTATAAAAATGGATGTATCATACATATACATGTTTGAAAATATAAAAGAAAGTACATCAGGTATACATTGAGGTAAACTGGTACACTTTATCGGGTAAATAGGTACATCACCAAATCCGAAACCCACGAAAAAAAACTAAAAACTACTCCCAACCCCAATTAAGCTACCCCAAAGTCGTCCCAAATGTGTCGGGTTTCAAGTTTATCCATTGGGTTCGGGTTCGATTGCCACCCCGGTCTGAAAATGAGTGTGGATAGGGCGTGAAACACCGCATGTGACTCCCCTTGGCATCATGTCACCCACTAGCTTGATTCATAGGCCTGGGCCTCTTAGTAGATCTTCTACTGCCAATATTTAAGAAGTTTTGGGATAACAACTTTTACTACGTGAAACAACTAAAAGGTCAAAATTGCTACGATACCACTTGTTATTGACTCGTCTCGTGTTATGAACATTAGACTAATGGGTATGGGGGTCGGCTAGCCCTGGCTAGGTCCGGCGCCGAGCCCCCACACCGCCCCCCTTAGCCCCGGCCCGGCTCATTCGTCTCCCCCACGCCGATTCAGACGAGCCTCCTTTCTTCTCTCTCTATCTTTGTCTCTCCTCTCTCTCTATCTCTCTCTAAAATTTTATATTTTTTTATTGTTGTGGGGCCTCATCCTCCATCCCTCTCCACCCCTCTAGGTTCATCCCATCCAAGCCACTCCTACGTGGCGCCTACGTGGCGGCTCAACCCATCCGAGCCCATCCTCTCCATACCCTTTAGTCTTATGGTGTGTCCCTTATTCTACAAGGAGTATTCGTTTCATCAAATCGAGGTTCACTTTTTTCATCCTTCAATAGACTTCTTATGGGGTGGCTCTAATTTCCACTGGTTAGGTGTTCAAAATTAGGGCTAGCAATAGGTAACTTTTATAAGACACGGTTAAACCTATTTACTGAAAAGTATCAAGTTATTTTTTACTTTTTTTTAATAATTAAACACGCTAAAGCATGTGCTGATAACCAACATGCATTTGTCCCTTTCGCCTTCGACACCTTTGGCTCCCTAGCTCCAGAAGCTATCCGTTTGTTGACTAGGGTCCAAAAGGTTGTCCACAGCAGTTGCTCATCAACAGGGGGGCAAGGTTTTATCTTTAATAGACTAGGATTTGCTATTCAGAAAGGGGTAGCGGCGCAGCTTGTTGCTCGCTTACCTGCGATATTGATGTAAAGTGCACTTAGTTTAAACCTGTGATTCTTGATTTAAAAAAAAAATAAAAATAAATAAAAAAATAATAATTAAAATTAGAAGTTTAGGATCTATCATTTCTCCTTACTGGTACATAAAGCATACAATTGTGTTATAGACATTGGATATAAGTTAGTTAAACGAGTCGTATTCATGTTTATAACTTGTGTTTTTCGCGTCGTTAGAGACATGTTAAACCCACTAAGATACGATTTGCTAGCCCTATCGAAAATTGTAAACACATCTGGCATACACCTTTTTGTTAAAAGGTTTATGCAATCCCAAAAGACACGCAAGAATGGAACGAACTCACACGTTTAACTACTTCTCAAGTATTACAATGTCACAACATTTGACTCGCCATAACTTGAAAGATTGTCTAAAACGACCCAACCCTCAAATATTACGTCTGCTAAACTTGTATATTTCATATCATATGGTTGGTACATTTGATTTTTTTTTTCAATTTATTCCCCACAATTAGCATATCATCTACATATAGGGCTACATCAACATATTCCTTTTATATGTTCTTAAATAGATAAATTTGTCAAAGTGAAACTCTTTTACGTAGTTATGAGGGTTTTAATCTCTTTGTGTAGTGTACAGATTTTAGTTCTTGTGTGAACTGAAACTCTTCATACGTGTTATGTGGGTTTGTTGTGTGTGTGTGTTATGTAATAGCCTATTTATAGATACAATGGTAGGTACCTCATTTAGTCATTTTAGTAAAGTTGTCTTTTTGTTATATTGTTTGAAATAGTGTAACTTTTTATGAAATAGCGTGACTCTTTATTAGATATAAAAATGTTGTGACTTTTCTTCAAGTAATGGTGATCTAATAATACTTTGCATGAAGAATTATGGCTTTCACCAACTTTTACAAGTTTAAACTCATTTCTCATCCAAATCTTACCTATACTGAAGGGGTATGGTTCCAAAGAGTGTGCGCATGCGCACACCCAAAGGACCATACCATCATATAAGCTTCGTTATCCAAATAAGATCTAGAAGGTCGATAGACAAGCCTGGAGACAGATGTGGGGCACCACTGATGACGACAGGTAGAGCACTGGCGACAACTAAGGAAAAAGACACCACGTGTCACCAATAATTGGTTGTCAGATCCTGTCGCAAAATCTCCAAGGGACAACTAGCGACAACCAGGCAAGAAGTAATAGAGGACGCTGAGGTGGAGCGAATAACATTATGCCAAGTCAGCCCTAGTACAGATTAATGGTCCTATCCTGTCAGGAGAGACAAAATGGATATTCTCCATGAGTGACAGCTAACGAACGACTAGCTGGCTCCTACCTCCTTCGAAACCCTTCGGCTATAAATAGAGGATTTCACCACCAGATTCAAGGATCGCTTCCCTTACTCTCTCATTCTATACACACACTTATTTTCTCAAAACGAATTTTTATCCTCACGTAGGAGGGCTGGAGGGTGGTTACAAGGAGAACCCCCAACTCCTCCTTGTAACGAGTTCACCGGCGCTGTTTCGTTTTACAAGATTGATCAAGTTTAGCCATTTGAAGAAGAAAGGATAAAGATTAACCATCATATACGAGACTACACCTCTTTTCTTCACATACGAATATACCAAGTTAACAACTTCAAGAGACAATCATTTCTAAATACATATCACCAAATGTCGATACGTGAGTCCCATCGTATCATTGTACTAGAATCAATGCTAAAAAATAGTTTTTTCTTTGAAGTAATTCTAGAAGTTAGCTTATACTATTTGATTATATTACTATATTTCAAACTTGTGTATAGAAATAGAAAGCTCAACAACATAGCGGTGATGATGAACCCGTTAAATATTTATTTCTTTTGTATATAATTGTCTACGACTTTATCCGATAAACAAATACTTTATTTGGAATCGGATACTAAAAGAATAATTATGAACTTACACTTGGCATCTATTTGTTAATGATTAACCAATCATTAAGTATTATTAAACCCTTTTCAAACCTTTATTATAAGTTTAAAGAAATATAATACTGAACTCATAACTTAAATACAAAAATATTGTTAGTAATTCTTCAATACTACAATTAAACATCTATTTCAATATTAGTTGTTTATACTGGTTATTCTTGTATCGGTAATAACTTAGAAATGAGATTTTAGTCGCTTTATATCGAATGATGTCACATTTATTACTTCTAACAACAATAGTAAAAAGTTGTTAGTTGTTACCTCATTAAGTTTTATCGGTTCAGTGTTAAATCATCACTCTCAACAATTTAACTTTGTATATTGTTAGTTGTTACCTCATTAACTTTGTATATTCTGTTTATAACCGGTTGAACCGATAACAAAATTTAGTAGTTGGGCATGTTTTGAATAAGAAGAAAAACTTTTCAATCATACATTTTTTAACATTATAAGTGAATTTAATATATGTCTTTTAAATACAACCAACATTCAATTTGTATTTAAATTTTATGTAATATATAAATATTTTTTTAAAATTAATTATGAGGTTACTATGTTCGGTTTAACAAGTGTGACGAGTACGATAGCATGGTGACTAGTTCGATGATGGGTCCAATTTTCAGAAAACTAGACAACAAGAGCGAATATGCCCCACTTTTTGTGTTATGAATTTATGGATGTTAAGAATGTTCAAAAACCGTTGAAATGGGTCTGATCGTCTATACCGAGCTAAATCGGCAAGTTTAGTCTATTAATCTCGTCAAATCAATAGAACCAGACCATAAACATTCATAATGGATACAACGAGTGGATTTTTTTTAACAACAAAAATTCCATAATATATAGAACAAGGGCCTGACAAGCTGTAAAACCCGAATGGATACACTAAGTGGATATTACGGATTTCTCCCCTTATATTTGACCCTCTAGAAGGTGGAGTCCGGATGCCCTTATCAATAATACAAATGCCAAAGTCAATGTTGAAACTAAAGAAAGTCAATATGGCTATTTAATCTTAAATCATGTACCTTTATTTATACGTTCATTTTATGTTGATGGGTAGTGTCACTTGATATATTAAATTATCCAAATTAGTATTGTTATGTTAGACCTTGAATGGTTGTGGATTGCACTACGATGAAAGTAGTAATCGAATGACATACTTTAAGAAGTATATTTATTTATTTGATACAAAAAAAAAAAAAAAAAACTTTGTACTTAGAATATTTACTTGAGTTTTCATTTTTAGATAAATTTTTTCTTAAAAACTTGAATTGTCAATCATGGTAGTAACCATGTGTCAAGTGTTAAAACGTTGAAAGAAACAAACGATTTTTTCATTTCACTTTCAAGGTTAGTTATGTGTATCCTTTCTCTCTTTATGAGTCTATGCTAATCTTTCGATGTGTCACAAAGAGAGTTGTGTTGTGTTGTGTTGAAGAAGAGGGGCGTGAGGGGTTATCAGTCTATTGAAGACATCTTGACATACGTTGAGAAAAACAATAAAAAAAGGCTTATTTTCAGAGCTGATTAATTAAAGAGAGTGGATATGTCAAAGAAAAGATTAAAGAGAGAATCTTGTTAGTGAAACAAAAGGTTTCCGACATCTTCATCTTGTCACATCCTTCAACTTCCGACCATATTCTACCTACACACCGGCCACCGCCTTCATCTCTATGTTTGTCGACACTAGCGTTTATATCGATCAAAGAACGAGTGAAACAAAAGTGAAAAACTTTACAAAATTAGATTTGATTATAAATCTACAACTACTATTTTTTTTTTTAAATTCCGTTATGACTATCGTCATTACAAATATCATATTTTTCAGAGTTTTTAAGTTTTCCTAAAAATCTTTAAATAACACACGTGTTAATAGATTACTAATCATTTTTTTTTGAAAGGAAAACTTCATTAGAAACCAACCAAACCCGAAAACCGGGCATGCCAAAACAAAACAACAAACAAGCTACATAATTACAAATTTACACCAATCCGACCAAGAGATGAGATTGTTCTTAATTCTATTTTTGTACCAAAGAAAACCTAAAGACCTGACTTCGCTGAAGATGGACTCCACCTTGGCATCTACCCCTGAAAAAATGGCCTTGTTCCGGGCTGACCAAATGCACCAACACGCAGTAACGACAATACCATGAACCACCGGTTTGACTTTAATAGCAATGCTTCTATCAAGATGGATTTCCAACAGATCCTTGAAAGAGAAAGCGAAGATCGGAGCTAACCGACACCATCGGCTGATTTTGTGTCACAAGTGAACAGCCGTAAAAGATTACTAATCATGATAATTGATTTTTTTTAGAAGAAAAAGACCAACTATGATGCGACGTAATTTTGCCTTTTTTTACACGTCCACTAGAATAATTTTACTTTTAGTTCTGACAATAACTTTTAAGACATAATGCACCACTTTTATAAATAACTAAGATGCCCCAATTTTAAACGTTGGTCAGGTTCATTGAATACCAAACTAGTGCTTCATAATTTTAAATTTGTTGTATTGTGGATACAAGTTATTTTAATGATTATAACACACCAACTTTATAATTTGCTTGTGCTCAAGAACTTTTTTTAACGATCACTAGAAGTACATTTTTATAAACACATCATTTTTATGTCGTATAAAAAAAAGGTAAAAAAAAACAATTACAAAATCATAGAACATGGTATGATTACATTTGGATTTGTTTTTTTACGATATTTTCACATTAACTTCATGAGATTACACATTAGTCATGTTGTTTACAAAAAGAAGTAGAAAAAAAACAAAGAACCACAAGACTATATGTTTTTATTAGTCGCTGATTAATCGCTAGTCGGAGATTCACCGCTTAATTTTTATCTAATCGATCAATTATATTTGTGAAAAAAATACGACAAAACAAAAGAAAAAAGACAAGAAGCCAATTGGATAGCCAAACAATCTGCCCACAACCTTGTATTCCCTTTTCCAGACCCAAAATTTCCATATCCAAACCTCCTCTCTTCAACAAACTTGTACAATCCACAATAACACTTGTAAACACATCTATCCTTAGCAATATTCCTTCTGGAAAAATCAATCTACGAAACAAACAGCGGCGAAAGGTTGGCGCCCCATAAACCCCCAAACAATAATAATAATATTTAAAAAAATATATAAAAAAAAAGAATCCCCAAAATTGGAGTATAAATTAGTCACCATACATTATTTCTTCCACATTCAATCAAATCATTCTCAAAATAATCCCCAATTTTCATTCAGATCAACATGGCCGGAACCCTAACAACCTCCGCCGGAGCAACTTCTCTCCGATTCCTCAACAACCGCCGCTTGTCACCGGCAAATTCAACCGAATCGACATCAAATGTACATATCAGAAACCAAAACTACACTCCTAAAGCATCACTTCATGCAGTAATCGATGAACCGTTCGTTGAATCCACTACAATGAAAACCACGAGTAGTTTATATGACGTTTTGAATGTGAACAGAAACGCAACGGCTTCCGAGATCAAATCTGCGTACCGGAGTTTAGCGAAACGGTATCATCCGGATGCTTCCGGTTTGAATGGAAACGGTGATCGTGATTTTATTGAGATTCGGAATGCTTATGTTACGTTGTCGGATCCGACGTCGCGAGCGTTGTATGATTTGAAGTTGAGGACTGGATTTGAACGGCGAGCGGGAGTGTATAACGGTGCCGGAGTCTATGCCGGACGGCGGTGGGAGACTGATCAGTGTTGGTAGAGTTTGTTATGTTAGAATAGTGTTAACTTGGAGTTGTTTTAGTTGTAAGAAGATTGGATTAAAATATTTAAATGTAATCCTAATTTTTAACCATTAATGACCTGATCTTCAATCCAGTGGCAGATCTTGCCCGTTGAACATACCAGGGCCGAAAGACATGGTCACTAAAAAAAACCCGGACAAGCCAGGACCAAACATAGTATATATAAAAAATTTCGATCGAAATGCGGAAAATTAGCACTACGCCCGAAAAACTTGCCCGGGCTGTGGCCCTGCCACGGCTCTTCTAAGAACCGCCCCTGCTTCAATCACATCGAATTGGTGCATATGGAGGTGTCGAAATGACCTGATCTTCAATCACAAACAAGTGCACGTCACGAGATTGTTAGCGAGGTGTCATGGGAGTCTTGGTGTAATTTTGATTTATCGGGCATGAGATTGTAATAATTCGATGTATGTATCTTCCAAGTGCTAACAATCTGTTGGTACCTTGTTTAATAAAAATCTTTGTTGGCCGTTAAAAAAAAAACCATTAATTCTTTGTCATAATCATTAATATTGCAACTCATAAAAAAAAATTTGGGCCAAGTGTTAGCTTCATTCATATTGCATCTCACTTCATTCATATTGCATCTCAGATACTTTTCCCATTCAAAATTCCGGGTTGCCTTTTCATTTATGGATATCCATTCTCTTATATGTTATACCCGAACCCAATACTACGACCAGAAACCTATCACCGCCAATTCCTCTTTCAGTATTCTTGATGGCCATGCCCTCATTCTTAGAGGGTGTTTGGCTAAGGGGGCTGTTTGTCAACATCTGAATAATTAAGTGCTGAACCAGTAAGAGGTCTGAATCATTAATAGCTTTTATAATGCTTAACCGTTCAGAGGCAAATGTCTGACCAATTAAGATTAGAGGTCTTAACTATTCAGATTCGTATAATGTTTAACCATTCAGAGGTAAATGTCTAAACCATTCAGACATCTGCTCGTGAAACAAACAGTCTGAACCATTAAGAGCCTCATTAAGAGGTAAACAAACAGTCACTGAACCATTAAGAGCCTTATTAAGAGGGTTGCAATGATAACCGACTTCGGTAAAACACCCGGTTGGTGGGTAAGGATTTAAGCACATGCGTAGGCTTAGAAACGGGAACGCGAAAGGAAAGTCAAAGAACTCGGGTTTCGAGTCATGACTAAAAGACGATAAGATACTGCAAGTAGAAATTTTGATAAATTACGTTCAACTATTTTAAAGTTAAACGGGTTGAACAAAGAATGAAGTTTGACATTCATAAGTGATGAATTCTCACACGAACAAGTCAACGAATTTAATAAAGGATGACGCTTGCTAATGTAAGTAAGCGCGAACCGAATAAATAAAAATTGCGAAATATTAATAAACCGATATAAAGGGTTATAGAAAAAACATTAAGATAAAAGAACCCGGGTAATGGGTTTTAAAGAAGTGCAAGTACATAACGGAAACCGGTGTGCGTAGAACAAACCGATGTATAAATAACGTAAAGAGTCATAACATCGGAAAACTGGTTCAAAAGTAAATGAAAGAAGCCTTAGACTACAGTCAAGGTCTACGAGACCAAAAAGACCATTGGGCCACAAATAAAAAGAAATGAACGGTTAGGGTCTCACCTTAATAAGGTAAAAAGATGAAAATCTAAAGAAATAGCCTACGAGGCTAAGAGAAAGAACCTACGGGTCAATAGTATAAGAAGAGGGAACTGGTTATTATTCCTCGTATAAAACGAGAACGGAAAAGAATAAATTACTGATTGTCAATTTCCTTGATATTAGTAATTGACGTAAGTTAAAGATAAAACGTTAAACTAAAAATCAGTTTTAGTAAGAAACGACGTTTTAACAAGATATGAATATTATGAGACGAATTGGGAAATGGTTAATATTAAAGGATGTAAACACCGACAGATGTAAAAACGATACACTTGAAATAAAGATTTTCGATAATGAAGGGTCGACATAAACTTAAAACATGACGTGAGGAGATCACGGTCACAAAAGCGATATAGAATATAACCACGTTTTAACGTGAGTTACAAGATATGAAATCATAGACACGCAAAAGGCCAATGATGGCAATGTAGCATACCCAAATGGCGAAATATAAGGTAACCGGCAGCTAGTAAGTCTAACCGCGAAGACCATTTAAGGTCAAAACAGTAATTATAACTAAATAAAGCGCTTGTCTCAATAAGATTAGCATAAGATAATGTATTGACTACATCAGATAACCGAGTGGCCAAAAGATGACTCGATATTAGAAGTGATAAAAACGAGGAATATTAGAAGAAACGAACGGCCTACGAGGCCTTATGCATGAAAGACACATACGATGTGGCTTATAATAATCCTTGACTTGAGGAACAAAGATGTTAATCAAAAGAAGGATGCAAGAATGGAACATCAGAAAGGAGTCGGACACCACTTTGGAGCCCTAATATTAAATAAAAATTAACAAATCCTTGCGAGGAAAATGTAGTTGATAAAAGGCCCTAGTTAACGGGACTTAAAATAAACTGAGTCATAAATTCCCTGAACCCACTAAGATACCTAGGAATATCTAACCTAGTTAACAAGTGGGAATATTGTTAGAAAGAATTAAGTTGTGGCTAACTTAATAACTAGCCAAAATATGAGGGACTAAAGTTGGATAACTTGAAAATGGAATTATAAAAATAAAACATAACACAACACACTCACACACAGAGTGTGTGTGCGTGCGTAGAGATCGACCAGAAGGCTCCCATGGAGCCAAGAACCCTAGTTCAGCCATTCCTTCAAATTGAAAGGCTAATTGAAGCCCGAATTCGGATCTGAACACATAATAACGATCACCTAATCATGTGAATCAAGAGGTATGTCGAAATTTATATTTTTATGATACTTGTGAAATTTGATAATCATGCATGAACGAAATTCTTGTATGAAATATGAATGTTATAGTGAAATTGTGATGTCTATGAGTCTAGGAACGAACCATAGATGTGAATTTAGTAAAATAGTGCCAAAAAACTAGAGATTTAACTAATGACCTTGTAGGTGATAAGTGGGTTTTATGGTACTATGATGAATACTTGAAAAGTGATGATAAATATGTGAAATTTGTTGTTGTAATAATAGTTCTAGATGATGTTCATATACACTAGACATAGAGGTTTAAATTCGATGTTAAAACTTGGTTAAAACGATAACCATGAACTTGATAAAAGAAGTATACGAATTTCGCCCATAAGGTGTTCGATAAAATGCTTAAGTGAAATTGGGTACCTACTAGTTCGTAGATAGAACTTGATTAGAATAAGTATTTGGATGAATGCCTAATAACATGATGAGACGGGTTTCATCTATAGATGAAAACCCGTAGATTTGCGTAATGAAAGAATAATGTAACGTTAATAATTGAGAGCTAAGATAACTTAGTATTAAAAATAACATGAACTCGGATTAAATATTAGTTCAATTGGTGGCCTAAGAATAGAGCCATCGAGTAAAGGGCGGAACGCCAACATAAGTTTGTCAAACTTAGTTGCTCAATTTCATATGCTATAAGGCGGCTTGACTCTTAAAAAGTCAAACCGACCTATGATAGAGTTCGGTAAGAAAAGTAGTATAAAATTTCATAAGGCATAAAGGTTATGATCTAGAACGACTAACCTAACCACCTTGTGAATACTATATGATAGTTGACGCTTAACAAGCTAGGTGGAAGCTTGTGGATGAAGCGGGACAAACGGAGCAAGTACGGAAAGAAAAGCGTGACATGGATTATAACAACCCTCCTAAATAATTTTCGACACCCCTAATATATTTTAAATGTCCCTATATGTCCTAAAATATACCCTGTATGTGAAAACCGGTCCCGAATACCTTTAATTTAATAAAATAAAAATAAAAACAAGAATTAATGCTCTCTGGCGGGGGGGGGGGGGGTGACAGATCCCTTGAGGGACGTCGCGGGCTGCGAGCGAGTGACGGCTGGCGCAACCCTAGCCCGCCACGTGGCACAACACCCGGCGAGTCTACACCCGTGACCAAGCAACCCTAAGCCCTAGCCACCTATCTCGTGGGCCGCGAGAAAGACAGTAGTGGCTGTCGCGGGCCGCGACCCGATGTCAGATCACAACTATAAATAGAGGGCTTCGACCTTCAGTTCCGATCGTTCAATCTCTTTCTCTCTCACGAATTTCTATATAGTCAAAGTGCTTTTCGTGCACAATACCCCCCTAAATAACGCAGTTCTGCCTCGTTGTAAGTATCATAACCCCGGTTACGTATTAGATACGCTGCCCAATTGATCCAGGGTTCCGTAACGGCTGTCGTGGTTCTGCCCGACGTAGTCGTTGGAATGCCGTCTCGGGGAGGGCATTACTAATGTAAATATTGGGTTATTATACTAACGCGTGTGCATTTGTGTAAATTATAGATAATCACCAGGAAATCCTTAAAGGAAACCCTAAGACAGCAATGTGAGTAATCTCCTTTTTGTTAACTGTTTTTACAAAACCTCACTTAATTAATAATATATTAAACAGTTATTGAGTATTTGCATTTTACAATTATCGTCGGTATGTTGGGGTTTTGTATACAAAATTTGTTACTACCTTGCGAGGAGTAACATGACCACAAGTCGGGTTGACAATACCGTGGGTGGTAATTGAATAGATGGAAACAAATGTAATTGCGCGACCACCCTCAATACTGTACAATGGTTATTACTTAACTTGATTAAACTGGGATTCACTCACCAGTATTTCCCACTGACAAAATGTTTTTAAACGCGTTTCAGGTAACAAAATATGAAAGCCAAACAGAAGCCAGCTGGACAGCACTGAAAGCATGGAAAAGTGGCAATAAAGTTACCTAAAAATAAAGAGATGTTTTATTAAATAAAATAGGGTTTATCCCTATGAAAATGTGTGTACTTGAAACTTGGGTTTTTCCCATATGTTTAATATATTAAAGGCGTGGTATTTTACTCTGATAAAATATTTCCTAACTACGGTCCTGATGTAATTTCCGCTGCCAAAAATGATAAAACACAGATACCACCAGAACTGGCCGTGGCCGCCCGTTCCCGGGTTTGTTAGGGGACGGGGGTTGCGACATGGATGAAAGGTAAGTGAAACTTACACCTTTTTGTAGAATACTTATTCATTTTATAAGTTATAAATACGATAAAGATGATATTTGAAACCTGGTCTCCGACGCTAAATGGTGTGGGTCGGAACAAATAAAGTTGATAAAACCATCGTTAATGGTATAAAAGGGGAATTAGTAATTTAGTCATGAAAAGACTAAGATATAATAAGTTTCCGAACGGCTACTTTATAAGTAGGCCTAAAAGAATTAAAAGAAGAAAACGGTGATTTGGTCAAGTGTAAATAGATTAAAATTGAAGTGTAAAACGACACCAAATGACATAAGCCATGTTGGGTAAACGCGTAAGAAACGGATTTAAGAAATCTAAATAAATTGGTGAAAAATTTGAAATGAGTTACTTTATGAAATGGTAATTAAATGTCATTCGATTTTAAGTGCAAATTATTCGGTCATTTAGACCAAACGGGTCAAATGGTAACATCGATACCATTTGACAATTTAACAACTAATAAGTGTTTGTTGAGACATACGCTCACAGGATAAGACGACTTATGGATTGGTGATGCTATGGATTAGCAAATGTTGAGACAAGGTATTAAAACGGGACAAAATGTTGACCCGAGCCAGATACGCATAAATAGAATTATTGTTAATAGTGATATTTTGGTCAAATAATTAGTGAAAGTCCTTCATCGCAAAATGAAGAACTAAAATTGACCAAAAAATGTAACACCTCGAAAATTCACGTCCTATAATGTGTTGACACGTGTCATATGTTTGAATGTGTGAAAGAATGTTATGAAAGGATTAAAGTTGACAATCATGGAAAGTATGTGAATATACGAGTTCTAAATGTCAACAGTGAATAAATATATTGTACATTAACCCTACTTGATGTTTATATCACCAAACGAATAAATCATGGATCATACGAAGCTAAAAGTGAGAGATTACAAACTACAGGGGTTAAATGTGTCAACATGTTTAAGTTATACCTTTGAGTGACCTTTTGACAAACCCGAAGCTTTGTAACGGTTAATTATGCTCACTAGAATGCACGATATAAATTTCATAAGTATGAGAAAGTTATGATCAAATTCGTATGTGAGGGGTTAAAGCGTTAACGTTGAAAATTATGACTTTTCGGGTTAACCAGAAGTGACCAGGGACTTGGCAAAGTGGGTACAAGTCTTAAGGCCCTTGTAGATAAATATAGAGGGCTCAAAGTGCAAAAATTAAATTAGTTGCCCTTTCGAAAGGCCAAGGGACAATATGCAAAAACTTGAAAATGTGAAAGCTGACAACAGGACTCAGGCGGGCCGCGTAAGTGACCTTAAGGTCTTACGCGGGCCGCGTTAATCGCCCAGATACAGAAAGTTCAAACAGCCTCCTGTATTCGCGCATAATCGACCCAAAACAGATGTTTCACTTCATGGGCGACCCCTAGGCAACCCCTAGAACACTAGGGACACTTGTGGATGAATTGTGGTTAGTGGTAAACTTGTGTGTTAACATTCTATGGTGGATTAAACACTATAAAAGGGCTAAGAGTTGCAACAAGTTCTTCACACCTTCATTCTTGCATTCCTGATCATTCTGGAGCACAAGACTTCTCTCAAGTGATCTCTGGTCGTTCATAGGACTCTTGTAAGTTTGTTAATCCTTCCTTAGTTAAGTTTTTGCTTAGTTATAGTCTAAAAGTCAAACCGTCGTAACTAACGGTTGACTTTAAGATTAATCACTAATGGTCCAGTGATTAGTCGAATCAAAAGTAGTTATAAGTTGGTAATTATGTGGGTAATAAACCCTTAAAAGGGTTCCCCCTGATTCCCACTCTAACTAGGTCAAATGTCGGGTCAAACTTGTGAATAAAAAGTCAACAGGATACTTAGTTTCTAATTTATGCATGATTAGCAATGTAGAACACATACAACCTGTTTGATCATTAATATAACTTGGTAATCAATGTAAGAACATGTCTAAACATGTTCAACCCGACAATTTCCTGTTTAGACCCGGTTCGGAACCGAAAGTCGCAAAGCTTTGACTTTTGCTTTGACTTCAGTTCTGACCCGTTTTGCTATGATTTAGAAATACCTTAGAGCTTCATTTGGACCAGGTTACATGCTAGTATAACCCTCTGTGATTATACACCATGGTTCATTAGTTAACCAATTAATACGCATGATTCCGTTAATTACTCATATGTTGACCATTATGCCCTTTTCACCTTAAAACGTGATTTTTGAAAATGTAAAAGAGTAGAAACCCTAGTCACTGATATATAAACTTGTATGCAAAGTTTGACATCAGTTTGAGGTGTAGAATGAGAGTTATGCTCATTAGCGTAAATTGAAAGCTTTATGTTAATAAAAAGGCGTAATTAGCGTATAGCCTAGTTAAGCCTACTTTTTGATATCAAACTTATTACCCACTGATGTAATATATTATTTTGGGATTTTTGAAGATTTTTAATTAATTTTAGGCTGAGCATAACTAATAGTCGTAGGCTTAATCCGGTAATTGTCGGTTTTGCCCTTACGGGCCAAAAAATGAGTTTTACATATCTAATTAACTCCAAACCTTTTGCTACTGATCACATATGATAAATAAATTATTTTAAGCCTTCTAGAATAATAAAAATATCAGCTTTATGTATCAAACCCGGAAATGGCTTCTTATCGCCTTATTAAGCGTTTTTAACGCATAGTATTTACTAAAACTATTTTAAACATACAAGGGTTGATACCTACTGATATTTTAGGTAAATTATAATATTTTAACAGTAAGCAAAAGTTGTTTAACTCAGACTTCAGTTTTGAGCTTTACGGCTTATGTGAAATTACCAAAATGCCCCTACGGTGCATAGTTTGGTTATAATTGATAAATTTCACATATATACTTTACCCTACTGTTATAACTTAGTAAACTAAGTATTTTTACTGATTATATCAGACCTGTAACTCAGGTTAATACTTAGACTCTTTTATAACCTTGAAAATGACCAAACTACCCCTACGAGGCATAGTTTGTGTTTAAATTCATTTCGGGCATAATAAAAGACATCTTACTGATGTCACAACATATTTGAGGCATATTAACTTAGGAAACCTGTATATGGCTCTAATAATTACCCGTTACGCTTATTACGCGTTCGGTTCGATTTATGTAACTAGTTTACATAAATTAGCCGAAACGGGTCAAACCTTATCGGTTTTATCTTAAAATCCAGAATGTGTATGAAATACCCATATTAAGCAAGTCTCTAAACTTGTCGGGTCTAAATCACATTCTATCCGGTCTTCGCTTAATCGTGCGTACGAACCGTATCTTTGAAACTAACCGGTCTAAACTTAAGCTTAACTAAAGACCCGTTAGGATTCTAATAGGTTATTATAAACCTTCGTTCCAGATTAGGAGTACCAGTAAAAGCTACTTGCGTTTGCTTATTGTGATTTATACTTTGCTCAGGTAAATACTTTTAACTTATTTTCCCTATACGGGCTTGGGTTACGGTATATAAAATACCGCTTGGTCGGGCATCAAATCTTCCATCGTTTGGTGGTTAATTGAATAATTTTATCGGCCCGTTTAAATAGTCTTGTTTACTTAAAGCCTTTGGGGGGTTAATGACCATGTCCCGGATATCCCTGGCATCATTTTACGAAATGGCCACGACTTAAGCGCGGGGTGTAGGCGTACACCCGTCAGTGCACAAAAGAATAATGTGGTGTGTCTATTGATCTTTAACCCGGACACGATCCGGGCTACTAAACGCACAAGGAACATGTAATTCATTCACAAGATTATATATTTTAATAATTCTCCCAAGTTATAAAATGTTTATGCCATGTGCATCCAAATAAATTTTTAATCATTTTTAAAATGAGTCAGTTGATTGTATTTACCAGTGTAAACTGACGTATTTTCCCAAAAAGATTAAATGCAGGTACTAAGCGTAATTGGCTGGGATTTCTCCTTAGCATCAATAGAAGTCTCGCAAGCTTAAGATGCCTAGAGTCTGTTGAACTACTATTTATTTTCGATCCGTCTGTGGATAAACAATCGACAGTTGTGATATTTGATATTACAAATATTATATTCGGTTGAATTATATTTTTCATTTGCTTCCGCTGTGCATATTAAATATTGTGTTGTTTGACTATTATCTTGCCAACCACGTCACGATACTCCCCCACCGGGCCCACCGGTGACACGTGGAAATCAGGGTGTGACAGGTTGGTATCAGAGCCAACACTGAGTGAATTAAACACTAGCCTTTTGTGTTTAATCTCAGTTACACAATTGCACATTCATAAACTTTCGAGTCTAGACAAAGAACATAGGAACAATCCAAATTTGTTTCAATTTATTTTTAATTTGTCTTTTATTTTATATATATGTTGTTGTTATCTCATGCTATATTGACAGGATTAATAAAATGCCGCCAAGATTCTTTAGACGTAGAGGACGAGGAAAGGGGCCAATCACCGCCCCCAATGATAATGAAGCAGGACCTTCGCATATGCGAGCTCCTTCTACCACCGAGAGTGACAATCCTCGACAGAACCGGAGGAACCTTTTCGAGCCAGCTAGACGGTCGGTTTCGCATAGTTCGACGCCTCCCGTGCATAACTCTTATGGGCCACACTCGGAAAATGAGCCCAATAACCCTCAACCTTCCTACATACCTTTACAGCGATCTTTATCGCACCACTCCTTTGGTGACCCTACACCTGTTTTCAGGGGCCGGTTTAACCCTGCAAATTTTATACAAGAACCAGTGGGTTTTAACCCATTGGGACCGGAGGATCACTTCTCGGGAGACAACGCTATGGATATGGACGAGGACACGGATCCCGTCGAACCTGCCAGTGGTACACCGAACCATCCCATAGAGATCTCGGATGGATCTTCGTTCCACGGATCACCCTACGGTGGTCCAGACAGCTTTTAGGCGAGGTTTACTCAGCACGAGTGGTACTTCACACCCTCGCACCATTCATCACCTCACCAACAGCAGCAGCAGGATCCCTCGGTGGATTCCCGATTTGTGGCAGTCACGCCACCGCCTCCACCGCCACCAGTTCAACCGGCACCTCCACAACCGCCAAGGCGTAGGAGAACCGGGGCGCGGATGTCCGCGCGAGGAGGAGATTTTCATTTCAGCTCTCCTTGATAATCAAGTGGCAGTCACTATCCGCCACTTCCAGAAGATCCGCAAATGGGTGGACCTTCACACCCAGTTGCACCGCAACCACCACCTATGGGTTTTGATAACCCGATTCCAGCATACACGGGTTCTATGGCGTACAACCCGTTTGAACAACCAGCTCACACCAACTACGGATACGCTGAAGCCGACCCGTACTTGGTAGCGTCTAATTACAACGCCTTTAACCCGGAAGGACAGTATGGAGCTCCGTGGGGAGTAGGGTACCCGAATCATGGGTACCAAATACCTAATAGACCTATTATTCGGACGCAATCGCAGCCGCCAAGGTTCTCCCCACCAGAGTGTGAAGAAATTCTGCAAAGGCTGGACCAAGTAGAGCGAGACTTCCACAGAGAACGCAGGGAGAGACAAAGCTTCTTCCAAGGATTGACAAGCTTGATCAAAGGGAAGAGCAAGAAGGACCACTGAATCCTTCCAATTGTTGTTGAGCCCTGCGTGGGCCAGTCTTACTGTATAAACCCCTTCGTGGGTATGCTTGTTTGTTTTGACCCCTGCGTGGGTCTATCTTTCTGTTAACCCCTACGAGGGTATGTTGTTGTTTAAGTCCCTGCGTGGACTATTATGTTATTTGTGTAAGTCCCTGCGTGGACTATTATTATGTTTGTTGATAAGCCCCTGTGTGGGTAAGTCCTTGTTTAAACCCCTGCGTGGGTAAGTTTGTTTATTTAAAAAGTCCCGTTTAGGGCGACGTGTAACCTTTTAATAAATTAAGGGAATGTAAGTTTATAAATTTCATTTTTGCTATTATCTGCATAAATATATTACATGAAATAAATAAATCAAAATCATTCCTTTTAATAATAATCTGCCTATTTAAATATTGAATAAGAATCTTAAGAGTGAAACCTAGCCTGAGTGTCATTATAAAGACCTGGCCATGATGGTAAGACCTGTTTAAAAGATTCAAATCCCTGTTAACATCTGTAAATATGTTAACGCTCCTGGCAGACGTGATTCATTAAAATCACACACGTCATTCTTTTATAAGGATTCTTCAAAAGATTCCTAACCCAGTTTAATGATCTCTGAATCATGGGTTTAGGTCATCAATTAAGATGATCATATTTTGACCATACGTTGGTAATATAGTGCCTACGGGCCCCTGCTCATTTCCATATGAGCCAAAAGACAGTGGTAGCAATGACTCCCTGTCAGATAAAGGTAATGAACTAGGTTCAAACCTTCATGCTTTGATTCTCTGAAATCATAGCTTATAATTTATAAATGTCCTTGTGACTAGGCCTATGGTGCCAGTATACCTTCATGTTTTGATTCTCTGAAATCATAACTTATAATTTAAAATGTCCTTGTGACTAGGCCTTTTGTGCCACAAATAAAACTGTTATTGTTTTATAAATAGGATAAATTATAATAGAAATCCTAAATAAATATGATTAATAGATTAACCAAATATGGTCTCTGTTTACCATGGTTAATGAATTACCCTAAGGGGCAATTCCATGATAAACTCCCAAATAAATTATTGTCCTTGTTTTCTGTAACAGTTCAATTAAAATGGCTAATTCGGACGAAATTAATAGCTATCCAGTGGAGAATAACGATAATGCCCGAGTTAATCTAACGGGTGCTGAATTGAAAGCGTTGGTAGACGACGCAGTTACAAAGGCCTTGGAGCGGCAGTACGAAGAGTATAGTGGGACTCGGAGTAGGACCCTATCTACTCCGCATTCGAAGCCACCTTCCAAAAAGGAAGAACCCAAGAAAGATGATGATAGACTTTCCTCAAACCACCACATTGCTCCATCTCAGCAGGTTGTACTAAATCAAGAACCTCGTAGTAAGGGTTGCTCCTATAAATACTTTGTTTCGTGCAAGCCCAGAGATTTTACTGGGGAAAAGGGAGCCATTGACTGCATGACGTGGTTAGACGAGATGGACACAGTTGTGGATATCAGCGGATGCGCTGAGAGGGATATAGTCAAGTTTGTGTCGCAATCATTTAAGGGCGAAGCTTTAGCCTGGTGGAGATCACTGATTCAAGCCACCGGGAAAATCCCATTGTACAATATGTCTTGGGAACAATTCGTTGCCCTCATCAGGGAGAATTACTGCCCCCAGCATGAGGTTGAGAAGATATAATCTGATTTTCTGTCGTTGGTGATGACAAACCTTGACTGTCAAGCTTACCTCACGAGCTTCAACACAATGTCCCGGTTGGTTCCGTATCTGGTAACCCCGGAACCAAAAAGAATAGCTCGTTTTATCGGTGGTTTAGCCCCGGAAATTAAGGCAAGCGTGAAGGCCTCCCGGCCAGCTACTTTCAGATCTGTAGCTGACATATCTTTATCCCTCACTCTGGATGTGGTCAGGCAAAGATCGTTGAGGAATAAAGATGCTGAGAAGAGAAAACGTGAAGATGATAACTCACGGAGGTCGAGCAAGAAGCACCGAGGAAACGGTGACAACAAGAGGGGGTCTGAGTCAAGGAAAGATGGGCATCAGTCTAATGAGAAGCCCAAATGCAAGATTTGCAAGAAACAGCACTTTGGAAAGTGCAGACTCGAATCGAACTCGCAAAGAACTTTTGCTTGCGGGATATGCAAGTCTAAGGATCACAAGACCTTGGATTGCAAAAAGCTGAAAGATGCAACTTGCTACAGCTGTAATGAGAAAGGGCACATCAAAACCAACTGCCCTAAATATGCCAAGAAGCCTGAAGAGGCCAAGAAGACTAATGCTAGAGTCTTCAGAATGGACACAAAGGAAGCGGTTCTAGACGATAACGTGATTACAGGTACTTTCCTTGTAAATGATGTCTATGCAAGAGTACTTTTTGATTCAGGCGCTGATAAGTCTTTCGTTGATCATAAGTTTTTCAAATTGCTGAATTTACCTGTCAAAACCTTGAGTATAAATTATGAGGTAGAGTTAGCAGATGGCACCATAGAAACCGTCTCAACTGTGTTAGATGGATGTGTTATATCCATGGTTGTAAAAATCACGACTAGTCTCCGATTAGTAGCCGATTAATCACTAATCGGAGGTTCACCGATTAATGGCCGACTAATAGCTAGGCAGTCAATGGTGGTCCTATTCTGGCCAAATTTTGGCTAGATGTCGGCCAAATTTTGACCAAACTATATAAATTCCTTCCAATTACTTAAAAAAATGCGTTAATGAGGTGTTAAAACATGTCTACTTTAAAAAACTACATATAAAAATGTGTAGGTATATATGTAACTAAAAATTACATATAAAAATCTCAATCCGATTAATTCCGATTAATCCCTATTAATCCCGATTAATCGCTAGTCGGTACCCCACCGCCCGACTAGCGCCTAGCGATTCTTACAACACTGGTTATATCCATTAAGAACCACTCTTTTCCTCTGTCTCTACTTCCCTTTAAGTTGGCCGGTTTTGACATAGTTTTGGGTATGGACTGGTTATCTAATAACCAGGCCCAAATTGTCTGCAACAAGCAGCAGGTAGTGATAAAGACTCCGTCTGGTGAATCA
This sequence comes from Helianthus tuberosus, assembly GCA_030545235.1. Lineage (NCBI taxonomy): Eukaryota > Viridiplantae > Streptophyta > Magnoliopsida > Asterales > Asteraceae > Helianthus > Helianthus tuberosus. Next base: position 167,150 of record CM060376.1, read on the forward strand.
CTTACCATTCGGGGAGATACCCAATATGGACTGCCTGAGCAAGTGACTATGCTCAAGGCTTCCAAGTGTTTAAAGAAGGGTTGTGTCATCTATATGGCACAAGTGATTATTGATGAGCCTAAATCGAAGATAGAAGACATCCCCGTCATTTCTGAATACCCAGAAGTTTTTCCGGAAGAACTACCTGGTTTGCCACCAGATAGGCAAGTGGAATTCAGGATTGATATCATCCCTGGAGCAGCACCAGTTGCTTGAGCACCCTATAGGTTGGCACCAACGGAGATGAAGGAATTAAGAACGCAACTGGATGAATTGCTAGCTAAAGGTTTCATTAAACCTAGTTCGTCTCCATGGGGAGCACCAGTCTTGTTTGTCAAGAAGAAGGATGGATCGATGCGTCTGTGCATCGATTATCGTGAGCTTAATAAGGTCACGATAAAGAATAGGTATCCTTTGCCCAGGATCGACGATTTGTTCGATCAATTGCAAGGAGCGAGTTATTTCTCGAAGATTGACTTGAGGTCAGGCTACCATCAACTGAAGGTTAGAGATGAAGACGTACATAAAACTGCATTTAGGACTCGTTATGGTCATTACGAGTTCCTAGTGATGCCTTTTGGGCTCACTAATGCACCTGCCGCGTTCATGGATCTCATGAATCGCTTTTGCAAGCCATACTTAGACAAATTCGTCATCGTTTTCATCGACGTCATTCTTATTTACTCGAAGAACCAAGCTGACCATGAGAAACACCTTCGCTGTATTCTCAAACTTCTACATCAGGAGAAACTCTACGCCAAATTTTCCAAGTGTGAGTTTTGGCTTCGAGAAGTCCAATTCCTTGGACACGTGGTGAGTGTGCGTGGTATCCAAGTGGATCCCGCTAAGGTTGAAGCAGTTATGAACTGGCAAGAGCCAAAGACGCCTACAGAGATTCGTAGCTTCCTGGGATTGGCAGGATATTACAGGCGCTTTATCGAAAATTTTTCAAGGATTGCTGCACCCCTAACCTCCTTAACTAAGAAGAAGGTTAAGTTTGTTTGGGGCCCTAAGCAGCAAGAATCCTTTGATATCCTAAAACAAAAGTTGAGCAATGCTCCTGTACTGACATTGCCTGAAGGTATCGAAGAATTCGTAGTTTACTGTGATGCATCCCACACTGGAATGGGGTGTGTGCTTATGCAGAGAGGCAAGGTTATTGCCTACGCTTCAAGACAGTTAAAGGTGCATGAAAAGAATTACACCACCCACGACATGGAGTTGGGTGCCGTTGTATTCGCACTAAAACTGTGGAGGCATTATTTGTATGGTATCAAGTGTGTGATCTATTCTGATCACAAGAGCCTCCAGCACCTGTTTAATCAGAAGGATTTAAACATGAGTCAACACCGTTGGATGGAGACTTTAAATGATTATGATTGTGAAATCAGATATCATCCCGGCAAGGCGAATGTAGTCGTTGATGCCTTGAGTCGAAAGGAAAGGGTGAAACCCATCCGAATCAATGCCAAGCGCATGGAGATAAAGAACAGTTTGACTGAAAGGTTGTTAGCTGCACAGAAGGAAGCTGTGTTGGAAGCTAACTATCCTAATGAAAAGCTAGGAGTAACTGAGGAGCAGTTATCTCTTGGCAAAGACGGAATTCTGAGATTAAATGGACGAATATGGGTTCCAATTTATAGAGGACTTCGAGATGTTATTCTCCAAGAAGCCCATAGTTCTAAATATTCCGTTCATCCTGGAGCTGATAAGATGTACCAGGATCTAAGGGCAAATTATTGGTGGATAGGCTTGAAAAAGTCTGTAGCTGCCTATGTAGCTAAATGCTCAAGGTGTGCGCAAGTCAAAGCAGAACATCAAAAGCCGTCAGGTTTGCTACAACAACCTGAACTTCCCACATGGAAGTGGGAGATGGTGACGATGGATTTCATCACCAAGTTGCTAAAGACAAGGAAAGGCAATGATACAATATGGGTGATAGTTGATAGACTGATTAAGTCAGCACATTTCTTACCCATCAAGGAGACTTATAGCTCCGACATGTTAGCCCAGTTATACGTGGATAAGATTGTAGCCTTACATGGCATACCTGTGTCTATTATCTCTGACAGAGATACTAGATACACGTCACATTTTTGGAAAAGTTTCCAACAATCTTTGGGCACGCGTTTGAATTTTAGTACGGCTTACCATCCTCAGACAGACGGTCAGAGTGAGCGTACTATTCAAACATTGGAAGACATGCTACGTGCATGTGTAATTGATTTAGGTGGTAGTTGGGATAACCACCTACCCTTAATCGAATTCTCCTACAACAATAGCTACCACACCAGCATTAAGGCTGCGCCTTTTGAGGCCTTATATGGTAGAAAGTGTAGAACGCCCGTTTGTTGGGCGGAAGTTGGAGATGTCCAATTATCAGGACCAGAGATAGTCTTTGAAACGACGGACAAAATTGTCCAGATTCGTGACCGTCTCAAAGCTGCCCGAGATAGGCAGAAGAGTTACGCAGATCCAAAGCGTAAATCCTTTCACTTCGAAGTAGGTGACAATGTATTGCTTAAAGTATCACCCTGGAAAGGGGTGATGCGATTTGGTAAGAAAGGCAAGCTAAGCCCGAGATACATAGGACCTTTCGAGGTTATCGAACGTATCGGATCAGTTGCCTATAAGTTAAACTTACCTGAAGAGCTCAGTGGAATTCACAATGTGTTCCACAACTGCAATCTGAAGAAGTGCTTCGCTGATAAATCACTGGTTATACCACACACAGATGTGCATATAGATGAGAGCTTAAAATTTGTGGAAAAACCATTGTCGATTGAAGATCGACAGGTTAAGAAGCTTCGAAGGAAGCATGTGCCTATTGTAAAGGTCAAATGGGAGGCCCGCAGAGGACCCGAATATACATGGGAGGTTGAGTCCACGATGAAAGAAAAGTACCCTTATTTATTTCAGTAAATCTCGGGTAGAGATTTATTTTAAGGGGGTGAGGATGTAATACCTCGAAAATTCACGTCCTATAATGTGTTGACACGTGGCATATGTTTGAACGTGTGAAAGAATGTTATGAAAGGATTAAAGTTGACAATCATGGAAAGTATGTGAATATACGAGTTCTAAATGTCAGCAGTGAATAAATATATTGTACATTAACCCTACTTGATGTTTATATCACCAAACGAATAAATCATGGATCATACGAAGCTAAAAGTGAGAGATTACAAACTACAGGGGTTAAATGTGTCAACATGTTTAAGTTATACCTCTGAGTGACCTTTTGACAAACCCGAAGCTTCGTAACGGTTAATTATGCTCACTAGAATGCACGATATAAATTTCATAAGTATGAGAAAGTTATGATCAAATTCGTATGTGAGGGGTTAAAGCGTTAACGTTGAAAATTATGACTTTTCGGGTTAACCAGAAGTGACCAGGGACTTGGCAAAGTGGGTACAAGTCTTAAGGCCCTTATAGATAAATATAGAGGGCTCAAAGTGCAAAAATTAAATTAGTTGCCCTTTCGAAAGGCCAAGGGACAATATGCAAAAACTTGAAAATGTGAAAGCTGACAACAGGACTCAGGCGGGCCGCGTAAGTGACCTTAAGGTCTTACGCGGGCCGCGTCAAAAGCCCAGATACAGAAAGTTCAAACAGCCTCCTGTATTCGCGCATAATCGACCCAAAACAGATGTTTCACTTCATGGGCGACCCCTAGGCAACCCGTAGAACACTAGGGACACTTGTGGATGAATTGTGGTTAGTGGTAGACTTTTGTGTCAACATTCTATGGTGGATTAAACACTATAAAAGGGCCATGAGTTGCAACAAGTTCTTCACACCTTCATTCTTGCATTCCTGATCATTCTGGAGCACAAGACTTCTCTCAAGTGATCTCTGGTCGTTCATAGGACTCTTGTAAGTTTGCTAATCCTTCCTTAGTTAAGTTTTTGCTTAGTTATAGTCTAAAAGTCAAACCGTCGTAATTAACGGTTGACTTTAAGATTAATCACTAATGGTCTAGTGATTAGTCGAATCAAAAGTAGTTATAAGTTGGTAATTATGTGGGTAATAAACCCTTAAAAGGGTTCCCCCTGATTCCCACTCTAACTAGGTCAAATGTCGGGTCAAACTTGTGAATAAAAAGTCAACAGGATACTTAGTTTCTAATTTATGCATGATTAGCAATGTAGAACACATACAACCTGTTTGATCATTAATATAACTTGGTAATCAATGTAAGAACATGTCTAAACATGTTCAACCCGACAATTTCCTGTTTAGACCCGGTTCGGAACCGAAAGTCGCAAAGCTTTGACTTTTGCTTTGACTTCAGTTCTGACCCGTTTTGCTATGATTTAGAAATACCTTAGAGCTTCATTTGGATCAGGTTACATGCTAGTATAACCCTCTATGATTATACACCATGGTTCATTAGTTAACCAATTAATACGCATGATTCCGTTAATTACTCATATGTTGACCATTATGCCCTTTTCACCTTAAAACGTGATTTTTGAAAATGTAAAAGAGTAGAAACCCTAGTCACTGATATATAAACTTGTATGCAAAGTTTGACATCAGTTTGAGGTGTAGAATGAGAGTTATGCTCATTAGCGTAAATTGAAAGCTTTGTGTTAATAAAAAGGCGTAATTAGCGTATAGCCTAGTTAAGCCTACTTTTTGATATCAAACTTATTACCCACTGATGTAATATATTATTTTGGGATTTTTGAAGATTTTTAATTAATTTTAGGCTGAGCATAACTAATAGTCGTAGGCTTAATCCGGTAATTGTCGGTTTTGCCCTTACGGGCCATAAAATGAGTTTTACATATCTAATTAACTCCAAACCTTTTGCTACTGATCACATATGATAAATAAATTATTTTAAGCCTTCTAGAATAATAAAAATATCAGCTTTATGTATCAAACCCGGAAATGGCTTCTTATCGCCTTATTAAGCGTTTTTAACGCATAGTATTTACTAAAACTATTTTAAACATACAAGGGTTGATACCTACTGATATTTTAGGTAAATTATAATATTTTAACAGTAAGCAAAAGTTGTTTAACTCAGACTTCAGTTTTGAGCTTTACGGCTTATGTGAAATTACCAAAATGCCCCTACGGTGCATAGTTTGGTTATAATTGATAAATTTCACATATATACTTTACCCTACTGTTATAACTTAGTAAACTAAGTATTTTTACTGATTATATCAGACCTGTAACTCAGGTTAATACTTAGACTCTTTTATAACCTTGAAAATGACCAAACTACCCCTACGAGGCATAGTTTGTGTTTAAATTCATTTCGGGCATAATAAAAGACATCTTACTGATGTCACAACATATTTGAGGCATATTAACTTAGGAAACCTGTATATGGCTCTAATAATTACCCGTTACGCTTATTACGCGTTCGGTTCGATTTATGTAACTAGTTTACATAAATTAGCCGAAACGGGTCAAACCTTATCGGTTTTATCTTAAAATCCAGAATGTGTATGAAATACCCATATTAAGCAAGTCTCTAAACTTGTCGGGTCTAAATCACATTCTATCCGGTCTTCGCTTAATCGTGCGTACGAACCGTATCTTTGAAACTAACCGGTCTAAACTTAAGCTTAACTAAAGACCCGTTAGGATTCTAATAGGTTATTATAAACCTTCGTTCCAGATTAGGAGTACCAGTAAAAGCTACTTGCGTTTGCTTATTGTGATTTATACTTTGCTCAGGTAAATACTTTTAACTTATTTTCCCTATACGGGCTTGGGTTACGGTATATAAAATACCGCTTGGTCGGGCATCAAATCTTCCATCGTTTGGTGGTTAATTGAATAATTTTATCGGCCCGTTTAAATAGTCTTGTTTACTTAAAGCCTTTGGGGGGTTAATGACCATGTCCCAGATATCCCTGGCATCATTTTACGAAATGGCCACGACTTAAGCGCGGGGTGTAGGCGTACACCCGTCAGTGCACAAAAGAATAATGTGGTGTGTCTATTGATCTTTAACCCGGACACGATCCGGGCTACTAAACGCACAAGGAACATGTAATTCATTCACAAGATTATATATTTAAATAATTCTCCCAAGTTATAAAATGTTTATGCCATGTGCATCTAAATAAATTTTTAATCATTTTTAAAATGAGTCAGTTGATTGTATTTACCAGTGTAAACTGACGTATTTTCCCAAAAAGATTAAATGCAGGTACTAAGCGTAATTGGCTGGGATTTCTCCTTAGCATCAATAGAAGTCTCGCAAGCTTAAGATGCCTAGAGTCTGTTGAACTACTATTTATTTTTGATCCGTCTGTGGATAAACAATCGACAGTTGTGATATTTGATATTACAAATATTACATTCGGTTGAATTATATTTTTCATTTGCTTCCGCTGTGCATATTAAATATTGTGTTGTTTGACTATTATGTTGCCAACCACGTCACGATACTCCCCCACCGGGCCCACCGGTGACACGTGGAAATCGGGGTGTGACAAAAAGCCTTTGATGGGTCAACCGGGCAAACGGCCCTAAGAGGTTGTTTAGAAATTTATATTATGACCTTGCAACCCTTAGATGCATATAAGGAATGAACGTAATTTAAGCTTTAAAGTGCATAAATACCCTTAACGGGTCAAAATAAGATATCAAGTAAAAACGGGTTAAGAATGCATAAGAACCCATAATTTGAACCTTGTATATATTAGTAAACTGATATAATGTGATTTGCATGACATTTTAAAGGTAAACAACGAGTTTGTTTGATCAAAACACAAACGGGTCAAAAAGTATCTAAATTGAATTTCAAGCCGAGAGCTTGAAATCTAAAATTTTGTGAATTTAGATGTCGGGTTTTGTACTCCATGAGATGGAGAATTAAATTACGGTCGCGTAGGAAAAAGAATCACTTAAAAAGGACACTTAGATAAAAAGTTATGCTAGTTTAAAGTTGAGATTATGGAAAATTCGGAGATGGGTAGAAATACAGGAATTCAACCTGCAGCCGCTGGAAAACGGGTTCCCCCGCGGCACGCGACAGGGGACCTTAGCTCTGGCGCGACACGCGAGAGCGTTCGTGGGGTGCAAAGGATCCAAAGGAGTCTGTCGCGTGGCGCGACACACCAAGAATCGAAATTTTGTTTTTGTTTTCATTTGTATGATACTAGAACCTGTTTATATATAAGTAAATGTTGTCAAAACTAACATTTATTGCGGTTTTGACCTTAGGTCATACTCGTCTCATTCCGGATGCCGATCAAGCAAGAAATCAAGAACCGAACACAAACTTTTGAAGCTTCCGCGCTAATTTAATCTTGTTTTAGACGATGTTTATTTTGTAAACACTAACTATATGTCGATTTTTTTTAAACTAGTCAGTTGGTAATCTTAGAACACCGTAACCATGTAAACTTAGTTTTTTTATAACTAAGTTTTGTAATTACGCATTATGGTTTTTAAAAATGCGTATTATTTATTAAAATCTTAAATAAATGAGACGGGTGTTACAATTAAGAACCAAGAGTTACAGCCTAGATCACGCTCAGAGCCAGGTTAATTTGCTTAACATTGCTGGTTTAAGCCATATTGGTTTTAGGTGTTTTTTTTGCAGTATAAACTTTTGTATTTATGCTAGAATTTAGTTGATTACAATGTAGGATCGTTCAAAACCAATATAATACATATCTAAACCAATTTATTTGGCAACACAAACTCATAAAGTTAACTAATTTGGTATAAATATTTATCAATTTGACACCTCAAATTGCTTTATGAAATAATGGTTATCTTGCGCCACAAACCGGTAATTTGATAGGAATGTTTCTTTCGTAAAATGTTGTACCTGATAATTAGTGTTTGGAGTTGTGATATATTTAAAAGTTGTGACTTGTATGTGATACATTTAAATGTAGTTTGAAGGGTTATGACTTTTTGTAAGGGTCTAATATATTTAAAAGTTGTGACTTTTTGTAAAGGGTGTGATACATTTCAAAGTTTGAAGGGGTGTGCCTTTTTGAAGGGGTGTGATGCATTTAAAAGTTGTGACTTTTTTGTAAGGGTGTGATACATTTAAAAGTGGTTTGAAGGGTTGTGATTCAAACAATGGTGTCTTAAGTTGCTTTTTGGCAAAAGTTAAAATATGAAAGATTTATAATCCGTATGTTGTGGTTTTTGTTGTGAGGCTTTGCTAAAATATGTAGAATATATAATCCATATGTTGTGGTTTTTCTATAGTTTGTTTGCTTATGATTTACCGTAAGTTGTGGTTTTTCTATAGATTTTGATTATGATTTACCTTGCATAATATTTTTTTTCCTAAAAATGCATATATTTCTTTCTAACCACATATTTTGTACCATATATTTTTAATCGCCCACGTCCAATCTTTTTGCTTATCACATTTATAACAAATACATTCTAACCTATTATGTATAAATAAAAAAATCGACAAACGCAAATAACACCAACCCCATCTACACCCGCGATAATCGTACAAAATGTAACATATTTGCCACTTATCAAGACATGCTCCATTCAAATTTATGCTTGAGCCATTGAATTGTGTTTTTTTTCTTTATTGGTGATTTAGTGATTTAGGTTTCGGATTAAGCAAGAATGAAACAAATGTTTTGCATAAACTTAAAATTTTCACATCTCATATAGTGACACTAAAAGATCATAATCAACATCCCGCCGTAACGCGCGGGTTAGCGTCAACTCTTTGAAAACAAGAAGCATCGAGTAACATATATATATATATATATATATATATATGATATAACACATATTTCATAATCAATACCGCAAGAGAGGAGTGTATGCATTACAAATATATTATCAATAAGACATGTAGTGTATGCATCAATGCATATGATTTGCACATAATGTTTAACTTAATTACAAAATTGTTACCTTATGATTTTTCTAGGATTAATTTTGTATATCCCCTAA
>CM060376.1:176310-224465 GCA_030545235.1 Helianthus tuberosus
AATGATCCCCATTGCAAGGAGATCATAAGGTATGCAAAATTTGACAAAAATTCTCTATTTGAAATTCTCATGAATTTAGAGAACTTGAAATCTGATGATGCATGAATGTTGTTTGGATGAAATTAGAATAAAATAGTGTCTAGGAATAAACCCTAGCCATTAGATTGTTGAAATTATGCTCAATACTTGAGAATTCCATAATCACCATTGAAGGTGTTAAGTGGGCGATGTAGAAGTATGAAGACACTCGGATTATGATAGTTGTACTAGTGTAATTTGAATTCTATAAAGCAATTTCAGATTTGTTGATGTTAAAATTTATGTGAAATTGTAACACCCCGAAAACGGGTTTGGTAATCAAACCACGTTAACATTTATGAACGGGTAAAATACCGTTAGTGGTGAAATTAACCCGGTAAATATTAGGATTTAAACAAATAAACCTAATATTAAATAAAAGTTGAACGAAAACTTTTGAGGAAATAAAAGTTTATAAACAGCCCGAGATAACGGGACTTAAAATAAACCGGGTCGTACCCGAAAATATAAATCTTTATATTATAATTTTTATGTCGGATATAAATGAGATGAAATAACTAGGAATAAACAACCAAGTTAATCACAAGTGTTGTACTAATAAGGAAACTTTGTTAAAACACCCTAAAGAAACTTGGGAAAAGTTGAGGGGCCAAAAGTGAAAAGATGGAAAAAATAGTTTTATTAAATAAAACAATTAAAAACCAAACACACACATGGTGTGTGTCTAGTCGCAGGAAAACACAGGGGCGACCTAAGCTCATCTTCAAAACCCTAAACTCTCACAAATCTCTAAAATTGAAGGTCAAGATCAACTCCAAAACGAAATCCGAGCCTAGATTGGTGATCTCCATTGCAAGGGGGTCATAAGGTATGTGAAACTTGATAGAAAATCTCTACTTAAAATTCTGATGAACTTAGAGAATTCGGAAATTGTTGATGCATGATTGTTATATGGATGAAATAGGAACATTGTAGTGTCTAGGAGTAAACCCTAGACAAGTATATGTTGAAATCATGCCTAATTCTAGTAAAATCCATGAACACCTTTGAAGGTGATTGTTGTTAGGGTTTTTGATTGTTAAAGATAGTGTTATAATGTCATAAACATGTTTTAATTGAAAGCTGAATTCAAACAGCTTCTGATCAGAATTTAAAGCCGAGTAGTATTGGCTGTAACGTGGACAAAACTTGACAAAAACATGTATTTCTTGAGTTTAAAATGTAATTCCAGGAAATATCTTTAAAACCCCACTGGAATCGCATTTTTTCGACGAAAATTGAACGTTTTATGAATTTTTCCGTATCGAAGGTTCAAGCTGCGTTTTCTGGCAGAATTTGCAGCCCATTACGAATGTCATAACTCAATTTAGGAATGTAGTTATGACCTCAAATTTTTACTGTAGATAGTATTAAGTGATTAAAAGAATCTCCAATTGGAATTTCGTCAATCAGATAAACGAGGAATTTTAAATGAATTTTTCCGTAAGCTGCAGTCAGAAGTGACGAATCTGATTGCAGCTTAGTAGATGAATTTTGCCGAATTTTTGGTAAAGAGTTAGATCTTAAAATTTTAACACAAGGTCTAACCCTCCGAGTGGTATGTTACATAAAAAAATCATAATTTTTGAAGACTTGTAAACAGGTTAAACAGGTCACCAAAAACAGCCTATTTTTTGGTGATATGAACTTGCCTAATTGATGCTAATCTTGGCTAAATGACAAGTTATAAATTAGTTGAATAAATGGCATGCTTTTATTGATAAGTGTGTAAAAAAAGGGAGTCCATAGGGTGATGGCCATTGTATAGAATGACCAATCTAACCATCTTATGGATGTTGTGATATAGTTTGACTCTAAACAAGCTAGGTGGGGGCTTGGAGAGGAACGGGTCAAACGGATCATGGATGTGAAGAATGTTTGCGCGGACGCGAGGTAAGTAAAGCTTACACCCAATTTAAGTGTATGTATTTATTTTATAGGTGATAAATATGACAACGGATTGTATCCGGATATGGGTTCCGACACAAAACAATATGAGTCGGAACGAATAAAAACTATGGTTAATGAAAAAAAAGGATCTTGTGGTAATAAAAAAAATCCGAAATGGGTCGGATGTGTGAACGGGTAGTTAAAACCATGTTTTTTTTTATAAATGTAAATGTTTGGTCATATAGGCCAAACTGGTCAAATGGTGGTGATAACACCATTTGACAATACCGACTAACGTTTGGTTGTCAAGTCATATGTTCACATGAGTGAACGGGAAGTGGATAATTGCGTAGCTATTAAGTAGCGGCTAAATAAAGTAAGGTATAAAACGGGTCTATACGTTGACCCGAGCCAGGTACGCATAAAGTAAGTTTATAGTTAAAAGTGCAATTTGGTCAAATAATTAGTGAAAGTCCTTCGTCGTAAAGTGAGGGACTAAAATTGACCAAAAAGCCCTTTATGGGAAAACCGGGCAAACGACCCTTAGAGGTTGTTTAGGAATTTGCATTAAGATTACGAAATATAGGTAGATACCTTAATGTAGTAAAATGATGGGTGAAAGAAGAGAGTGTAATTTAAAGTTAATGGTAAATCCCTCTAACGGGTCAAAATGAAGTTTCGAACATAACTCAACTTTTATTTGCATAATGTATGAAAGTTTTGAACTCACGAGTTAATGGTTTTGAGATAATGAATATCTCAAGAATTTACAGTGATTTAAACGAAAGTGGTTTAATGAATCATGAAACGGGTCAAAAGTGCTAAAAAAGGAATTTCAAGCCAAGAACTTGAAATTTGGATTTTTGAAGTAGTTGAATATCAGGTTTTAACTCCATAAGATGGAGAATTAAATTACAAACGCGTAGGAAAAAGAATCGTGTAAAACGGATAAGTAGATAAAGAGTTATAGCATTTTGAAGTTGGAATTTGGTTAAAAACTAGAGCTGGGCAAAAATGCAGGTTTCAGTAACGAATCTGCTGGAAATTGGTCTTTCTCGCGCCACGCGACGGGTCACAGGGTTTGGGTCGTGACACACGACAGACGTCGCGCCACGCGACAAGCTGAGCAGAGTCTCTCGCGTCACGAGATAGACATAAAAGCTGGAAAAATATTTTTGTTATGTTTGTTTGATGCGTAGAACTTGTTTAAACTTATTTTAAGCTATCAAGACTAACTTTTATGTTGGTTTTGAATTTAGGTGAACCTAGTAAGCATCCGGATGAAGATCAAGCATGGACAAGAACCAAACACATGATCAAACAAGCTTCCGCGTTAATCTAATACGTTTTTGTTTTAAGTGTACTATGTAAAACAATTAGTACTATATTTGAATATTATTGACATGTAAGAATGTTAACTTGGAAAAGTTTTTGTAAAGTCGCATTTTAGCATAAAATGCGTGTTTTATTATTATAATCTTGATTAATTGAGACGGGTGTTACAAGTTGGTAATCAGAGCTCATGGTTAAAGAGTAATGTGTGTTCGGTTCGAGGCTTGATCGCAAATCCGGTAAGTACATGTATGTTATTAGTTTAGTAGGATTAAAGTGTTGTGAACAACACATAGGGTATCGTGTAATATACGTTACACCATTGAAAATGATTAGTATAGTTAACGAAATTACGTGCAGTAAAAAGCCTTGTATTACAATACGTGCATTTATTAATGTTGAAATTACTAACTTTTGTAAATGTTTAGTTGAAAGACACTCGCATCTGAAGATAGCGGGAGTGTAACAAATCTCGGATATGACGAAGGAACAGTCTGAGGTATGACGAGCAGAGCATACTCATTAAGGACCTAAATCGCGTGACGATCGCGAACAAAGATAACGGCAAGAGAAGCCCGTAAGGGCAAGCATTACCAGGTGCACGCTTTTAAATTTAATCGCATAAGTAGTAATATGCAACAAACACGTAGGGAAAGACGGTTGCATATATCTAATAGAACCTGAATAGGATATCTATTCAGGATGATGTTTCCAAGAGAAGTTTAATAGGAACATGTGTTATTCACGATGATGAATAACAAAGAAATAATAGGATTAGTTCATATGGAAACTTGGACGGGGGGTAATTATCCAAGTGGAAAACTCTCAATATAATGCTATTGAGAAAAGTAGCGATCACATTAACGAATGTGATTATATAATAGTTCAATAGAAAAGAAAAAAAAACATTTTATATGTACAAAAGTAAAACTAGTAAAACTAATGATTGTTGTTTTGCAATTAAATAAAGTTTTACTAAATAAAATCAGAGATATGAAATAAATAGGGGCGTTACTTACATAGGGTGTGATGTGAAAACTACAAAAAGGTCATGTGTATCATGTGTTGATCGCTTACTCTGGCCAAGTAAGTAGTGACATATGATACCATGAACTTCTTGTAGCGGACACATTTACGTCCGATGTAGTAAGGACGGGGTGAATGGGACTAACTTAAATGGTTCCCAAATGAGTCAAACAAGTAAGATGTTTGTTAGTAAACGTAAACGCAAGTCGGATGACAGGGAGCGTATTACGTTAGAATAACGAGCCCGAAAGAAGGGACAAAGATTAAAGTAAATGAAAATACAAACCAACTAATGTGAATAAGGGATAAAGTTTGACCGTCATAAGTGATGAAATTCACACAGACAAGTCAAAGGGGTAGAATAAAAGAATAAAAGACTTAACTAAATAAAAGCAATGGATTTCGCTAAGACGATCAAATAAACTAAGATGATGTCTAAAACCATATAAGAATGGTTACTTGACGATGACTTCGGTAAAGATACCCGATGGACGGGTAGGATTGTGGGTGAATGCGTAAACCGAGAGACGGGAACACGAAAAAGAAAGTCAAAAGACTCGGAATATGAGTCATGACTAAAAGACGGTGAGAATTTGCAAACAGAAATTTTGATAACTATGTTAAACTATTTTAAAGTTGAACGGGTCGAATAAAGAATGAAGTTTGACGTTCATGAGTAATGAAATCTCACACGAATAAGTCAAACAGGATAAATAAAGTATAAAAGCTTGGTAGTGCAAGTAAGCGCAACCGAATAATGGAAGCGCGAAATAATAAAGAACCCGGGTAACGGGTCGTAAAAAAGTATAATTATGAACCGGGGAAACAGTGAGCGTAGAACAAACCAACGTGTAAATGACGTAAAGAGTCATAAAGTCGGAAGATTAGTCCAAGAGTAAACGAACGAAGCTTTAGACTACGGTCAAGGCCAACTAAAGTTCAAAAGCGAAAATAAACGATTACAAACATAATAAGAGATGCTTTGAAGCTATATATGTATATACACATTTGAATATAGACATGGATAAAAGACGATCTACGGGGTCATCTTAACCTACGGGATTATAAATAGTGTTAAAGTCTACAGGACCAAAAAGACCTTCGGGTCAAAAATAGAAAGAAACGAATTGTTGGGGTTCTCACCTTAAAAAGGTGAAAATCTAAAGAAAAAGCTTACGAGGCTAAGTAAAAGAACTTGCGGGTCACTTGGATAAAGCGTGGAAAACTGGTTACAATTCTCCATGTAAAATAATAACGGTCAGGAATAAAACTTAGACAGAAATTCCTAGACATGAGGAAAAGACATAAGACAGAGAAAACGTAAACTAAAAATTTAGTTTTTAGTCAAAAGCAATGTTTTAACAAACATAAGTAGTATAAGGTGATTTAAAAAATCTTAAACACACATAAGGCCAGAGATGGGAAAATAGTATACCCGGGTGACGGGGTATGAAGTGATTGCGACTAATTAGTCTAGCCGGTAAAACTTTTCAAAGTCAAGAAAACATTATGACAAATACAAAGAGCTTGTTAATATAAGACAAGCGCGGAATAAACTTGTTAACAGACTGACGCGACTGAGTGGTCAAGCGACAACTCGGTCAAATAGGTGACAAGATAAGAAATATAAGATGAAAGTTACGGTTCGTAAGGACTTACACATGAGGGACATACATGTCAATCCGAACGATAAATATTGACCAAAAGGAATGAATGCTTTAAAAAGAAACCAAGTCCGTCAGGTTTTAAACCAAAGAACTACGCAAATAAGGTTTCGGGGACGAAACCTCTTTAAGGGGGGTAGACTTGTAACACCCCAAAAACGGGTTTGGTAATTAAACCACGTTAACATTTATGAACGGGTAAAATACCGTTAGTGGTGAAATTAACCCGGTAAATATTAGGATTTAAACAAATAAACCTAATATTAAATAAAAGTTGAATGAAAACTTTTGAAGAAATAAAAGTTTATAAACAGCCCGAGATAACGGGACTTAAAATAAACCGGGTCGTACCCGAAAATATAAATCTTTATATTATAAATTTAATGTCGGATATAAATGAGATGAAATAACTAGGAATAAATAACCTAGTTAATCACAAGTGTTGTAGTAATAAGGAAACTTTGCTAAAACACCCTAAATGAAACTTGGGAAAAGTTGAGGGGCCAAAAGTGAAAAGATGGAAAAAATAGTTTTATTAAATAAAACAATTAAAAACCAAACACACACATGGTGTGTGTCTGGTCGCAGGAAAACAAAGGGGCGACCTAAGCTCATCTTCAAAACCCTAAACTCTCACAAATCTCTAAAATTGAAGGTCAAGATCAACCCCAAAACGAAATCCGAGCCTAGATTGGTGATCTCCATTGCCATGGGGTCATAAGGTATGTGAAACTTGATAGAAAACCTCTACTTGAAATTTTGATGAACTTAGAGAATTCGAAAATTGTTGATGCATGATTGTTATATGGATGAAATAGGAACATTGTAGTGTCTAGGAGTAAACCCTAGACAAGTATATGTTGAAATCATGCCTAATTCTAGTAAAATCCATGAACACCATTGAAGGTGATTGTTGTTAGGGTTTTTGATTGTTAAAGATAGTGTTATAATGTCATAAACATGTTTTAATTGAAAGTTGAATTCAAACAGCTTCTGATCAGAATTTACAGCCGACTTGTATTGGCTGTAACGTGGACAAAACGTGACAAAAACATGTGTTTCTTGAGTTTAAAATGTAATTCCAGGAAAAATTAACCAAATTTCCCTGATGTAGAAGCAATCAAGAAAGCTGCATAAGTAACCCCACTGGAATCGCATTTTTTCGACGAAAATTGAACGTTTTATGAATTTTTCCGTATCGAAGGTTCAAGCTGCGTTTTCTGGCAGAATTTGCAGCCCATTACGAATTTCATAACTCAATTTAGGAATGTAGTTATGACCTCAAATTTTTACTGTAGATAGTATTAAGTGATTAAAAGAATCGCCAATTGGAATTTCGTCAATCGGATAAACGAGGAATTTTAAATGAATTTTTCCGTAAGCTGCAGTCAGAAGTGACGAATCTGATTGCAGCTTAGTAGATGAATTTTTTCGAATTTTTGGTAAAGAGTTAGATCTTGAAATTTTAACACAAGGTCTAACCCTCCGTGTGGTACGTTACATAAAAAAATCATAATTTTTGAAGACTTGTAAACATGTTAAACAGGTCACCAAAAACAGCCTATTTTTCGGTGATATGAACTTGCCTAATTGATGCTAATCTTGGCTAAATGACAAGTTATAAATTAGTTGAATATATGGCATGCTTTTATTGATAAGTGTGTAAAAAAAGGGAGTCCATAGGGTGATGACCATTGTATAGAATGACCAATCTAACCATCTTATGGATGTTGTGATATAGTTTGACTCTAAACAAGCTAGGTGGGGGCTTGGAGAGGAACGGGTCAAACAGATCATGGATGTGAAGAATGTTTGCGCGGACGCGAGGTAAGTAAAGCTTACACCCAATTTAAGTGTATTTATTTATTTTATAGGTGATAAATATGACAACGGATTGTATCCGGATATGGGTTCCGACACAAAACAATATGAGTCGGAACGAATAAAAACTATGGTTAATGAAAAAAAAAAAAAGGATCTTGTGGTAATAAAAAAAAATCTGAAATGGGTCGGATGTGTGAATGGGTAGTTAAAACCATGTTTTTTTATAAATGTAAATGTTTGGTCGTATAGGCCAAACGGGTCAAATGGTGGTGATAACACCATTTGACAATACCGACTAACGTTTGGTTGTCAAGTCATATGTTCACAGGAGTGAACGGGAAGTGGATAATTGCGTAGCTATTAATTAGCGGCTAAATAAAGTAAGGTATAAAACGGGTCTATACGTTGACCCGAGCCAGGTACGCATAAAGTAAGTTTATAGTTAAAAGTGCAATTTGGTCAAATAATTAGTGAAAGTCCTTCGTCGTAAAGTGAGGGACTAAAATTGACCAAAAAGCCCTTGATGGGAAAACCGGGCAAACGACCCTTAGAGGTTGTTTAGGAATTTGCATTAAGATTACGAAATATAGGTAGATACCTTAATGTAGTAAAATGATGGGTGAAAGAAGAGAGTGTAATTTAAAGTTAATGGTAAATCCCTCTAACGGGTCAATATGAAGTTTCGCGCATAACTCAACTTTTAGTTGCATAATGTATGAAAGTTTTGAACTCACGAGTTAATGGTTTTGAGATAATGAATATCTCAAGAATTTACAGTGATTTAAACGAAAGTGGTTTAATGAATCATGAAACGGGTCAAAAGTGCTAAAAAAGGAATTTCACGCCAAGAACTTGAAATTTGGATTTTTGAAGTAGTTGAATATCAGGTTTTAACTCCAAAAGATGGAGAATTAAATTACAAACGCGTAGGAAAAAGAATCGTGTAAAACGGATAAGTAGATAAAAAGTTATAGCATTTTGAAGTTGGAATTTGGTTAAAAACTAGAGCTGGGCAAAAATGCAGGTTTCAGTAACGAATCTGCTGGAAATTGGTCTTTCTCGCGCCACGCGACGGGTCACAAGGTTTGGGTCGCGACACACGACAGACGTCGCGCCACGCGACAAGCTGAGCAGAGTCTCTCGCGTCACGCGATAGACATAAAAGCTGGAAAAATATTTTTGTTATGTTTGTTTGATGCGTAGAACTTGTTTAAACTTATTTTAAGCTATCAAGACTAACTTTTATGTTGGTTTTGAATTTAGGTGAACCTAGTAAGCATCCGGATGAAGATCAAGCATGGACAAGAACCGAACACATGATCAAACAAGCTTCCGCGTTAATCTAATACGTTTTTGTTTTAAGTGTACTATGTAAAACAATTAGTACTATATTTGAATATTATTGACATGTAAGAATGTTAACTTGGAAAAGTTTTTGTAAAGTCGCATTTTAGCATAAAATGCGTGTTTTATTATTATAATCTTGATTAATTGAGACGGGTGTTACAGAAATTGCCAAATTGATGTTAACCATGGTAAAGATAACTAGTTATGAACTAGTTAGTAAATATGTAAAATTATGCACACTAGGTGTTTGTTAAAATGCCTAAATGAAAACTAAAGCGCTGAAATTATAAATGAGATGCGTGATTGCCAAACTCGACTTATCCCGTATGATATTGGGTAATATGAATTCTAATCATGATGTTGATTTAATTTAAATGGTATTTGTTATATGGATAACGGTAGTTAACTTTTAGAAAGTTAAATTAACCAATGATGAAGTCGAATGGTAGATTCGGCATAAAATTTGTAAGACGGAATAGTCGTATCTAATAATGACTAAACTAACCGTCTTACGGATTATGATGATAGTTTGACTCATGACAAGCTAGATGGAGGCTTGGGAGGAAGCGGGTCAAACGAAACAAGAAAGAAGAAAAGGCGTAACTTGGATACAAGGTAAGTTAAACTTACACCCCTTTTTAATTACTATACACTTACTAGCGAAAATTGATTGTGAATAATGTTAAGTAATTGAAATACGATGTTCCGGCATGATACAATGCAAGTCGAAATGAATAAAAAGGTAGGAAATCATGAATTATGGTAAAAGGGGTAAAAAGGTAAATTAGTCATGTAATGACTAATAAATAAAAACGGTTTTTAGTAAAATGAGTTTAAGGGAAAAACCGGGATAGGTTTAAAGGGATGAAATGGTAACTAAATACCATCTCATACGGATAAAAGGGATGAAACGGTTTTTAGTCAACGAAATTACACGCGTTGATGCGTATAGTAGAAAAGCCTCATATTATAATACGGGCACCCATTAATATCGAAATTTCTAACTATTTTAAACGTTTTAGATTGAAGGACACTCGCATATGAGGATAGCGAGAGTTTAACAAATCGTGGATTTGACAGAAGAACGGTCCAAAGTACGACAAATAGATCATGCTCACCAAGGACCTAAATTGCGCAACGATTGCGAATAAGTTAATGGCAAGGAGAGCCTGTTAGAGCAAGCATTAACAGGTGCACGTTTTAAATTATTGCATAAATGGTAATATACAACAAATACGTAGAGATTGAAAGCTGCATATGTAGATCGAAAACTTGGAAAAACCTGAATAAAAAACATATCCGGGATATTGTTTCCAAGAAAAACAAATAGAGGCATTACTTACATGGGATGTAATGTGAAAATTAAAAAAAGGTCATGTATACCAGGTGTTGATTGCTTACTTTGGCCAAGTAAATGGTGAACACGTGGTACCATGAACTTCTTATGATGGACACATTTATGTCCGATGTAGTAAGGGTGGGGTGAATGGGACTAACTTAAATAGTACCCAAATGAATCAAATAAGTAAGATGTTTGATAGTAAACGTAAACGTAAGTCGGATGACGGAAGCGTATTACGTAAGAATAACGAGCCCGAGAGAAGGGACAAGGATCAAGTAAAAAGAAAATACAGACCGACCAATAGGAAAGCTAAGGCATAGGGATGAAAGTTTGACTGTCACAAGTGATGAAATTCACATGGACAAGTCAAACGAATTGAATAAAGAATAAAGGACTTGATTGAATAAAAGCGATGGATCTCGCTAAGACGACCAAATAAATTAAAATAACGTCTAAAACCATATAAGAATGGTTACTTGAAAATGATTACGGTAAAGATACCCAATGAATGGGTAGGATTTGGAAAGAATGCGTGAACCAAGAGACGGGAACACGAAATAGAAAGTCAAAAGACTCGGAATATGAGTCATGACTAAAAGACAATGAGAATTTGCAAACAGAAATGTTAATAACTACGCTCAACTATTTTAAAGTTGAACGGGTCGAATAAAGAATGGAGTTTGACGTTCACAAGCGATGAAATTTCACACGAACAAGTCAAACGAGATAAATAAGGTATAAAAGCTTGGTAGTGCAAGTAAGCGCAAACTGAATAATGGAAGCGCGAAACATTAATGAACCTACATGATGGGTCATAAAAGAATATATATAGGAAAAACGCAAACTAGCGAAACAAAAATGTTAAAAACACTAAGATAAAGAACCCGGGTAATGGGTCGTGAAGAAGTATAGGTAAGATCCGGGTAACGGTAAGTGTAGGACAAACCGACGTGTAAATGACGTTAGAAGTCATAAAGTCAGAAAGATAATTCGAAAGAGAACAAATGTAGCCTTAGACTACGGTCAAGGTCAAATGAAATCCAAAAAGCAAAAGTAAATAGTTCTAGACATAAAAAGGGGTGCCTTGACAACATATATATATATACAGTTGAATAAAGACTTAAATAAAAGATGATCTACGGGATTATCATAACCTACGGGATTAAACATAGTGTTAAGGTCTACGGGACCAAGAAGACCCTTGGGTCATAAATAGAAAGAAACAAATTGTTGGGTCTCACCTTAAAAAGGTGGAAATTTAAAGAAATAGTCTACGAGACTAAGCGAAAGAACCTACGGGTTATATGGGTTAAGCGTGGGAACTAGTTGAAATTCCCCGCATTAAGAGATATTGGAAAGGAACAAATCCTGGGAAGCAACATTCCTAGATATGAGAGAAAGACGTAAGACAAAGAGAAAACGTAAACTAAAAATTTAGTTTTTAGTCAAAAGCAACTTTTTAATAAACATAAGTGGTATGAAGCGATTCATGAAACCGTAAACGCACATAAGGCCGGAGATGGCGATATGGATATATGCTCGAGCAATGGGGTATAAGGTAACTAGTGACTAACAAGTCTAACTGCCAAAATAAACAATTAATAAAGATATGAAATACAAGATGAAAGTTACGGCCCATGAGGCCTTATACGTGAAAGGCGCATACGTTTGGAAGCCAAAAAGGGCATTACCATATTATCCTGGTAAGATTAATAGATGAGAGCAATGCTCAAGTAACTATCGAAACTAAATCCAAGGAGTCAAACCTGAGGAACTGCGTAAGAAAGGTTTCGAGGACGAAACCTCTTTAAGGGGGGTAGACTTGTAACACCCCGAAAATGGGTTTGGTAATCAAACCCCGTTAATACTAAAAGACGGGTAAAATACCGTTAGTGGTAAAATTTAACCCGGTAAATATTAGGACTTAAATAAATAAACCTAATATTAATTAAATAGGAAAATAAATACTTTGAGAAAACAAAGTATATAAAAAGCCCAAATTAACGGGACATAAAACATAACGGGTTATAACTTCCCGAACCCGTTAAAGTAACTAGGAATAATTAACCTAGTTAGATGATGACTTGTGTATAGTTAAAGATCTAAAAATAAACTAAGAGAAACTAGAGGGACCAAAAGTGTTTAACTTGAAACTAGTTTTAATAAAAACATTTTATTAAAACACAAACACTCCATTTGGAGTCTGCTGGAGATCGACCAGAGCAAGGGGGCGACCCAGACTTCTCAAACCCTAAGTTCATGCTATTTTGATCAATTAAAGGCAAATTTCAGTCCCAAATCAAATTCCGAGCATAGATTAATGATCCCCATTGCAAGGAGATCATAAGGTATGCAAAATTTGACAAAAATTCTCTATTTGAAATTCTCATGAATTTAGAGAACTTGAAATCTGATGATGCATGAATGTTGTTTGGATGAAATTAGAATGAAATAGTGTTTAGGAATAAACCCTAGCCATTAGATTGTTGAAATTATGCTCAATACTTGAGAATTCCATAATCACTATTGAAGGTGTTAAGTGGGTGATGTATAAGTATGAAGACACTAGGATTATGATAGTTGTACTAGTGTAATTTGAATTCTATAAAGCAATTTCAGATTTGTTGATGTTAAAATTTATGTGAAATTGCCAAATTGATGTTAACCATGGTAAAGATAAATAGTTATGAACTAGTTAGTAAATATGTAAAATTATGCACACTAGGTGTTTGTTAAAATGCCTAAATGAAAACTAAAGCGCTGAAATTATAAATGAGATGCGTGATTGCCAAACTCGACTTATCCCGTATGATATTGGGTAATATGAATTCTAATCATGATGTTGATTTAATTTAAATGGTATTTGTCATATGGATAACGGTAGTTAACTTTTAGAAAGTTAAATTAACCAATGATGAAGTCGAATGGTAGATTCGACATAAAATTTGTAAGACGGAATAGTTGTATCTAATAATGACTAAATTAACCGTCTTACGAATTATGATGATAGTTTGACTCATGACAAGCTAGATGGAGGCTTGGGAGGAAGCGGGTCAAACGAAACAAGAAAGAAGAAAATGCGTAACTTGGATACAAGGTAAGTTAAACTTACACCCCTTTTTAATTACTATACACTTACTAGCGAAAATTGATTGTGAATAATGTTAAGTAATTGAAATACGATGCTCCGGCATGATACAATGCAAGTCGAAATGAATAAAAAGGTAGGAAATCATGAATTATGGTAAAAGGGGTAAAAAGGTAAATTAGTCATGTAATGACTAATAAATAAAAACGGTTTTGAGTAAAACGAGTTTAAGGGAAAAACCGGGATAGGTTTAAAGGGATGAAATGGTAACTAAATACCATCTCATACGGATAAATAGTCAATTAGGATAAATGGGTCAAATGGTGTTGTTAACACCATTTGACAACTTCATTTGACAATTTCTTGTTGAGTGTTGTAATCACAGGAAACAACATAAACGTGCGTTGCTTTAACTAGAAAGATTTAAAGCAAAAAGTTATGTAAACGGGTCAATACTTGACCCGAGCCAGGTACGTGTATATATGGTTGTGGATAACATACTTCATGGCCAAATAGGTAGCGAAAGCCCTTCGTAGTAAGTGAGGGGCTAATGTTGACTAAAACGCCCTTGAGGAGTAAATTGGACAAACGACCCATAAAAGTTGGTTAGGAACTTATATTATGATTTTTGTAACCTTTGGATGCGTATGAAAATCGTAGGCATAAACTATCAAGGGTTAAATGCCTTAAAATGTGTATTACCGCAAAAATAACATATTTGAGGGATAAAACTCGGAATAAATATTCTATTACATTAAATCCACTACGTTCAAAGTTGTGGTGTAAGACTAACCAAAATGAACGAGTGGAATTATGAGGCATAAGGTAAATGAGCGAAGTTATGCTTAAAAAGACATAAATGCCCTTTACGGGTCAAAATAAGCAATTGAGTATAAGCGGGTTTAAAATGCGTAGGAAACCCGTGGTTTGAGCCAAATATGATAGGCAATATAGAAATTAGGAGATTCACGAGAATTTGGGATCAAACAAATAAGTTTGTTTGATAAATACATGAATGGTCAAAATAGGTAAATTTTAATTTGAGCCTAAAGCTTAAAACTCTATAAATTTGTCAATCCGGATGTCGGGTGTTAACTCCATAAGATGGAGAATCAAATTACAATCACGTAGGAAGAAACGGTAGGTCAAACGGACAAGCGGATTGAAAGATACGAAAGTTTTCGTGTCAAAAACGTCAAAATGGAAGGGGCTGATACAGGGGCCACCGTAACTTACGGTGGGCACCGTAAGTTACGGTGGGGGCTGAAATCATTACGGTAGTTATCTCCTGCCTTACGGTGGAGATATTTTAATATAGGGGCCACCGTAACTTACGATGCCCACCGTAAGTTACGGTGGAGGCCAGTTTCAAGTTTTTGTTTCTGGATCAAGATATCAATGTTGGAATTTTCCCAATTTCCTTGTTGTACTAGTTATTTAATTATCAAAACTGACTTTTAAGTTGGTTTTGATCACAGGTGAAGGTCGAGAGTCCCGGATGAAGAATCAAGCGTCGAGCAAGAATCGAACACACGTTAAACGAAGCTTCCGCAATGTTGTTTCGTCGTTATTCTAAAACGGCGAATTAAATCACATTATGTTGTATCACTTTAAATTGTAAAAGTTTTTAACAACCCGTAATTTCATTGAAATTGTAAACTGAAATTTTATGATTATGGACTTAATCTATGCGAAAAACGTAAAATATTAACAAGGATGTTACAGTTTGAGGTCTAGCTGCCTTAACTACATGTCTAATCTCTCCGATTAACCCCCAGATATAACAGGAGATTAACACCGGTTCTGGTGAAGCAAGAGTTGGCACTATCTTAGCATATTCGAAGAATAACTTAGTGTACCCCTTACTATCCACACCAGTCATCCTAAGGTTTAGGAATTTGTTTGCTATCTGTTCTTTTTCATTGGGTGGGCATAATTTCCTTTCTACCTTGTTCTTAAATTCTTCCCATTCCATATTGTAAGTTCTATCACTTCCTCTTGATTGAAGGATAGTGTTCCACCATTCTAGTGCTGCATTCTTAAACAAATAAGAAGCAAACAGTATCTTATCTTCTTCAGCACACTTACTTATTCTTAAGACTGCCTCAGTCTTCTCTATCCAGCGTAAGGTTGCAATGGCCCCTTCATTGCCCGAGAATTCCATTGGTTTACAAGACCATAATTCTTTATAAGAACAACCATAATGCATGGTTCTTCTTCTTTTGGGAATGGGCACCTGAAGTACGGGTCCATTGTTCACGCTGTTTTCTGGTTCAATGGGTCGCTTACTGCTATGCTTACTTTTATTATTCGCTTCTTGAATCGTTTGAATAATAAATGGCATGGCATCTATGATTCCTTGTGCCACTATATGTTGAACAGCACTATTATCCATTTGGTTTCCATTGTTATTGATGCTTGGATTTTCATTAACCACGTTAATGTTACTCTGGTTATCATTATTCAGATTTTCTTGATTTCCTTCGTCGGCCATCTGAATTTTAAACATTTATCCCGTTATTAATATCACAAGATAATATTTAATATAGTCAATCACATGATACGCGTTTTTACCAAAAGCGTCGATCATTGCGACTTTACTCTATTCATATACTATTATGCATCTATTACATACCAGTACTGAAATAACAATTACAATACCAACAGAAATAGAATTACACTAATAGTAATAGGCATCCGTACACACATATTTTATTTTATTTTATTCTATTATATTTTTATTATTACTACTACCGTTTCCTTCATTCTCACATTCACGGATATGGATTTATCCAAAAATCCATATTGCGTTCATCGTATTTCCATACGAGACGCTCTCCCACCTGACGCATTCTCTCACTGCTTTCTAAAATTTCCTCCCCAAAAGTCCTAAGTTCTTGGGCGTTTTCTGCACTCATTGGGGGTGCAGGTTCTAGGACTGGGTTCGGAATCTGGGGTGCGGGTTCCTGATATGGGGGTGAAAGTGCCTGAAATCGGTAAGGATCTTCTAAGATTTCCCTAATATATTCATCGTGGTAATAGGGATCTAAAGGGTCCATACCTGGGTAGGCTCCTATGTTCTGTATAGGTGTGTCTTCATGGATTGGGTAACGTTGCACATAATCCCTAACGTCATCCCACCAAGGATCATAATTTGGATCTAGGGGATTTGGTGCAGGTACCCTAGGGATTTCTTCTGGGTTGAAGTCATGCATCTCCACTTGGTTTTCAGGGTTTTCTATCTCCATGGGTTGTTCTGGGATTTGGGGTTGTGGGGCTACTAGTTGTTCCAGACTTGGGTCAACAGCAGTTGTAGCTAGGATATGGAAATTAGCTAGGCTTCTATTAAGCATATCCTGTGTACGGGCATCTGACTCTCGCTTAACGGCTGCTAAGGCTCTTTGCTGTTTCAACTTTCGCATTCTCTCCCTACGTGCAAACGCTTCCTTACTGAACCATCCTCGTTTAATATGAGGGAATGGCTCTTCAGACTAAGCTTTAAAGGCAAATATCCCTTCTTCCTGATCAGCAGTATACCCAGAAAGGGCAGGCTGTGAAGAGGTACCTTCACTCTTAGGTGATTCAGACAACTGACGACTCATGTCTGAGGGTCCTTGATCACTCATACTGAAAACTAACAAATAGTCAAATAACACATATAAAAATAAATACAGTTATGCACGTATTTCCATAATTTATTTCCTAACACAAAATTTAGAATTTAAGTGTCAGCAGAACACTTCTTTGGCTCAGACCAGTGGCTAGGCTCTGATACCACCTTCTGTCGCAACCCCCGATCCCTTATCTGTCCCGGGAACGGGCGGACGCGAGCTCAGAGTTTTGGTGGTATCAGCTTATTAGTTAGGCAGCGAAAGTTACATCAGGACCGTAGTTAGGAAATGTTTATCAGAGTAAAACCACCATATTTAATATTAATAATTACATGGGCAAAACCCAAGTTTCTTGTTACAATACATTTATAGGGATAAACCCTATTTTATTGAATTTAAAACATCATCTTTTAGGTAACTTTTATAGCCACATTTTTCCCAAGCCTTCAGTGCTCTCCAGCTGGCTTTTTACTAATTGGCTGTCACATTTTGTTACCTGAAACATGTTTCAAAAACATTTGTTAGCGGGAAATACTGGTGAGTGAATCCCAGTTTAATCAAGAAACATTTTATCAATTAAAACAGTATTGAGAGCGATCACATTGTTTATTTCTACACAATTACTCATTCAGTACTGTCAATCCTGACTTGTGGGTCATATTACACATTGGCTAACTCGTCGTCCAATGGTAACGTACTGTCATCCCCGACTTACTACTCACAAGGTAGTAAATTTTGTATACAAAACCCCAACATACCGGCAGTAATTGAAGAACTACAAAGACTCAATCACCGCTTAATCGCATTGTAAAACATTTAAGGTTTTGTAAACTATTACAAAAAGTTAACAAAAAGAGGATAAACTCACATTGCTATCTTAGACTTCGCGTAAGGGTTTCCTGGGAATAATCTATAATTTATACAAATGTACATAGGTTAGTATCATAACCCTTTGAAAATATTAATGATACCCTCCCCGAGACGTCATTCCAACAACTACGTCGGGCAGAACCACGACAGTTGTTACGGAACCCTAAATCAATCGGGCAGCGAATCTGACGTGCTGTCGTAGTACACGCAAATTTAATCCCAATAACAACTATAGATAGTGGTAAATGGGTATCGAACTCAGGGAGTATGTGGAAAATATGTCGATTATATAGCTTTGCACTTTAACTAAAATTAAACTAAAATTTGCAGAAATTAAAATTCAAGAGTTGATTGTTTTGGTTTTAAGAACTAATATTAACTAATTAAATTTTTAAAATCAAAGATTAGTTTTAAAGCAGATTAGGAGAAAGCGACCATCCTAAACTTCCGGTTTGCTTTTGACAATTGTGTTGAATTCACTAGAAAGAACCACATAGACATGATTCATGTATGATTGTTTGTTCGTGATAAAAGGGAACTAAGTACTCGGATTATGAAAACGCGAGGTTGTTACCCGATAACCAATTGACTAATATCCAACCCTAATCCCTCCCGTGATATCTCGATTGTCAGCGACACCAAGAACGTACTGTTTAGAATATGATCATAACATCAATCAACAATTTACAAACAAACATTCACACATCATAATAAATAAATGCATTGCAAGTCTATTATTCTAGAAATACGAATCCAAACACAAAAGTCATAGACAAACCTTCAGTTCAGGATGATCACCATAAGTTTAGCCGGACATAGCTTGGTGAATCATCATAACAACAAGTTTAGTGTTCATACCAATCAAAAACATAAACCGAATGTTAGAAATTGTTTGGAACCAAGTACAATCAGCCAAAATCGCCCCTAATGCTCCAGAGAAACGTCCAATGATGAGATGATGTGAAAAGACACCCAAAAACGATTTTAATGAAGGCAGTTACACTTTTTCTCGCAGACTCCACCGTATAATATGGTGGCCACCGTATAATACGGTGGACTTTAGAATGTTACGGTACATCTCTACTGAATTACGGTAGGATCTGGCATGTTTCAGGGTCCACCATATAATACGGTGGCCACCATATAATACGGTGGAGCCCTGATTCTTAGGTTTTGTTTCTTCTTTGATCCCACGCATGACCCGTTCATCTCCAAACCGTCCAAAGCTGCATTTTATCCATTTTTAGCTCCAAAGTGCACCTGAACATAAGCAAACGTAGTTATCTAATTCAAGATAATTACACGATCAAGTGAAGGATAATTTTGTCTTTTAACATCATTAAGGGTTGTCCCATGGACCACCCGTCACATCCCCACACTTAACCGTTGCTTGTCCCAAGCAGCTCATCAAACCAATTTCAAAACAAGCGATCAATGTAAACCAAGCAGAAACATGTAGTCCTTTTACTAACCCCTTTTTAACACCCAAAATAATGCACCCCTCACTATGTCTCTCCTCTCGGTAACAAGTAAGCACTAGCAATATGAGCTAGACACACAAAGGCTAACGGGCGGTTGCACAACTATAAGCTTGTACCTAAATCAATCCTTCTCCTAAATGGTGTCAAACATGAATGCAAATCAAAGGGACTTTCAAGGTTGTAACATGGCTAGGTTCATGGGTAGGAAATGGAATATATATGAAGTAGCGAAAACTTAACCCGGTCTTTTATTACACAAATAAACAAACAAACAACTACCAAACTTAACTACTATATACAAGATAACTAAACATCACTTTTTTTCCATTTTTCATTGCTTTTTCTCTTTTTTTTTCTTTTCTTTCTGATTTTTTTTCTTTCAAACATAAACATAATAACTTTCAACATAACATCAAATAAAATTACATACTACTAAACAACCACTAACACTATAAAACCGGGTCAAGTTGGGTAAAAAAATTTTTAGGTAACTAGCTAGGGGAAACAAATGATAGTCTTTTAGGCACAAAATTGGGCAACTAAATGTCCAAACCCCCGCCCCTCTCGCAACCATGCTCATATATATAACTTATGAGGTCCAACCCCCCAAATCCCACACTCACACACCCTAAAAACGAGGCTACCTAAATGCCCTTATCCTTTTCGCATTCATATCCAACTAAGGACTCAAACCGTATCAAGGCACAAGTTCTAATGCACCCCCACCCGTAGCCACTCTCATCAAAGACAAGTTTTATTTATTTACATGTGTGGCTTCAACTCTCACCAATAATAAAAGGGTATCAAGGGTTGCCGGTGCATCATTTGGGGTTAATCTAGGGTGTTCAAATTCTCACTTTGTTTCACTTGATTTAAATTTTTTTTTTCAAAATATTCAAAAATTCCCCCCATCCCCACACTTGGGATACATTGACCCTAATGTATGGTTTTAGGAGGATTTGATCACTAAACATCTTTCACCACACCCAAAAGCTCATCACTCAAACCACAAATTTCTTTTTGGATTTTTCATTTTTTAATTTTTTATATGTTTTTTTTTTCAACATCACACCGCCAACTCGCGCCAACCCAAACATAACATCACAACAACTCAACACCACCCAACCACCCGACCATAAACAAAACAAGCTAACAACTAACTACCAATATTTCAAAGCTAAAGAACACAACAAGACTAAGGAAAGAGTACATTGACCTGGTGAAGTTTTCCACAACAGATGTTGTAGATAATCCGACTTCCTGTCACCACCTTCACCCAAATATCCGTACATCTTCCCCACACTTGAATGTCGCCATGGCCCTGAAACATAGACATATAAAAATAGCAAGATCAATATAAAATCCCGGGTTGCCTCCCGAGCAGCGCTAAGTTTCAAGTCTTCAGCCAGACCGTGCCCCCCCCCCCATTTATGGTGGCTCAAAGAATCGGTTTCTGCCACTTCCATCACTACATCGTGTCATTTCATAAAATGCATCCGTCCCTCTTTGATTCGGTGGGTAATAAAAAACACTCCTACTTGATCCCATATGTGTTTCTTCACGGTCCGGTGGGTACTTTTTTCTCATTCTTTGAAACACATTTTTCATACAATCACTAGACTCACCACCCTTCCTCTCAATGGACTCATAACTAATCACTCTAGTTTGAACATCAAAGTACAACCTACGGTTCTTTTCGGTCATGGTAATAATCTCGTCTCTACAATTAATTTGAGCATTTGTTGTGTATAGAAACGGTCGACCTAAGATTACCCTTTGTTGTGCTGCCATGTTGGTAGAAGCATAGTCCAGAACTAGAAAATCCACCGGGTATTCAAACTCTCCCAACTGAATCTTAACATTCCTAACCATTCCCCGTGGACGCCTCCAACTTCCATCCGCCAAGCTCACCATGGTGTCTATACCTTCAAGTGGACCAAAGTCGTATATATCGTATAGATTGCTTGGTAGCACACTCATGCTTGCCCCGTAGTCCAACAATGCGTGAGGGATTTTTAATTTTCCCACACGGATAGGCATGATTGGCGCTTCATACTCTTTATCATTCTCGACTTCGGCATCTTTTTCAAAACCTGCATTCACTTGATACGAAGAAGTTAGCAATGTTTCATTAAATTTAGTATTTGGAACGATGCTTACCACATTGATGTTAATGCTTTTTGTGTTCTTGGGATTTATCACCGTGTCACTTGGTAATTGACCTTTTGCTTTCTTCAATATCGCCACGTCACTCGCAAGTTGACCCATTTGAGTGGTCAACGATTGGATAGCTTTGTCACGGATTTCATCTTTTTGCATACGAACATCATCTAATTGATTTCTTCGTTGCATCTCCATTTGCATCGCTTTCAACATCTCCATGACCTCATTCCCACTTGATGAAGTTTGACACGAAGGACCACTTTGACCCGTTTGTTGAAATTGCCCTTGATAACCATAGTTGCTTCCACCCCGATAATTCCCTTGATTGTATTGTTGACGAGGTGCAAAGTTACCTTTAGCTCCTTGAAAGTTTGGGTTAGCTTGGTTCGACGGATTTCCATAGCGGAAATTTGGGTGGTTCCTCTAACCCGGGTGATAGGTGTTGGAATTCATGTTGTTGTAATTCCTATCACCCCCTCCTTGTCCTTGCACAGCATTCACCTCCTCATATTGCCCTTCCACTCTTTGGTAATTTTTAGCCGCATGACCTATTTCATTACACAATGCACAAACATCATAAATTTGGTTAGTGGTTTGAACATTACCATCATCTATTGCGTGCACTTGAGGTCAGGCAATGGCCGGTCGTGCTCTCCTCGATGCTTGAGCTTTTCTTTTTGATGTAATTGCCATGTTCTCCAAAAACTCCCAATCATCATTCTCGTAATTTGTACCAAAAGTCCCACCAGTAATGGACATTAAGTCGCGAGCATCTTCGGCACTCAACCCCTCGTGGAAGGCATTCATCAACTCCCAAAGTTCAATTCCATGATGAGGACAATTCTTGATCATCATGTTAAAACACTCAAAGGCTTCGTGAAACATTTCGCCTTGTTGTTGTTGAAAACTCCTCAACCCCTTCCTAGCATTGTTGGTCTTTTGAGTGGTGTAAAATTCATCTAGGAATATTTGTTGCATCTCCGCCCAAGTATAAATAGATGCTGAAGACAAAGTATAGAACCACTTCTTTGCCTTATCCTCCAATGAAAATTGAAACAAAACTAACTTGACATCATCGGCCGAAAAACCTTGACTCCCAAGAGTATTGCAAATTGAGTCATAGGCCTCTAAGTGGAAATACGGTTCCTCCGTTGCTAGCCCTTTATATTTCGGAAAACTTTGCAAAGAATTTGTTCTCACTTCAAAGGTTCTCCCTTGATCATTGTGAGGAATAACTACCGGTGAGGGATTTTGAGTGATTATCGGCCTAAAATGCACTTCAATTCCTCTCGCATATTCTCTAAGATGCCTTCTTGGCACCCCCAACCTAACCCTTGGTCGAACAGGACCCATTGGCCTTGGTATATGCCCTTGTGGTGCGAATGGTTGTTGAAATTGCTGTTGTGGCATCGGTTGGTGTTGAATCGGCCTTTGGAATTGTGGTTGTACATTTTGTGGCCGAACTTGTTGCAATGGTATAGGGCGTTGCACTTGTAGCCCTTGTGGTCTTGGCCGAATATGTTGTGGTATGAGTTGTTGTTGTTGTGGCATTCCACCTACACTTGCCATCCCTTGAGATTGGCTTTGCACATAACCGAACTCTCCTTGATCACCATAACCCCCATAAGCATACCCATCTTCATCATAGCCCTCAAAATCTCCGTATCCTTCCTCATATCCATCTCCCCCTATACCCGAAGTTTGCCCAAATGGAATGGATGAGTATTGAAAGCCCATTTGGTTTGATGGTCTAAATGTAGAGGTAGAATGGACAATATTTGATGTATGGGGTATTGAGTAGTGGGAAGATGATTGACCCGTAGATGGGGGAAAGAAGTGTGATAATGGTGGGATTGTGGCTGAAGGGCTAAAGGTAAGATTGGGTTCAACTTGAGTGGTGATCGGTTGTGTGGTGTTGGTTGGTGTAGTGTCATGAGGTGGAGTAGGAATTGTAGTGGAATTTGGTATGGTTGTGTTTGGTGATGGTTGTGTGGAAGTAGGTATAAATGATGAGGTCGTTTGACCCGTTGTGGGTGGTAATTGAGATTCTTGCATGATGTTTCGTGGTGTGATGGGTGATGTAGGTGAACCAATAATTTTGTTTTCTCTTACTAAAACACGGTTTTGCCTTAGCGTTCTTTCGATCTCCGGATCAAATGACAATGGTGAAGACTTATGAGAGCCTCTAGTATGCATGCACCTGTAGAACCTGCACACTAAACACACCAGTGTAAACCCGAAAATAACAAAGCAAAACTAACAAACTGACACACGTTGCGCACAACTCCCCGGCAACGGCGCCAAAATTTGACGTGCTGTCGTAGTACACGCAAATTTAATCCCAATAACAACTATAGATAGTGGTAAATGGGTATCGAACTCAGGGAGTATGTGGAAAATATGCCGATTATATAGCTTTGCACTTTAACTAAAATTTGCAAAAATTAAAATTCAAGAGTTGATTGTTTTGGTTTTAAGAACTAATATTAACTAATTAAAATTTTCAAATCAAAGATTAGTTTTAAAGCAGATTAGGAGAAAGCGACCATCCTAAACTTCCGGTTTGCTTTTAACAATTGTGTTGAATTCACTAGAAAGAACCACATAGACATGATTCATGTATGATTGTTTGTTCGTGATAAAAGGGAACTAAGTACTCGGATTATGAAAACGCGAGGTTGTTACCCGACAACCAATTGACTAATATCCAACCCTAATCCCTCCCGTGATATCTCGATTGTCAGCGACACCAAGAACGTACGGTTTAGAATATGATTATAACATCAATCAACAATTTACAAACAAACATTCACACATCATAATAAACAAATGCATTGCAAGTCTATTATTCTAGAAATACGAATCCAAACACAAAAGTCATAGACAAACCTTCAGTTCAGGATGATCACCATAAGTTTAGCCGGACATAGCTTGGTGAATCATCATAACAACAAGTTTAGTGTTCATACCAATCAAAAACATAAACCGAATGTTAGAAATTGTTTGGAACCAAGTACAATCAGCCAAAATCGCCCCTAATGCTCCAGAGAAACGTCCAATGATGAGATGATGTGAAAAGACACCCAAAAACGATTTTAATGAAGGCAGTTACACTTTTTCTCGCAGACTCCACCGTATAATACGGTGGACTTCAGAATGTTACGGTACATCTCTACTGAATTACGGTAGGATCTGGCATGTTTCAGGGTCCACCATATAATACGGTGGCCACCATATAATACGGTGGAGCCCTGATTCTTAGGTTTTGTTTCTTCTTTCATCCCACGCATGACCCGTTCATCTCCAAACCGTCCAAAGCTGCATTTTATCCATTTTTAGCTCCAAAGTACACCTGAACATAAGCAAACGTAGTTATCTAATTCAAGATAATTACACGATTAAGTGAAGGATAATTTCATCTTTTAACATCATTAAGGGTTGTCCCATGGACCACCCGTCAGAATCTACTATGAAACCGGGGTTATAATACTTACAAAGGAGCAGAACCTCGCTAATTAGGGGGATATAATACCCGCGTATAATAACTCTACTACAGAAAGTGAGATTGAGAAATGAAAATTGAACGAGTTCGACTGAGATCCGAGGCCTCCTTTATATAGTGCTGAAATCTGGTCTTCACGCACCCCGCGTAAAGAACAGACAAGGGTTACGCGGCCCGCTTCAACCCTGGTCAACCGTATAGCTTAGCTGGGTCAGCGTATAGGTCCGCCACGATGTCGAAACATATCAGCTCAGGGCTGTGCCACCATTCAGGACACTCGCGGCCCGCGTAAGATTGAGGTGGGTTCTACGCGGCCCGCCTCAACCTAAGTTTCAGATTTTTATTTTATTTTTAATATTATTTAATACATTTCGGGCTCGGTTTTCACATACGGGGTGTATATAAAGACATATTGGGACATTCTAAAATATATGAGGGTGTCGGATTTACTGAGGGTTGTTACATCATGTACTGAAACCGTACGTACTAAGCCATTTTTGTACCAATTTGGTATCCACTTTTGCATTTTTTTGGGATCGGTACCATCAGTTTGGTATTTTTGGTCAATTTACATTTGAATATCGGTACTATCGTTCAAAACCAATATAATACATATCTAAACCAATTTGTTTGGCAACATAAGCTCATAAAGTTAACTAATTTGGTATAAATATTTATCAATTTGACACCTCAAATGGCTTCATGAAATAATGGTTATCTTGCGCCACAAACCGGTAATTTGATAGGAATGTTTCTTTCGTAAAGTGTTGTACCTGATAATTAGCTTTTGGAGTTGTGATATATTTAAAAGTTATGACTTGTATGTGATACATTTAAAAGTAGTTTGAAGGGTTGTGACTTTTTTGTAAGGGTGTAATATATTTAAAAGTTGTGACTTTTTGTTAAGGGTGTGATACATTTCAACGTTTGAAGGGGTGTGCCTTTTTGAAGGGGTGTGATGCATTTAAAAGTTGTGACTTTTTTGTAAGGGTGTGATACATTTAAAAGTGGTTTGAAGGGTTGTGATTCAAACCATGGTGTCTTAAGTTGCTTTTTGGCAAAAGTTAAAATATGAAAGATTTATAATCCGTATGTTGTGGTTTTTCTATAGTTTGTTTGATTATGATTTACCGTAAGTTGTGGTTTTTCAATAGATTTTGATTATGATTTACCTTGCATAATATATTTTTTTCCGAAAATGCATATATTTCTTTCTAACAACATATTTTGTACCATATATTTTTAATCGCCCACGTCCAATCTTTTTGCTTATCACATTTATAACAAATACATTCTAACCTATTATGTATAAATAAAAAAATCGACAAACGCAAATAACACCAACCCCATCTACACCCGCGATAATCGTACAAAATGTAACATATTTGCCACTTATCAAGACATGCTCCATTCAAATTTATGCTTGAGCCATTGAATTGTGTTTTTTTTTCTTTATTGGTGATTTAGTGATTTAGGTTTCGGATTAAGCAAGAATGAAACAAATGTTTTCCATAAACTTAAAATTTTCACATCTCATATAGTGACACTAAAATATCATAATCAACATCCCGCCGTAACGCACGGGTTAGCGTCAACTCTTTGAAAACAAGAAGCACCGAGTAACATATATATATATATATACTAGGTTATAACCCGTGGTACCCACGGGTCGCTCTATTTTTAAGGATATTAATATTTTATTAATTTTATTACAATGGTCCGTTTTATAAAATTTGTGGGGATATATATAATATGATTCAATGTTAATCGTATATAATAATATATGCAAACAATGTGATTTATCAATGGTAACAATTACCATATAATTTTCAACATATTACCAGATAATGTTCTACGTATGTAGAATGATTCAGACCAAGATGAAAGGATGATAGCCCGTCTCGCCATTCTCCGGATACACATTTGAAACGATGAATTGATATAGCATTTAGGTTGGTTAAAATCTCAAAGAGTAGCATTTTAAAAGGAATATAAAGGATTGTATGAAGGAATGAAACATATAATGGATTACCGAGTATAACATATAGGTTAATAACCTAATTTATAAAAGTAAAATGAAAATGGGCTTGAAACATAAATTCAATTTAGACCATATCCATCGATTGAAATGGTGATTACTATTTAATATAATTAATTAATCCATTGAAATATTTGTTTAAAGTTATTGCAAATATTCCACTTTTTCAAAATGTTGAACCATCTATATCTTAGCAATAATATAAAGATGTGATTTTTATATTTTGAATTATTTATAACCAATATTTCAGTTACTTTTACAAAACATATTTTTTCGAATTATTGAATTATTAATTAATAGATGGCCGATTAGTTAGAGAATTCATATTTATCGCCTCTTCAAACTCCACGGATCTCTTTGGTAGGGCCTTTTCATCCTCGATGACATTTATTTCAAAGCCCTTTGGCAAGAAAGTGTTGAACCCAAAAATTAGATTATTGTGACCTTTAAACAACTCTTTCACCCTTGCTATGACACATTGACACCTGTTGTATCAAACTATCAATTCTACATCAGAGAATTTCTTAATTACGTCAAACGATGTCAATATGGTCATTCTTCCAACAATAAATTATGGGTGTTAATAAAGCCACACCCTTAACTCTTGTTTTCACACCATCTATACGGGTCGTATAGGGTTATACGTCCCGTATAGAATATTCTCATAAACAAATAACAGATAATACGCTCACCATTAAACCCGGTTTTATTTTCAATTAATTTTATTAATACGAAAAAAGAATATATACATGTAGGATTTTACCTTATTGTGATGAACATAGCTATCGCAAACCAGAGCCTTGACCTGGACTTGAACATCGTTAGGGCCTAGACTTTTAGAAAAAAATCAAAAATAAGAATCTGGTGTAAATAACTTATTAGATGTGGTGAATTTTGTATATGTAGAAACCTAAAATTTAAATCAAAAATAAGAATCTGGTGGTAACCCGGGTTGGAAAATTTAAATTAAATTAATCATAAGTGTATGGATAAAAGTAATGCAAATAAAGTGACATTACATAAGATAATAACAAAGTTTCTTTATAAGCCGTGTACAAAAACATCAAGAAAAAGACAAATATTGGTTATATATACAACTTAGGAATTATACATGTTTGGTACCACTTGGACTAAAGGCTTGTGAATCGCTCTTGACCATCTTTTGACACAAGTTAAATTAGTTTCCTTGACATGCCGAGCAAAATGTTTGATTGTTGTTTCCAACCTAACCAACCACAAATTATACACATTAAGTACACAAAATTATAATCACCAAACAAATGCCTTGACAGCTTTGGAATCGGCACCTGGCCCGTCAAACTGAAGGGGGCCGGGGTTTCTGTAGACATCATCCGGCAAGAATCTTGTTGCATTTTGTCTAAGCAGCCTGCACCAATCACCACCATTAATAAACCATATTTTCGATCGTTCCCTCAATATAAAAGCCTTATAGAACAAAATAAAAAAAAATTCACTTACTCGTATACTTTGCCTCTCAAATCTACGGTAGCAGGATGAACAAAAGGTTTCCCAAGTGTTGTAGCCCCTGACCCTGACCCGCGACCATAATGCTTGACGGTCATCATAGCCTAGAATGTCCAGTCAAAAGTATGAATATCACTAATCCATATTATTCGAGAAAAATAAAAGACAATGAAACAGAATAAAAATAATAATAATAATAATAAAGATGGCGGTTATTCCGAGGGTGGAAACCCTACCGTTATTGGAGCTGCACCACAGCGCCATTTGTTTGAAGGACTTTTGAGGTTGGTGACAGTGGCCATATAACCATTTAAACCAGCAGCCAAAATATGGTAACAAATATGTCCAAGAACCTACAATAATAAATGCTTTGAATTTAGTTGATCAATAGCTGAAATTTAGTAGAGATGGTAATTTCGACCCATTTACTTAGAATGAGTCGAGGACTCTTGGTCATCCAAAGTAATTGAATGCATGAAGCATCTTAAATCATTTTATTAAAAATATATATTCTTTAAAATACTTTAAACTTTGTAATCATATTATGCACGCTAAGCACTAAAAGAAATTATGAACTTTCTTTAGAAAGAGGTGCTTCATACAAACTTGAACTTAACCACCCATTGATTAAGTAAATAAACTTACATAGGCATAGTCACAATCAAATTTTGATGGCAAAGAACCACGAGCTTGGTAGCCAAAAAAGTGGCAGATGGCATTAAATTTCTTCCCCTTGTATGTTCCTTCTTTCTGTTAACACAACAAAAGATATTAGCATGATATATCTATACAAGTTTTCACAAGAATAGTTTCCTTGACAGCTTTGGAATCGGCACCTGGCCCGTCAAACTGAAGGGGGCCGAGGTTTCTGTAGACATCATCCAGCGAGAATCTTGTTGCATTTTGTCTAAGCAGCTTGCACCAATCACCACCATTAATAAACCATATTTTCGATTGTTCCCTCAATATAAAAGCCTTATAGAACAAAATAAAAAAATCACTTACTCGTATACTTTGCCTCTCAAATCTACGGTAGCAGGATGAACAAAAGGTTTCCCAAGTGTTGTAGCCCCTGACCCTGACCCGCGAACTTCGCGGGTTGGTAAAAGAATATATCTTCATTATCAATTGATATAAATATTATGATTTTATACACGTTAAAACACAAAGGAATATATTAGAGTACAAACGTTCCATTACTTACGGGTGGCTTAAAACAAACGTATATTATCTACTGCCATTAAGATGAACTTTGTAATGAAATTTTTTTTCAATATAAACGTATAAAATGATACTAAAATAAAAAAATTATAAATAAATGAATAGCCCACTATCAAAAGGCCGCACGAAGGCCCACTACGACAAAAATATACCTTCGTGTTATCGCTTCAAGTTCAGCCCATGCTAAGCATATATAGTTAAGTACCCGTGTGCTACATGGGTTACACAATGCTAATTATATAATTTATAAGTCCGGCCAAATGAAGGATCGGATTGACCCGACAATTCTCATAAAATAATTAGTTTGGTTAAATATGAGGACAAAAGCTTAATTAACACAATACCAATCTAATATTTCAAAGGAAAATATTTTAGTACACACTTTGGTCGGCTTTTACCTCTCATCTTAGTAAAATGGATTTACTCTTGATCTATACTCACCCACCTTCACACTAAGGTAAGCTTTTTATCATCCTTTTCGTCCTATTCATTAAACGAAACATGTAATAAGATATAAGGTTAGAAAGGAGAGAAGGGCAGAGAGTTAAATAACTTCCTTTTGTATTACATTTTAAGCAAAATGTAAAAAAATTATGTCTTAACATGGGAGTGCCCTCTATATATGAAATTAATCTCGCTTTCAATGTCATATTTACAACATGGCATATGTTCATATATGTTTACTTTTGAGTCTTAACACCTTCCTATACAAATCCCAAAGAAAGGAAAGATTTATATATACATGTTAATTTTTTTAAATAGTATACCGGTATCAATTCCAATATATGCCTATTTACAAATCAATTATTATAGCATTAGGTTTAGTGAGCCCAATACTAATTTGATTTTAAAAAATAATAATAATAAAACAATATAGAAGAGCGCATTTTTTTCGAGCTCGAAGAGGGTATATCAATTTTCAAAGATGCCCCTGTTTTTTGTACCCTATGGATATAAAAAGCCTGTGGAAAACTAAGGTACTTTAGTATGGTTTGTTACTTTAGTTACTTTAGTATGGTTTGTTTTGCTGCTAGAAATGGACATCTTTTTGGATCCAGTTATGGTTATATGTTAGGTCGTACAAACTACAAATTACAACTCCATGACCATTATTAATCTGAGTGAGCATCCTAAGTTTTTATAATTCCGAAAAGTATAGATACACTTTTATACTTTTATACTAATAAGCAAGTAAAACATACATTCTATTAATACTAACAGTAATGGCATAATACTTTAGGATCTAACGCATACATACATGATCACCAAGTAGATTCATAAAGTAACATGACATGGTAGTAAATTTTATATTACAAAGAAGATTAACCGATACCCAGTATGTTAACTTTTTAAACAATCACGGTCCGATTAACTAATTATTTATACGCAATTAGCCATAACCATAAGAAAATCATATAACCGAATATGGTTATGCGTGTTCGGCTTTTGTTAGTTGTGCACAACCACGTCTAACCATAAGATTATATGTGGTGATACATTGTAGTTGTTTGTGTGGTTAATGGAACTTTAGGGTCTTAGGCTTTTAGCCCCATGTCTCTTGATCCACCCCGAGTAACATTTCTTGAATTAATTTCATCAATCTGACTCTTAACTCATGAGTTTTGATACACAGGCTTGCATTCTTAGTTATTGATGCAGGCCCAAGTGTAGAGGATCAGGCCATGATATTTTTGAAGGCCCGTGATCGAGCTTTCAAGGGTGATTTACGAAAACGAGCATAACTTTGGCTCTGGGTCTCCGTTTTAAGCGTTCGACCAGTCAAATCGAAGCTTGAAACGAGGAGCACGTCATGGCAAGGACCAGGAAGGGCCTTGTCCAAGTTTTTCCGCAAAAAACGCATTCTAATGGGAGTTTTTGACACCTTTTATGTTTTTTCGGTGTTTTATGCATTTTTTTGGGGCTTGTGTTTGGCCCATGGCCTTTTTGTGGAGCGTTTTGAATTTCAGTCTCTATTTATGTATTGCTCTTGTAATTCCAATGTTCAGAAATCAATTTCGAGTTTAATCACTTTTCACTTCAAATTCTCTGCTCTTTGGGTTGAATTTTGGGGGTTTGGGGAAGATTATCACGGGTATTCGCAGAATCAATGTGATTTGCTCTTCGTTATCATAACACACTCTACATCAATTATCCATTGAAAGCTGAAAGGTTTTTCTTCTAAAATGTGATGCTAAGGCCAGGTTTAGTGAATGTGAAAAAAAGTGAAGCTACGTAAGCAGAAATGGAAGGAAGCGACGCATGCAATTTAGGGGTGATATTATGGATTTAGGCAGTCAAAAATGCGATGGAGGAGGAAACATATTATCTATTATTCATTCATTACTAAGGTATTCATTTGTATTAACCTTTTACCCAGACCATTTTAAATTAAAAGAAGTTATGAGAAGGGTCTTTATTTTCATATTTGCTTTGGCTCCCAAAAACCTTGGGCTAGCCTTGCATGCGTGTGGTGATGATGTGGCAGAGGGGCTCTAACGCTCACATGACCATTACACATGTATAGAGCTAAGTCAGCCGACTTATATGGAATATTTTAATCGACGAATTTAGGTTATATTGAACATGATATGAAAAAGGTTGTTCGTATTAGAATATATCCAATTTGGCACAAATTCCAATTGTGTATAGAGAACTAAAGTCCTTTTGTTGTTTCATAAACTATTCGAGTTATTGATACTCTTATTTTTTAAAATACATTTATTTTACACAATGACAAGCAAATTTGCAAAAAAAGATAAAATTTTTAGGTTTTGTACTTAGAAGAGTTTAGTTTGCTAAACTATTATAATACTTGTCAAGCTCAAAGCATTTTGAAAAAGTTAACTCTAAGAAAATAGCTAAAACAGAAAAGCTTAAAACAGGTTACAGTGTGTGCGTGTGGATTAAAAGAGATTAAACCAGTCTACTTAATTGAAAAAAAGACAATTTAGGCATAAAAACATCTCATAAAAAGAGAAAGCAAGTAAAAGGCACCTAACCCTAATCTATAGTACCATACCCTTGAAACACAACCACATTGTTTGTAATAATGACGAACACATGTTAATAACAAGTGTGCTAATGGTTGAGGGTCGTCCAAATTCACTAATGTGTGACAATAACGAGTGAGTTAAGTCTACCAATCAAAGTGTTTTAAAAAAGCCAAACGCGTTTAGTTATTACCAAATCCTTATGTGATAACGGCCACATGTTATTAACAAGTGTGCTAATGGTTGACAGCCGCCCAATATCACTAATATTTGACGCTAATGAACGTGTTAGCAATCAAATTGTTTTAAGTAGCCAAACACGTATAGCTATTACCAAATCCTTAAAAACAACCATCACATAATTTGTGATAAAACGACCACATGTTAATAACAAACGTGCTAACGATTCACGGGTGCCCATTTTCAATGATGTGTGACAATAACCAACCCTTTATGTTTAGCAATCAAAATTGGTGTCATATGACCAAACACCCTTAATTTAGCTTCACATACAAGGCATTGTTTGCCATTGCAATTTGAAAGTAATTAAATTAAATGATACAAAATACTTAGAATCAAGTAATTAGCTATTGCACGTCAACCGAACGCTAGCTACTTGGAGAACTATAGTCATATAAGAATATGTATAGTGGTACACATGAATAATGCCCTCACCTTTGAGCATTATGCGACACGTGACAGTCCAGTCATCTAAGGGGCATTATTGGGCGTTTTGCATAAATGGGTGTAGTGGGATAATGCCCTCACCCTTGGGCATTATGCGACACGTGACAGTCCAATCATTACCCAATTGTTATTATTTTTTTAATTTTTAAAACTAAAAATATTTTATTAATTCAATAAAAATTTCATAAGTAATAAAACACAAACACATAATACTACTCATCTTAGTTTTCATAATCGCTTTCGCCGTTCCCGTCATCTTTGTCTTCCTCGTCATCCGATTCTTGCTCTCCCTTGTTTGGAATATGCCGAGCCAACCACGCGTGTTCAACCAAATCAACCGCTAACGCATTATGTGCGGGTTCAGACCGCATTTCATGTGCATTCTTCCCTCTTTCTTCCATTATTGCTTGGGGATACTCTTGAACGTCTTCTGGTACATAGTTCTGGCATATTGTTCTTCCTTCGTCTTCCAAAATCATATTATGCATGATTATACAAGCGTACATAGCATCTCTCATTTTTTTTCTTTGCTCCATGCACGAAAAGGATTTCTCAAATAATGTCACCGTTGTTGAAGAACCCCAAAGCATCTCTCAATATCCTTCCGCGAAGACTCTTGAACTTTTTTAAAGTAAGCTCCTTTTTCATCGTACGGGTCCCTAAACGTCTTCACGACAATCGAATACTTAGGATAAATTCCATCGCACAAATAGTATTCGTGCAGGTAGTAGTTCCCCAGTCCTACAATCTGAAAAGGACTGGAAGGGCCCATCTATCCTAGTGAAGTGAACCTTTAGCTAAGCTCTGATCAGATTCCTCTTTGCTCCTCAAAGGCACCACAACCTTCAGAACCAATTCTTAGTTCAGTCTTCCCGAAAGCTATGAAAGGGAGGGCATCAATCAATAGAATGCCAGAACTCTAGTTGAATTCACCGTATGAGTTGAACATAGTGAAACGAATCCTCATCTCACCCATAGGTAGCTGCGAACAAGGAAGAAAAAGGACATGTAAGCCATAAAGTGGCTGCCAACGACTCCGATGCAGTTGGAGGTACATAAAAAGATGTTTTCGCAGCTCTACCAGAAATATAGTCCTCTACCAATGGAGATTACTCGAAAACGTTTATATCATTGCATGACCCTGCGACACCAAAGTAAGCCGACCAAACCCAAAGGTCCTGTGAGGCAACCGCTTGAAGAATAACAGTTGGTCCGTCTTGGTCACTTCTTGTGTGTTGACATCGCCATGCGGTCGGACAATTATACCACTGCCAATGACAACAATCCAAGCTCCCGATCATGCCCGGTAAACCATGGAGATTAGAATGGACCTCGTAAATTTGTTGAAGGTCGTACCATGTGGGCTTCCTCAGATAACGCACACCGTACAAATCTATAATACCTTAAAAAAATATAACTTTAAGCTAACTAAAAAAATATGAATGCATGTAATGTTTATAGTATAATAATGTACCTTGACAAAAATACTCCAAGGTATCTCCCGTTGTTTTCTCGGCCATTTTTAAATATTCGTCGTTGATGTCCGTCGTGTTTCCGTACGCAAGGACTCGTAGAGCTGAAGTACACTTTTGAATACCGATGAATCCAAGTGTCCCTCTCACATCCGGTTTTTGTTTAAAATAATCATACGTGTTTTCCAAGTCTTTAGCGATGCGTAAAAATAAACGTTTACTCATACGGAAACGAAGCCTAAAAACTTCGGGGTTTGGGTAAGTAGGCGCTTCATCGAAGTAATCTTTCATCAACCGATCGTTTGCCGCTTGTCGGTCACGTTCAATATGTTCTCGTGGTAAAATCTCGCGTTGAGGCTGAGTACAATGTTTTCATATACTGAGCCGCTAGTTCGCACGCACTCGTAACCGCCTCTTGCTCGACCTCCTCATCGGTCGAGTCACCCTCATCCGCTAAAAAAAATTTGTAGTAATAATTTGTAATGGACGACGAGGAGGTGGGGGAATCCATTTTTTATATAAAAGGGTGTGTAAAAAATATGTTGTTTGATGTTGTAGATGAATGTTTTTTGTTGTGGTTTTAATAAAATGGGTGAAGAATTTTGGTATTTATATAAAACTTAAATTAAAAAAAAGTAGCCGTTGTACTGACTTGGCAATGGTCATTGGCCATTTCATTTCATCTTTG
The DNA here is from genome assembly GCA_030545235.1 of Helianthus tuberosus. Taxonomy (NCBI): domain Eukaryota; kingdom Viridiplantae; phylum Streptophyta; class Magnoliopsida; order Asterales; family Asteraceae; genus Helianthus; species Helianthus tuberosus. The sequence continues at coordinate 212,110 of CM060376.1, forward strand.
ACGTGGTCTAAAGATTAAAGCTAATCAATAATCACATATCATCAGAAAGAAATAACAAATATAGTCCTTTATTTGTGATATTTATACATCAATGATCTAGCTATGATAATTATAAACAATATTCCTAAGAGAAGTACAAGACCCACCTGACTCATAACTTACCAAATTAATTATCATAAATAATTCAAGTAAAATGATTAAAAAATAAACAAAAATGTGAAAAGAGCCAACATCATTTTCACTATTTTGCTAGGTGTTATTAATAGATATTAAATAAAAAAAATCACATATATTTTCATTATTAAGCACACCTAAGTAACCACAATCTCTTACCTCTATTTTTTTTTCTTTTTCAAACGGTCAATGTTACTCTACTTCTACTCCTAAATTACACCAAATTAATCATAATCAACCACGTATCAAGAATTGAAGTATTGACCCCTGGTCTTCTCCCCGTATCAGGAATTGAAGTATTAATCATAAAAATGATGGTAAACCGTATTCCATAAGCGAAATGTACAAGAATTAAAACGAAAAGTAAATTTAAGCATACCTGAGTAGCCATATACCACACAACTTTTTACATCATTACAAATGTTATGGAAACACAGACAAAGATGAACACAAGTACAAAAAGAAAAAGTAAATTTAAACCATCTTATTGCACTACCACAATAAAAAAGAAAGCAAGAATCAAAGACTCATTTAGAACACAAACAAGCATAACAAACAAATTCCCCAAGGCTCTCCAACATATTTGACCCCAAGTCAATAATACTTAAAAAAAAGTTAAACTTTATAATAATTTATACCTTGTCGTGATTACAGATGGAATAACAACCTATGCACCCAAATAGTGAAAACAGGTCTTTTAGACCGAAAGGTGACTCGCAGCAAAATTTTGTTCAATGTACATTTGATTTAATTGTATGTAATAACCAATCAAGATTGGTTAAAAGCGATAAAACAGTGAAATAAAAGAACATTGTTAACCATACCCATTCGGTTTCTCGCCACTTTTTGCAGATCTCTTCTGTTGGTCTAGTTCATAATGAGCAAAAGCAGCGTCTAGTGCCTGCAACAAATAAATTGCATTATGACATGTTTTAAGATATTTGTAGTGTAGAAAGAACCAATAAGTAATGAGCTTTCAGCGTTTTTTCATTGTGTAAGGAATTACTTATTTACCATGTGACAAACTTTTATTTCGTTACTATAAGATGCAATTGATCTGTTATAACAGGGATATAATGCTATTAATGTTTATCAATGATTTATAATGGGCAATAAAGTAAATACTGGTTTAACATTTGTATAAATTTTAAGATGAAGAGGGTAAAATGGTAAATTAACCTGCAACATTGGTTGAACAAGGAGGGAAACTTGATGTCGGGAATCTGACTGAACGGATTCTTTAATCTCCTGCAATTTGTACTGAATGTCAAATTTAACAACATACAAAAACAACTCTTCTAAAAAGTAATAAAATCATTATGGAAAAACGACATTTGAACTGAATGCTGATATCATAAGCAATACTAAAAAAATACCTGTAGCTTTGGGTAGATTTGTGACATGGCATCCCTCAGCCGACTTACCTATAGATAAATATATAGGTGATTTATCATGCTATTTATGTGGAAACCTTATAAAACGGCTGAAATTACCTTTGTGTAAAGATATGATGTTGTAATAGGATACGAGGACCAAAAATGTTTTAGTAACTCCTGAATAGACGTCCAATGCTGAAAGATAATCAAAAAGTTCAATTATATTAAATAAATGAATAGACTTGACTAGAAAATTGAGAAAACAATCAACCATCTTTACAAAGACTAAAAAGCTTACAAGCAAAAGCTCTTCTTTTGTGAAACTTGGCAATGTATCCAGTATGCTCTCATGTGGGTTTTTACCGAGTTGGTATTTGGAGCTTGATATATTCTGGGTCAAGCTGTTGAAGACCTAGATAACAGGCAAGAGCAGTTATACTTTATCTAATTATTGTGACTTTAAGTTGTAATACTCCGTTTTTAGTGTTTGGATAAAGTGATTATGATTATGATAGGGGTCAAACAATCAGCTCCTTGCCAACTGTAACAAAAATGATCATTTAAGGGGAACATGTAAGAACTTATTTACCGGTCTTTTCTTTTTCATACTTGTGCTTTTCATCTATGTTTCCAGTGGTTAAGATTTCAAATAAAGAAACGTGCATTAATATTTTGGATTATAGTTACTCTTTACTTGACAGCCAAATAATGTAAAAACTAATTATTGTAGTTAATCTATGCAGTCAATATCGGTGATATCATATCACCGATATATCGCTTATTGGTCCCCATGTAAAATATCGGTCAGCATATTGGTACTGATATTTTCGGCAATATTGACCGATATATCACCGATTTTCCCGATATCAGTACATTTCTTGTTAGTTCTACCATGTGTCTTTCTTCTTATTGCTGCTATTAGTATTTTAAGTCTTAATTGTTAATTGTTAGTGTTTTAAGTCTTAATTGGTTCCTACTTGCTACAATTGTTAGTGTTTTGCAAGTTGCAATAGGATAATTTGTAAATGGTAGGAGAGTATACTGAATTGTTAGTGTTAAATTGCTAAATATATAAATTCTGCATGATATTAAAATTACCGATATCCCACCGCGATAACCTATATCTCATATATGGGTCCTTGACTGATATCCGATTTTTTACCACATTAACGGCACAGTAGTTAATAATAATATATTGGTATCTTTTAAATGTATACTTTGATCACATAAACAAATTTCCTTTTTGCTTAGTTTACTTGATTATAATTAGAATTACCAAACACTCAACTGATTATCTAATTATAACAATTTCTATCGCAAAAGCACATCCAAACACACATCTAAAAACCCACTTGAACTATAATAACAAAAATAAATATATTTAATAACGGTAATAAAACTTGCAATAACCTGGAAAGCCACTTCAGGTCTAACTATGGGATCACTGAAGCCTGCGGTTCCGATTTCAGAGATATGAGCCCTTAAAGAACCATAAGCTTCAGAAGCGCTCAACCTAGATTTCATCTGTCTTAATCCGGATAACTGATTCATTGCATTTACTTGTTGAGAATCAAAGTAGTCTCGTGGATCCTGTTTAAAAACTAACTCATAAGAAACATATAACTTTTTTCTAAAAATGATTAATATGTTCAAGGTCAAACCTTTATACAAAGGGGTGCAACCGGGGGGTCACGTGGTGCCTGCAGGTCCTCAATCTCGGCCATGCGAATCATCCTATCTATCCGGTCTTGATGTGAATTGCCATCAGAAGCTTCTTTAGCTAACTCAACTGTTTCTCGCCATGTTTAGAAAGAAAATTTATAAAAAAAAATAGATATAAAGGTATATAAGACGTGAAATGTACTCACCACGTTTTGAACTAGCTAGTGCTTCAGCTACAGATCTTGTATCTCCTGTCTCCACGTCTACAATCAGATCAACAGACAATAGGTTATTAACTCACTTAGTAATAAAACAAATATATCGAAGAACTAATTTCATGTGTATACACACACACACACACACACTTTCTTCTAATACACATACATACATATATATAGAAGTGTATAGTTTAAACTCTATCTTAGAGACTAAACCCTATGTAACATATGTAACACATGCTTGAACACCTACGTAACATATGTTACATCTGATCTAACATATGATGTTACACATGTTACGTTAAAATGTTCAATTAACTTTTTTAACAAAAACTTCATTTTTTGTAAAAAATCCGCTAGGCTGTTTTTGGATTTTTTTTATTAAAAAACCGCTTAAAAATATGCATATTACATGCCCTAATTTTTTTTATAAAAAAAGGGTTTGTCACGCTAGGGTTTAGTGGGCTTAGTCTCAAATATAGAGTTTAATATATATCCTCCCCCTATATATATGTGTGTGTGTGTGTGTGTGACTGTGTGTGTAATCCTTCTAATTCCAATATACCATATTATCCTATCAAAGCACTCTTAAATATCATATTTACTCATTCCATAGTAAATAAAATGAACTCAATTACTTGTAACAGCCTGCTTCTCTGAACAAACGAATAGAAAAACATTATCACTGAAACTTACTATGGGATGGGTAGATATGCTATTTTAGTTTTTAAAAGGGCATATATGATTTTATGAAATTTAGAAGGATATATATTTTGAACTTTTAGAAGGATAAATTTGAAACTGTCCCTAAATTTAAAACCAAAACCAAAACCAAAACAGTATGCAGAGCTTAAAAAGCTCATAAAGAATCAATAACCAACATTTTGAGGGACATTGCATAATGTAACCAACTTTGGTCAGATGTATATTCTGGATAACACTTGTTTTCACTCACAAAATGCTCAAATTTTCAAAAAAAAAGTCAGCATGGTCAAAGTTACTAACATATCAGCTGACATAAATTAAAGACCTTTTAGCGCCAAAATTTCAGAAATACCTATGGTATCAATGATCAAAATAAAATTTTATATAGATATTAGTCATTACCTATAGTTCTTCCTTCAAGAACAACTGCAGCATGGCGATTGATATCTTGCAGGAAAGATCTTTTGTATGGCTCATATTGTGCTTCTAGTTCATCCTTGATATCTTCATTAGCTAGCCCATGACCCTACAGTTACATGTAAACATTGACCCGTTGACCAAAGTTTAAGCAATTAAACAGGGTTCAATATCACTAAACAATCCAAAAAACATGACGGTTAGTGTTGGTGTTTTGGGTAACAGGTCAAAGATCTGGGACGCACTCAAAGCACGTTACATGGGTGTTGAACAAGCTCGACAGGCACGCCACACGCCTTCAAACTTTAGAATCAGAATTCGAAGATATGAAGATGAAAGATGGAGAAGCTATCGAAGACTTTGCTGGACGCTTAATCGGTCTGGTCTCGAGCGCAAACAGCCTTGGGGCTACGTTTGAAGACACCAAACTTGTTAGAAAATATCTTGGATCTGCTCCTGAACTTTGTTTTACCTATTGTTGCCTCTATTGAGCACGTTACAGATTTAGAGAACATGCCCTTTGAAGAAGCTATAAGCAGACTCAAAGCATATGAAAAAAAGAATTTAAGAATGGGGAAAAACAAGTGATGATCATGGAAGACCGTTGTGTACTCGATCAGATCAGAGTCGAAGCAAGGGTTCTCAAAAAAACCTCCGATGTTTTTTTTTTTATTTTTCTGTTGCTCGATATCCAACACAAAGTATACTTGCGGTCCCGTTAGTCCCACCCCTTTTAAGCCCGTCTGTTTTGTTTGACCCATTAGCGACCACGCATTACAATCTACAAGTAAATTTTCACTTGCTGACCACAAGCATACCTATTAATATGTATTTAGGTAACAGGTCGAATGGGTAATTTCTGTACGGGTTTGACCATCATCAAACAAAACCCAACAAGACCTATTCATAAGTAAATGAGTAGAAATTGCAGGCTCTAACTTAGATGTATGCATATTGGCCATCAAACCAAGATTGTATAAAACTACTATCATATATAACAAACAGAGAAAACAAACATATTATTACATGTAGCAATAGGCCAATCCCTTAATAAGCCCAAACACACAATAAATATCCAAGTTACCGGAATATGTGTGTAATCATCCCCTTCATCAGCCTCCATATCCAAAGTGGGGTCAACCTTCCTAATCTGTAACCAGAAAATATCAAAAAAGTGAAGCGAGTTATAATTGTGGGTTTTCTTGTTTTTTTTTTTAAATTAGAGCACCTTCTGGCGAGTTTCACTAGCCAAAATGGCATCTTGTTTTAAAAAAACTGCTAGCTCCTCATCTTCAGCAGCCTCTGCAGCAGCGGCAACAATATTTTTTGTACTGTGAAGGTATTGTGCTCTCCAGTACTTAGTCCAAAAGTCTTTTTCTGTCATCTGTAGTTAAAGCAAAAAATGATGTGGAGGAAGGATACAATACATATATACACACATAATAGCAGGAAACACAATTAAGTTTACTACTTACCTTGTTAGGTACAAAATTTATATATGCCTGCCGCACTGCTGGTTTTTCAGCAAAAATCTACAAAAAAAATGTTTCAACGTATTAAGCTGTGAGATTAAAACAGCAGCACATACCATTTCCCATTGGCATACTATGGGAATCCAAAACCAAAAACTATACTTCATCTAAGTTTCCACAAAATATATTTTGAAATTATGATGAATATACCTGGTGAATCATCTCTGGCGTCAAGTTAAAAGTAACTCTGTTAGACTGAAACCAAATGAATTGAAAAGGCCAGCATTAATATCACTACAAGTAGAAAACTTCAAGAATAATTAGAGGTGCAAGATGGGCGGTTCAAGCATATTGTGTTGACCCACACATTTTTTTGTCCATTCTTTATAAAACTTTATAATGATTAACATGTAATTTATCATTTATGATTACAAAAATATTCTAAATCATTGAACAAAATGATTAAGGAAATTGTATGTATTAAATATATACTTAATGTGAGCCACAAACAAATATACATATAACATAATATATACACGCTATATATATATATATATATAGAGAGAGAGAGAGAGAGAGAGTGTTAGTTTAGTGATACCTGACCATCAGATGAAGGTTTGACATTGAAAATCATCTCACTTTTCAGCCCAACCCGTTGTTTTGCTTTTCTGCTAGCATTCACATCTAGCAACTTCTGCGATTGATTATAAATGTAAAATTTATGTTACATGTTTTACAACAGTAAAACCAAATTACCAACAGAAAAACAGAAACAGTACAAGCTTAACACAATGCTACATACACACATATAATCATATATACATGATAATACATGCAGTCTCAAAATCATCCATGCACATACTATACTGGCACTAACCTTTCTTGTCGCCCAAAATTCAGTTTCTGACAGCACACCTCCAATCACAAATTGCTTATGAAGCTTCTGCAACTCACTACAAGAACATTTTAGCTACATAACTGTTGGTCTGTTGGTGGCATGAATCACAAAGAAAGAAACTACCAACCATACACATAAGTAAAGAAATAGTATCAATTTAACGTGTTTCGTGTCTTTATCACATCAACGCACTTCATAGTTATCGATAGCGAATAGCTGTATTCACGCTATGGAGTCGCTAAGTAACATATTGTGAGATATGGTCGATTCGCTACGAAGCGCGCGATAGCGAACGCTATCTTCGCTATCGATAACTATGACGCGGTTAGGGGTAGCAGCTAAAGGATGAAACAGCATATATATATGTATTTGTCATATTTTTTAAGTATCTATATGCCAACTTAAAGTAATTGATCACAAAAGAAACTTACTATACAAATTTTCTTTTCAAAATGAAACAAACATTTTAGCGAAGATAACCAATATTGAAATACAAACCCTACCTGTCCTCCTGCAATAGCTTAATTCGACGTTCCATTTCTGCGGAGCTAAGCTGTTCATCTTTATGTGGAACAGACTTTTCGGACGTGGGTCCCCCAACTTCCCCAGCGATAGCTTTGGCTGTTAAGCAATCATGATACAACCAATTATATATATATATATAGAGAGAGAGAGAGAACAGTTCACACATAAATAGCAAAGGACATATGCCAAGCACTGATTCATACTGTATAAATAATAATCTTACATTAACACGTACCAAGTTAGCATGTAGAGTGAGATATGCAAAGACGTGTTTCTAAAATAAAATGCATCAAGATAAAGAAGTAGACTGCATGCATTCTGGTTCAACTGTTCTTTTCCCATCCCAATCACACCCATTTTTTCAAACGTCTAAGGTTTAAATAGATGTCCTTTGGAATTATTTCATCAAAGATTCTGCACTAGTGAAGGATGTACAATATAAGAAAGTGCAAATCTATAGTAGACATATGATCAACTATCTAAAGTTCATCAGCATGTCACCTAATATCTGGATCAAAATTATCATACTAAACCATAGTTTTATACATTTATATTAACAACTACAAAGTTTGTTTATGCAGCATGACAAGAAATAAGAATTCTGTCCTGGTATCTAAACACATCGAGAAACATGTACATCATAAACCAAAACAAAAACAAAATCAAGATAAAAAAAGATTCAGATGAAAACAACACCAAAAGTCCAAAACACCTCACCTACAAAGTCCCTGCAAATCTCCCTATCTGAGAAATTCTCGAACTCGAATATATAATTACCCTGAACTCATTGAAAAGTCATATTTAGATTCAAAAGCATTCAATCAATGGCCAGACAAACAAATTACAAAATAAACTGTAAATAAAACACAAATAACCTGATCTTGAGTAAGATTAAGTAAAGCAGGTCTGTTCGCACCCTCCTTGCTCGATTTATGTCCTTAAAAACAAAACAAAAAAACAAATATAATACACTCAACATCTCTATTCAACCACAATAAAATGCATCAATAAATGTAATGTAGTGTAATGTAATGATCACATTCATGTGATAATTTAACTTACCTTTTATTAATCTAAACTCCACATTAAGCTTAACAGACAATGATGGATCATTAGGCTGAAAAACAAACCTCTCTCTCGTCTGCCAAAACGCACAATTAACAATCAACATTCAACAATTAACAAACAACGAAATCCTAAATCAACAATAATCACATTGAATATCAACTTTACCATTTTCAATATACCACGTACGCCAGGGTCTTTAACAGACGATTTATACTTCGCACGCTTAACCACCTGCGCATCCGTCATGCTCCAGGTGACAATTGCTCAAATTCGTTAGGGTTTCCGGACGAACAGGAGAACAGTAACAGCTAATTGACAGTATGTATAATAACAATAGCGATTAAAGCATGAAATATGAGAAATTGGAGGTGTGAATATACGCAATTGGATGGTGGATTATCGAACGCAACGATCTAGGGATGATGATGAAGGTAGAGGATAGAATGCTGCGATCTAGGGTTTAGGATTGTAGGAGACTTGTGATGCAAGTAATTTGGGTTTGAATGATTGGTCTATTTTAGGTCGAAAGTGTGGCGTCTGCGGTGTATGGGTGGAGGTGTTTGTTGTATCGCCGGTGTGTGTGTGAGTGTAGTGTTTGTATATATAGATGATGGAGATTGGAGATGCTAGATGCAATTCAAGTGGTGTCAAGTTTTGCCATCGTGTCTTAACAGGTTTAACAGGTTTCTGACGGCGCGCACAACATAAGTTTCAAACATGATTACGACTCGTTTAACTACTTTCTACCTTATGTTTATAAAACAGTTTTATGTTTTATGTACAAAGATGAATAAATGATAGATCCTAACATTGTAATTTTAATTATTTTAAAAATTAAAAAAGTCAAAGGGTGTATTTTTCAGTCAAACAGGTCTAATCGTGTCTTAAGAGGTACCCAATTGCCAGCCCTAAGTTTTGGTTTAACACTTTAACCCCTAGAGTTCTTTAATACTTGTAAAAACACTTATTTTCGTTAAGGGGTGCGATATGTCGATATGGTATAAATACACGGTTAGGGCACGCCAGGCACCCTTGGTACCTCGTGAGGCTGTTTAAAAAGCTCGCGACTAAAAGCTCGAAAAAAAAACTAGCTAAAAACTGTATTTTCGATGACCTGAGCCGTTCCGGCTCGTTTTGTAACTGAGCTGAGTTCGAACCAAGCTCGACTTGGCTCATGGCTTTGGCTCGTTGGCTCTTGTAGCTTTGAGCTCGTGCTCGAGCCGGTCTGAGCTACCTCGTTTAATTTGGAGCTCAGACTCGAACCCAACCTGGCTCGACTTGTTTACGGTACTACCGCTTGTTCGGTTTTGTATAGGTAGTTTGCTAATACCGGGGCCATTCACTTGGGTGCCGTTTTTGGCTATGGAATTCAGGTTGTGCTACCTGATTGTGATGGTGGAGAATTCAAGGGGAATAAGGGTGGAGGATATCATTCAATCACTTTATGGTGTTTGAGACTTTGAGTCATTCTCTACCCAATGATATTGATATCATGTCATGTCAAGTCCCCATTCTACTCCCTATTTTGCACTCAATCACTGGCAATGATTCAAACACATGGAGAGTGGTAAAAGAATTTAAAAAAAAATCGTGATTGGTTGAAAGGGTTGGGACCCACCATTAAACCCCCCTCTTTCCTCCTTCCCTCCTCTTCCCGCATCGGTGAGTAGTCACCGAAATCACCCCTCCCCACTCACCGATCCACCGGCAATCATTCACCGTACGGTGAAGACCACTACCCGCTTGTGATCGGTGAATGATACCGAGTACCCTAATAATTTCGGGGTAAATGAGTGGTTTGGAACACTACCCTGTTTAATTAGGGTTTTGATAAAAGAAGGTGGCTTGGTATCGTTGGTTGTTTAATTTGGTCATTTAGGTAATTTGGGTTGTCCTCTAGTACCCTTAATGTGCAAATGGTACGAATAAGTAGAGTAATTATGCTTAAGTATAGTAAGTATTATGATACAATACTACAATTAACCTACTTGAAACATAATTACCGTAGTTACTATTTGTATTATTTACACATTAAAAGGTGTTTGTATTTAAATCTAACATTTTTTTCCTAAATGGTTTTACTATTTGTATGGTGTCATTTTAGCTTATAATCTCAAACATTTGGCATGAAACCCAAACATATAGATGCAAACTCACCTGAATAACCTCTAATGGGGGATGATATGGAAAAGGGGTTAATACCTTTGATTACGATGATATGTGATATTGCTCTATACATAACCAACATCGATAAACTAAACGCCAATTTAAAATCAAAATTTTAAAACGAAGATTTAAACTAAAAGATGAAAGAAAAGTTGTTAATACCTTCGATTACGATGATATATGATATTGCTTTGCCGATCGGTTGGGTTTAGGAGAGAAGACAATCAATTAAGACCGTGGGATATGGTGGGCTTGGGTTGGGGCATGGGCTGGGCCATTAGTTGACACGTGCATGTTGAATATTCCCCCAACCTACGCCAAGTTTAAGGGGTATGGTGTGGCTTGGGTTGGGCGTGGGTTGGCTGGCGTGGCCAAGCCACATCAACATTTTTTTTAAATATATATATTTATATTTATAACTACATAAATAATAAAAATACATATTTTTTTTAAACTACATAAACATACATAATAATTATCAAAATAAAAAACAATCATTATTCGTCGTATTCGTCGTCTTCGTTGTCTTCGTCGTCTTCGTCGTCTGTTTCGAACTCAGGAATCGTTGAAACATGATCCACCAAATCAGATCAAAGGTTGTGATGTATATCCCTTGACTTTATCAAAAATTCATTTGCCGCTTTATCTTCGTCTTTTACGTTACCTGGTTGGGGGTCATCATCATCACAGTAGGTAACGACCGCTCTACCTTCATCCTCCAAAATCATGTTGTGAAGAATGATACATGTGTACATCACGTTTCCAATCTGATCCTTGTCCCATAGTCGACAAGGCATAGCCAATATTCGCCACCTTTTCTTCAAAACACCGAATGCTCGCTTGACGTCTTTACGTGCAGCCATCTGGACCCTGTTAAACTTTAATCTCTTTGGATCTGTGGTACCGTATTTTGTGAACGATTTTACGAAAACCCCCCACTCCGGGTAAATCCCATCAACTAGGTAGTACCCATACACGTACTAAACCCCGTTTACAAAGAAAGTTCCTTTGGGTCCTATACCATTTACCCGATCATTGAAAAGGGGCGAGTGGTTTATGATGGTAATATCATTATGTGAACCTGGCATACCGAAGAACGCATGCCATATCCAAAGATCTTGAGACGCAACCGCTTCAAGCATGATGGCTGGACTTCCGTGAAATCCACTCGTGTGAGCGCCTTGCCATTGGGTAGGACAAAGTTCCCAAGCCCATTTCATACAATCTAAACTACCTTGCATCCCGGGTAACCCATGATAATCTGCGTGATGTTCCAATAATTGTTGCATGTCACTGAACGAGGGCTTTCTCAAACATCTTTTCCTATAAAGTTCTAGAATACACGAACAAAAGTTGTGAAGACTTTCTCTAGCTACACGTGCAGACATTTTTAAATAGTCATCCATAATGTCCGAACTATTGCCGTACGCTAATTGCCTAAGTGCGGCCGTGACCTTTTGCCACGTACTAAATCCTAATTGCCCGGTTACATCCGGTTTTTGTTGGAAGTAAACATACTTCTCTTCAAGATCTCTAGATATCCTTAAAAATAAGTTTATACTCATACGAAAACGACGCCTAAACATTTTTTCATCATACTTTGGTTCCGCTGAGAAGTAATCGCTTACCAACAAATCGTTAGCGGTGAGCCGTTCACGAGCGATGTACCTTCTCC
>CM060376.1:224665-274328 GCA_030545235.1 Helianthus tuberosus
GATCATAAGGGCATTATGGTCAATATTTAAGCACTTAACGGAAACGTCGGGCAATTAAGGATTCAAGTGGTATAAACGCAGAGGATTATACAATCATGTAACTAGGTCTTAATGGAACTTTAAGGCATGTCTAAACCTATCTAAACCAGGTCAGAACTGAGGTCAAAGCAAAAGTCAAACTTTTGCGTCTTTCGGTTCCGAATCGGTTCAAAACAGAAAGTTGTCGAATCAAACAAGCTTAGACAAGTTCTTATGCTTATTATCAGGTTATATGAATGATAAAATAGGTGATACGCCTTTTACATCTTTAATCATGCGTTAAATCGAATATTACATTTCTGTTGACTTTTTCTAATCATCTTTGACTCGACAAATGACCTAGTTAGGATGGGAATCAGTGAGTGCCCTTTTAAGGGTTTGATGCCCACCTAATTACCAACTTATAACTACCTTTACATTGACCAAACGCTGGATCGTTAGCGATTAATCGCTAAGTCAAACCGTATTTACGACGGTTTGACTTTTAAGCTATAAACTAAGTAAGATGCGATTAAGGAAGGTTATGGGTACTTACCGAAGTCCTAATTATGATTAGGGATGCTTGGAAACTGATCTTGTGCTCCAGAAATGATCAGAAGATGATTGGTGAAGAATGATCAAAAAGTTTGCAACTTAGGGGCTTATATAGTGCCTTTAATCTTCATAGATTGTTGACATGCAAGGCTACCAATGATCATGGATGTTTACAAGTGTCCCCTATAGCCTCAAAACCAGTTTAGGAAGCCCATTGTATCGAAACAAGTCACTTGGAGTCGGTTAAGGGGCTGAACAGGCAGCTGCCTGTTGTTTTCTGCATCTGGCAGTCGTAGGCGGGCCGCGTAAAGGATACCCTTACCTTTACGCGGGCCGCGTGAAGGTGTCGATCAGGTTACCATGTTTCATTTAATTGCATGTTTAGTCCCCGGTCCTCCTAAACGTCGCTTTCACTTCATTTCTTGCATTCTAAACCTTTAATATTGACATATAGGGGCTTTAATACTTATACCATCTTTGTCAAGTCCTCGGGTAACTTTGTGATCACCCGAAAAGCCCTAATTTTGAACGTTGACGATTCTAACCCTCACACACGAATTTTATCATAACTTTCTCATACGATAACGAAACTTGGTGAAATTTTTATGGTGCATTCTAGTGAGCATAATTAATTGTTACAAGGCTTCGGGTTTGCTAAAAGGTCACTCAGAGGTATATCTAACATGTTGACACATTTAACCCCTGTAGTTTGTAATCTCTCACTTTCTTTCACAATTCGCTTCGTATGATCCATGATCCATTCGTTTAAGGTTATAGACATCATGTAGGGTTATTGTAAAGTATATTTATTTGTTGTTGACATTTTGAACCCTTATATTTACATAGTTTCATTGTTTGTCAACTTTAGTCCTTCAAGAACATTCTTTCACACGTTCAAACCTATGACACGTGTCAACACATTATAGGACGTAAATTTTCGAGGTGTTACAACTAGAAAGCCTGAGGTTGATCAGAGGGGCTCCAAAAGTGGACTTGTGAATTTTTGTAAATGCAAGTGATGAATGTTGCACCTTCAAGACCCTTTTATATCAACTTTGATCTCATTAGATGCTGCCACAAGGGTCTATAAGTGTTATAAGATCTGTCCAGGTGCCCCTCTATGCATGTAAAACCATTGGTGAGCCTCTGGTATCATGTAACAGCTGTTAACAATCGAATTCAGACATGAAACTGACATCCGCGCATTTTTGTTCGCTGGCAGCTTGTACGCGGGGCGCAAGAAACCCCTCGCGGGGCGCGTACAAGTGCGCGACCAGGTTAACAAGTTTCAAAGTTTTGCATTTCAGTCCTTGGTCCTTTGATACGTGGTTTTGGCTATTTATCTTGCACTCTTGACCCTCAACCTGATTTTTAAGGGCCTTAGGACATCTACAAACTTGGTTAGGTCCTTGGTTAACTTTGTGCTTACCCGAAAAGTCACGAATTTCAACGTTAACGCATTTAACCCTTCGTGCACGGTTTTGATCATAACTTTCTCATACGATAACAAAACTTTATGAAATTTTTACCACATATTCTAGTGAGTATATTTTACCATTACAAAGCTTCGGGTTTGCTAAAAGGTCACTCAGAGGTATACTTTCAACATGTTGACACATTTAGCCCCTGTAGTTTGTAATTCCTCACTTTCTTTCATTTTTCCGCTTTGTATGATCCATGATTTAATCGTTTAAGATTATAAACACCATGTAGGGTTATTGTAGGGCCTATTTATCCATTGTTGACACTTTGAACCCTTATATTCTGTAAAGGATCGGTATTTTATCCATCGGGTTGCCACCAGAAAAGTGGTCTTCGGGTCCAAGTGGGTTAAAACCCACTGGCACTCCAAGGTAGTCGTCAGGGTTGAACTGGCCTTGGAAAACTGGTGATAGGTGGTCAAAGGGTGAATTGTGTCCTTGAAGGGGAATGTAGGACTGGTGAGAGTTGTGGGGCTCATTTTCAGAATGAGGCCCGAAAGAGTGTGGGATAGATGGGGAGGTACTCAGTGAAACTGAGCGCCTAGCAGGCTCAATGTAGGTCCTCCATGGCTCCTGAGGACCCGGGTTGTTGGGATCGGATGGTGTTCGCCGGTGTGACGGTCCGGCCACGTGGTCGTTTGGGGCGACAAGTGGCCCTCTTCCTCTGCCTCTTCCTCTCATTCGTGGCGGCATTTTGTTAACCTGTCAACAACAAACAAGTGATACAACAAGAAATATATATAAGACAAAGTTAGAAAATAAGACAAAAATTTGGATAATTCCTAAGTTCTTTGTCTAGACTCGAGAATCGAGGAATGTGCAATTGTGTAACTGAGATTAAACACAAAAGGCTAGTGTTTAATTCACTCAGTGTTGGCTCTGATACCAACCTGTCACACCCCTATTTTCCACGTGTCACCGGTGGGCCCGGTGGGGAGTATAGTGACGTAGTTGATATCATCATAGACAAACAACACAATATATAAATGCACAGCGGAAGCAAAGATAGATTCATTTCAACTTTAAATAAAATGTAATATTAAATATCACGAGTAGTTGAAACGGATCCACAGGCGGATCAAAATAAAAGAAGTTATTGTTCAACAGTTTTATTAACATCCAAGCTTGTGAGACTTATTGCGGACGCTAGAAGACAGCCAGCCTAGTACGAGTAGTACCTGCACTTAACCTTTTGGAAAATACGTCAGTTTACACTGGTAAATACAATTTAACTGACTCATTTTAAAAAGGTTGAAAATTGATTTGAATGCACGTGGCACAAAACATTTTATAACTTGGGATAATTATATGAATATAATACTTGTAAACGAATTACATGTTACTTATGCGTTCAGTAGCCCGATCCGTAGACCGGGTTAAAGATTAATAGACACACCACATTATTTGGTTAGGCACTGACGAGTGTACGCCTACACTCCGTGCTATGGTCGTGGCCATCTCGTAAGATGATGCCAAGGATATCCGGGACATGGTCATTAACCCCCCAAAGGCTTTAAGCAAACAAAACATTTCAAAACATAGCATATCAAGGATTTAACCACTATTTGATTAAAGATTCAATGCCGGACCAAGCGGTATTTTATATACCGTACCCCAAGCCCGTATAGGGAAAATAAGTTAAAAGTATTTACCTTGGTAAGTATAAATCACAATTAGCGAGTGAAGGTAGCTTTTACTGGTTCTTCTATTCTGGAACAAAGGTTTATAATAACCTCTTAGATTTCTAACGGGTCTTTATTTAAGCCTAAGCTTAGACCGGTTAGCTTTCAAGGACGATACGGTTCAAACGCACGATTAAGCGAAGACCGGATAGAATGTGATTTAGACCCGAAAAGTTTGAATACTTGTATAATATGGGTATACTAAATACATTCTGGATTTTGAGACAAAGATGATAAGGTTTGACCCGTTTCGGTCAATTTATGCAAACTAGTTACATAAACCGAACCGAGCGCGAAAAGGGCGTCACGGGTAACCATAAGAGTCATATGCAAGTTCCCTCAGTTAATATGCCTTAAACATGTTGTGATATCAGTAAGGTATCTTCTATTATGCCCAAAACGGATTTAAACACAAATTATGCCTCATAAGGGCATTTTGGTCATTTAAAAGATTATAAAAGAGTTTAATTAGTAATCTGAGTTACAGGTCTGATTTATACAGTAAATACACTTAATTTAATAAGTTATAACAGTAGGGTATGACCTATATGTGAAATTTATCATTTAAAACCAAACTATGCACCTTAGGGGTATTTTGGTAATTTCACAAGGGCTAAAAAGGTCAAAATTGAAAATCTGAGTTCAAAAACTTTTACTTACTGTTATTATATAAAAATATACTAAAAATATCAGTAGGTATCAACCTTATATGTTTAATATAGTGTTAGTACATACTATGCGTTAAAAACGCTTAAAAAGGCGATTTGGAGCCATTTCCGGGTTTTTAAAGGAAAGCTGATATTTTTATAATTCCAGAAGCCTCAAAATATTTTATTTAACAAATAAAATCAGTGGAAAAAAGGTTTGGGGTCAAAAGGATTTGTAAAACTCATTTTATGGCTTAAAAGGGCAAAATCGGTATTAACCGAATTAAACTTAGAGACCTATGTTATGCTCAGCCAAAAATTAAATAAAAATCTTCAAAAATCCCAAAATATTATATTACATCAGTGGGTAAAAATTTTGATATCAAAAAGTGGGTTTAAATAGGTTATATGCTAATTACGCCGTTTAAGTAACATAAAGCTTTCAAATTACGCTAATGAGCATAACTTCTAATCTAGACCTCAAACTGATGTCAAATTTTAGGTGCAAGTTTATAAATCAGTAACTAAGGTTTCTACTCTTTTACTTTTTCAAAAATCACGTTTTATAGTCAAAAGGTCATAATAGTCAACATTTAAGCATTAATCGGAAACATGCATATGAATCGGATAAGTATTGAACCAAGTTGTATAATCTCAGAGAGTTATACTTATATGAAACCTGGTCCAAAATAAGCTCTAAGGCAGATCTTAAACATGCATAAACGGATCAGAACTGATAGTCAAAGCAAAAGTCAAATTATGCGACTTTCGGTTCCGATCCGGGTTTAAACTGAAAATTGTCGAGTTGATCATGTTGAGACATGTTCTTACATTAGTTACCATGTTATTTTAATGATCAAACAGGTTGCATGTACCCTACATTGCTAATTATGCTTAATTTTGAAAATACACATTCTGTTGACTTTTTAAAGTAAGCTTTGACTCGACAATTAACATAGTTAGAGTGGGAATCTGAAAGTACCCTTTTAAGGGTTTGTTACCCACATAAATACCTACTTATAGGTACTTTCAATTCGAGAAATAACTGAGCGGATTTCATTTAATCTCGAAGTCAAACTTAATTTACGACGGATTGACTTATAGTTAATTAACTAAGTTAGAACGAATTAGAAAGGGTTAGGAATACTTACAAGAGTCCTAATCACGACTAGAGATCACTAGAAAGCCTGAGGTTGATCAGAGGGGCTCCAGAAGTGGACTTGTGAATTTTTGTAAATGCAAGTGATGAATGTTGCAACTTCAAGACCCTTTTATATCAACTTTGATCTCATTAGATGCTGCCACAAGGGTCTATAAGTGTTATAAGATCTGTCCAGGTGCCCCTCTATGCATGTAAAACCATTGGTGAGCCTCTGGTATCATGTAACAGCTGTTAACAATCGAATTCAGACCTGAAACTGACATCTGCGCATTTTTGTTCGCTGGCAGCTTGTACGCGGGGCGCGAGAACCCCCTCGCGGGGCGCGACCAGGTTAACAAGTTTCAAAGTTTTGCATTTCAGTCCTTGGTCCTTTGATACGTGGTTTTGGCTATTTATCTTGCACTCTTGACCCTCAAACTTGATTTTTAAGGGCCTTAGGACATCTACAAACTTGGTTAGGTCCTTGGTTAACTTTGTGCTTACCCGAAAAGTCACGAATTTCAACGTTAACGCATTTAACCCTTCGTGCACGGTTTTGATCATAACTTTCTCATACGATAAAGAAACTTTATGAAATTTTTACCACATATTCTAGTGAGTATATTTTACCATTACAAAGCTTCGGGTTTGCTAAAAGGTCACTCAGAGGTATACTTTCAACATGTTGACACATTTAGCCCCTGTAGTTTGTAATTCCTGACTTTCTTTCATTTTTCCGCTTTGTATGATCCATGATTTAATCGTTTAAGATTATAAACACCATGTAGGGTTATTGTAGGGCCTATTTATCCATTGTTGACACTTTGAACCCTTATATTCACATAGTTTCACTGTTTGCCAACTTTAGTCCCTCTAAAGTACTTTTTCACATATTCAAAGCCTATGACACGTGTCAATACATTATTGGACGTAAATTTTCGAGGTGTTACACATACCCGCCTCCACCATCAACCACCCATCCCCAAATCAACCACCCCTATCCACCTCACCCTGTCGCCTTCACCAACCCTACCACCCTCCACCACCGATCGTACAAATAATCTGAAACAGATTTCAAGATGAAGCTCGCAGCACCTGCAAATTTCAAATTTTGTACAATTTGATACAGGTTCTACGAAAATTTGTCGAATTTAGGGTTTATTGGGGTTTAATTAAATCAGGGCAAATTGTTTTACCGTGTTAAACGACTACGATTGGGGGTTATGGAGGTGCACGATTGGGGGGGGGGTGCTCTGTGATTGACTCGAATTGCAGTATTTTGGATGGTTGTTACCTGTACCTAGGTTTCTGATGGGCGTTTTGAACAGTTATGATATCTGGATCTCGCGGCCGGAGTCCGTAGGTTTCAGAAGATGAAGTGTGGTGTACATGAAATTTGAATTGTTGTTGCAGGTTTCAGAAGAAAGAAGCACACGAAATCTGATTTGTTGTTGAACCTGAAATTGTTTGTTGATGATGAAGAAATCTGATTGAACTCGAGGTTTCAGATCTGAATCTGAGTTGCACTTTATCTTCTTCAGCGATTTGGTTAAGATTTGATATTGTTTGTTTTTGTCCGTGTTGCAGAAATAAACATAGAAGAAAAAGAAGTGTTCCATTGTGTTGATTGATAATTGAAAACAAGAAGTTGCAGGTTTGTTGTGTGAAAACTAAAAAGGATGGTTGTTTTGTGAGATTTGGTAATCCAGATTTGTTCAGTAAGTGTGTGTATATACATACATATATGTTTTATATATTTAAATACTTGATTTGTTTATTTTATTTTATATTAAGGGTATTATAGTCATTTCACACCAACTTAACTGAGAAAACTAACCCTCATCCACTCCAGGGACTATCCGCGTAACAAACTGTCAAACCACAGGGAGCAAGGGTGTAATTTCCAAAAGTTGGGGACTAAGGGTGAAATTTTACCAAACCACAGGGACTATCCGTGCATTTTACTCTTATTATTATTATTATTATTATTATTATTATTATATATATATATATACACACATCACACGTGCACTTCAATTGTTTTCATTTATATTATTATATTTATTATTATTTATATATTATAATAATTCAATTACTTTACTTATTTGGCGTCTATAATTTTTAAAATACGAGGTTTCATAAAATGATAAATATGTCATTAGAACGAGAGTAATTTTATCTACATTTTGAACCAAGTTTCATTAAAAACAGAGTAGGTTCGAATATTATGTATTTTATAAATTATTTATTAAATGTTTCCTATGCTTGCCCAAAATATCTCATATTTTCATTGGTCAATTTGCCCATGATGTATCCTTTTAATAACTTAAGTTTTTATATAAAAATTTTGGGAATGTTACATGGCAGCAACGTGTTGGACCTAGTGTGATGACCCGGACGAGCTAGGCCCTACTAACCCTACTACACGGGCCGCGAAGCCCTTAGAGGACTTCTACGCGGGCCGCGAGGAACTCGATTTCAGCTCCTATAAATTGGGAGCTCGGGCCTTCAGTTCTAGTCGCTCATAATCTTTTCTTTTCTCGAATTTTCACATAGTTAAAGTGATTCCCGGGCATAATACCCCCTAAATAACAAAGTTCTGCCTCGTTGTAAGTATCATAACCCCGGTTACGTATTAGATACGCTGCCCGATTGATCCAGGGTTCCGTAACGGCTGTCGTGGTTCTGCCCGACGTAGTCGTTGGAATACCATCTCGGGGAGGGTATTACTAATGTAAATATTAAGGGTTATTATTAGGGGTGAGCAAGAAAACCGAAATAACCGAACCGTAACCGAATAACCGAAATAACCGAACCGAAAAAACCGAACCGAAACAAAAAACCGACGGTTTGGTTTTCGGATTTTTAATAACCGAAAATTTCGGTTCGGTTTTCGGATAAACGTTTTCAATAACCGAAAAAAACCGAACCGAACCGATAAGTTACAATCCATATATTTTTATGTTTAAGTTTAAATTGTTTAAGTGTTTAACCCAATGCTAGTAGAAAATGTTAATTTTATTCTTGAATGTAAAGTGTTTATAATAAAAACATTATAACTGAAATGATTTATTATTACCTATAAGATATAACAAAATTTAATATAAAAATTAAATTTAACAAAACTTTGAAGAAACATAAAAATATATTAGAAGGTTAGGTTTATGTAAACAATACTAATTAAAGAGGTGAGCTATAATAACTTAAATATAAACATATAAAAAGATTGTTATAATATAAATTATACTTTTTATTTTTTGAATCTTACATAATTTTGTTCCAAAAACCGAAATAACCGAAAAACCGAACCGAACAGACGTAAAAACCGAAACCGAAAAAAACCGAAACCGAACGGTTTTTAAAACCCAAAAACCGACATTTCGGTTTCGGTTTTGATTTTACCCAAAAACCGAACCGTGCACACCCCTAGTTATTATACTAACGCGTGTGCATTTGTGTAAATTATAGATAATCACCAGGAAACCCTAAAGGAAAACCTAAGACAACAATGTGAGTAATCTCCTTTTTGTTAAATGTTTTTACAAAACCTCACACAAATAATAATATATTAAACAGTGATTGTGTATTTGTATTCTACAATTATCGTCGGTATGTGTCACACCCCGATTTCCACGTGTCACCGGTGGGCCCGGTGGGGGAGTATCGTGACGTGGTTGGCAACGTAATAGTCAAACAACACAATATAATAATGCACAGCGGAAGCAAATTTAAATAAGATACAACCGAATTTATTTATTGTAAACAAAGTCACAATTATCCGGTGTTTATCCACAGTAGGATCGAATAATAAAAATATTGTTTATGGTTCAACAGACATCGGCATCTTAAGTTTGCGAGACTTCTAGTGATGCTTAGGAGACTCCCAGCCTATTTCGCCTAGTACCTGCATTTAATATTTTTGGGAAAATACGTCAGTTTACACTGGTAAATACATTCAACTGACTCATTTTATAAAATGATTGAAAATTGGTTTGGATGCACATGGCATAAACATTTTGTTTAACTTGGGAGAATTATTTTATATGATAATCTTGTTAACGATTTACATGTTACTTATGCGTTCAGTAGCCCGGACGTATCCGGGTTAAAGATCAATAGACACACCACTGTAAGTGAGTTATACACGGGAGTACGCCTACACCCCGTGCTCAGGTCGTGGCAATCTCGTAAGATAATGCCGAGGATATCCGGGACATGGTCATTAACCCCCCAAAGGCTGTAAAGTAAACACATCTGTTTAAAACGAGCCGATCAAATTATTCAATTAACCACTAAGCGTGGAAGATTTGATGCCCGATCAAGCGGTACGCTATGTACCGTAACCCAAGCCCGTATAGGGAAAATAAGTTAAAAGTATTTACCTTGATGCAAAGTATAGTCACAATAATCAAATAGCAGGTAGCTTTTACTGTTTCTCCTAATCTGGAACGAAGGTTAAATATAACCTATTAGAATCCTAGCGGGTCTTTAATTATGCTTAAGCTTAGACCGGCTAGTTTCAAAGATACGGTTCGTACGCACGATTAAGCGAAGACCGGATAGAATGTGATTTAGACCCGACAAGTTTGAAGACTTGTTTAATATGGGTTTACTACTCACATTCTGGATTTTGAGATAAAAATGATATCGTTTGACCCGTTTCGGCTAGTTTATGCAAACTAGTTACATAAACCGAACCGAACGCGTAAAATGCATATCGGGTAACCGAAAGGGTCGTGAACAGGTTTCCTAAGTTAATACGCTTCAAATATGTTGTGATATCATTATGATATCTTCCATAATGCCCATAACGAGTTTAATCCCTAAATATGCCCCGTAGGGGTATTTTGGTCATTTTAAAGATTATAAAAAGGATTAATTATGTTTCTGCTAACCGGGTCTGAATATATCAGGAAAATTATTAATTTTAACAGACCACAACAGTTGGTGAAGAGTCTCATTTCCCAAAATGGTTTTAAACCCAAATTATGCGTTTAATACGCGTATGAAGCCGTTTTAAGCGACGTACGGTTTTAAATACCATTCTGAGTTTTCTGATCAGCAAAACAGTCTCAAAACACTCCATTTATTATTTTAAATCAGTGGTAATTGGATTGGTATCAAACGGATTCGTAAAACTCGTTTTATGGCCTAAAAGGGCATATTCGGTATTAACCGAATCAATGCGATAAGCCTAGCTTAAGATCAGTTTAAAAATAATTAAAAATCTTCAAAAATCCCAAAATATTATTTAACATCAGTGGGTAAAAGTTTTGGTACCGAAAATCGGGTTTAGATAGGCTATGCGCTAATCGCGCCGTTTAATTAATAAAAAGCTTATTATTTACGCTAATGCGCATATCTCCTAATCTAGACCTCCGATTGACGTGAAAATTTACGTACATGTTTAATAATCAGTAATTAAGATTATTGTACTTCCACATTTTCAAAATTCTCGTTGTAAGGTCATAAGGGCATTACGGTCCAATTTAAGCGATTAACGGAAACGTGTGCATGCATCGGATAATCAACGAAACAAGTACAGAGACTTATACTAACATGCAACCCTACTCTAATGAAGCACTAAGGCATCTTCGAATCAAACTAAAACGGGTCAGAACCGAAGTCAAAGCAAAAGTCAAGGTTTTGCGCCTTTCGGTTCCGAACCGGGTTTAAACAGAAATTTGTCGAGTCGGGCAAGCGTAGACAAGTTTTCATACTTATTACCATGTTATATTAAGGTTAAAACAGGTTACACACCTTTCGGATCATTAATTGTGCATTAAATCGCATTTTGTATTTCTGTTGACTTTTTCGGTCAACGTTTGACCCGACAAACGACCTAGTTAGGTCTGGAATCAGGGGGAACCCTTTTAGGGTCTTATTACCTACATAATTACCAACCTAACGGTACTTTTATTTCGGGTTACGACTGAGTCAACTTTAATTAAACTGGAAGTCAAACGTTAAGTACGATATGTTGACTTCTAAGCTAAAAACTAAACTAAACATAATTAAGAGAGTTTAGGCAACTTACAAGGTGATTAAAGAAGGACTAGGAATGCCTTTGATCTGCTTGCAAGCTTCCCAAGTGATCAGATTGTTTGAAAATGATGTGAGGAATGTTTGTGAATGAATGGTTTCTTTATATACTAGTTTCAAACACCACAACAAAGTGACAACCAAGTCTAGGGCCATCCACAATTGATCAACACTTGTAAGTAGTGTGTAGGGATGTCTAGGGGCCATGCACATGCAAGAAAAACCGGATTAGAGGGTCACATTCGCGCACAACAGGCAACAGCCCGTTTTTTCGGAACTGGGCACCCCCTGCGCATCGTAGGGACATCAGGCCTACGATGCGTATGGCCTCTTCAGGGGCTGTTTGTTTGTTTCTTCAATACTTCGAAAGGGCAGCCCACTTGCACGACTTTGGGGCCTCAATTTGCAACTTAGGACCCTCCTAAAGTGCATGTTCCTGTATAATACCCTACCAATATCCTTTGTTTCAAATGATTGTATTTACAAGACCCGTAAACAACGGTTTACCATTCATTTTCTTCTTGGGATCAATCATGCTTTTCAACATCCATTATTGTGAACCCAACTTCTGAATTGAGAGTGTAATAGATGTGTAAATTATTATATCGGTTCTTGGGATTTATAATTGAGGTCGTTCAGAGGTAACGATTTAACATGACGCCACTTTAAATCCTACCGAAACATCTTTATTAAATCCGGGTTTCCAACGCGTTTTTGTCTTACATGACACGTGTCGTTTTAATATTAAACCCGAAATTTGCGAGGTGTTACATCCTCACCCCCTTAAAATAAATCTCGACCCGAGATTTACTGAAACAAATAAGGGTATTTTTCTTTCATGGTGGATTCTAATTCCCACGTATATTCGGGACCTCTTCGGGCATCCCATTTGACCTTTACAAAAGGTATATGCTTTCTTCGAAGCTTCCTTACCTGTCGATCTTCAATCGACAAAGGTTTTTCAACAAACGTTAAGCTCTTATCTATTTTCACATCTGTATGTGGCATGACATGTGAATCGTCAGCGGAACACTTCTTTAGATTGCAGATGTGGAACACATTGTGAATTCCACTGAGCTCTTCTGGTAAGTTCAACTTGTAGGCAACTGACCCGACACGTTCGATAACCTCGAAAGGTCCTATGTATCTCGGGCTTAGTTTGCCTTTCTTACCAAATCGCATCACCCCTTTCCATGGTGACACTTTAAGTAGGACTTTGTCACCTACTTCGAAGTGGAAGTCCTTACGACTTGGATCCGCGTAACTCTTCTGCCTATTCCGGGCAGCTTGGAGATTGTTACGAATCTGGACAATCTTGTCCGTCGTTTCGAACACGATCTCTGGTCCTGATAACTGGACTTCTCCAACTTCCGCCCAACAAACTGGCGATCTACACTTTCTACCGTATAATGCCTCAAAAGGCGCAGCCTTTATGCTGGTATGGTAGCTATTGTTGTAGGAGAATTCGATCAATGGTAGGTTCTTATCCCAGCTACCTCCCAAATCGATCGCACATGCGCGTAGCATGTCTTCCAACGTTTGAATAGTACGCTCACTCTGACCGTCTGTCTGAGGATGGTAAGCCGTACTAAAGTTCAAACGTGTGCCCAAAGATTGTTGGAAGCTCTTCCAAAAGTGTGACGTGTACCTAGTATCCCTGTCAGAGATAATAGCTACAGGTATGCCGTGTAGGGCTACAATCTTATCAACGTATAACTGGGCTAACATATCGGAGCTATAAGTCTCCTTGATGGGTAAGAAATGAGCTGACTTAGTCAGTCGGTCAACTATAACCCATATCGTATCATTGCCTTTTCTTGTCTTGGGTAACTTGGTAATAAAATCCATAGTTACCATTTCCCACTTCCACGTAGGAAGTTCAGGCTGTTGTAGCAAACCTGACGGTTTCTGATGCTCGGCTTTGACTTGCGCACATGTCAAGCATTTTGCTACATGGGCGGCCACAGACTTTTTCAAGCCTATCCACCAATAATTTGCCTTTAAATCCTGGTACATCTTATCAGCTCCAGGATGAACGGAGTATTTGGAACTATGGGCTTCTTGGAGGATGACATCACGAAGTCCTCCAAAAATTGGAACCCATATTCGTCCGTTTAACCGTAAAATTCCGTCCTTGCTAAGAGTTAACTGCTCCTCAGTTACTCCTAACTTTTCATTAGGATAGTTAGCTTCCAACACAGCTTCCTTCTGTGCAGCTAACACCCTTTCTATCAAACTGTTCTTTATCTCCATACGCTTGGCGTTAATTCGAATGGGTTTAACCCTTTCCTTTCTGCTCAAGGCATCAGCGACTACATTCG
Organism: Helianthus tuberosus; assembly: GCA_030545235.1. Lineage (NCBI taxonomy): Eukaryota > Viridiplantae > Streptophyta > Magnoliopsida > Asterales > Asteraceae > Helianthus > Helianthus tuberosus. The sequence goes on from CM060376.1 coordinate 238,553, forward strand.
CTTTGCCGGGATGGTATTTGATTTCACAATCATAATCATTTAAAGTTTCCATCCATCGGCGTTGCCTCATGTTTAATTCTTTCTGGTTAAACAAATGCTGGAGGCTCTTGTGATCAGAAAAGATCACAAACTTGATTCCATAAAGATAATGCCTCCACAGTTTTAGTGCGAACACAACGGCACCCAATTCCAAGTCATGGGTGGTGTAATTCTTTTCGTGCACCTTTAACTGCCGTGATGCATAGGCAATCACCTTGCCTTTCTGCATAAGCACACACCCCATGCCAGTGTGTGATGCATCACAATAAACTACAAATTCTTCAGCGCCTTCAGGTAAGGTAAGCACAGGAGCGTTGCTCAACTTTTGTCTCAAAACATCGAAGGACTCTTGCTGCTTAGGACCCCAAACGAACTTTACTTTCTTCTTGGTCAGGGAAGTTAGGGGTGCAGCAATCCTTGAAAAATTTTCAATGAAGCGCCTGTAATATCCTGCCAACCCTAGGAAGCTACAGATTTCTGTTGGCGTCTTTGGCTCTTGCCAGTTCATAACAGCTTCAACTTTAGCGGGATCCACTTGGATACCACGCTCACTGACCACGTGTCCAAGAAATTGGACTTCTCGTAGCCAAAATTCACACTTAGAGAATTTGGCATAGAGCTTCTCCTTATGCAGAAGTTTGAGAATACATCGAAGATGTTTCTCGTGGTCAGCTTTGTTCTTAGAATAAATGAGAATGTCGTCGATGAAAACGATGACGAATTTATCTAAGTGCGGCTTGCAAACGCGATTCATGAGATCCATGAACGCAGCCGGTGCATTGGTGAGCCCAAAAGGCATCACTAGAAACTCGTAGTGACCGTAACGAGTCCTAAATGCAGTCTTGTGAACGTCTTCATCCTTAACCTTCAACTGATGGTATCCAGACCTCAAATCAATCTTTGAGAAGTAACTTGCCCCTTGAAGCTGATCGAACAAATCGTCGATTCTGGGCAATGGATACCTATTCTTGATCGTGACCTTGTTAAGCTCGCGATAGTCGATGCATAGACGCATCGATCCATCCTTCTTCTTGACAAACAGGATTGGCGCTCCCCAAGGAGATGAACTAGGTCGAATGAAACCCTTAGCCAGCAGTTCATCTAGCTGCGTCCGCAACTCCTTCATTTCGGTGGGTGCCAATCTGTATGGTGCTCTGGCAACTGGTGCCGCTCCGGGAATGATATCGATCCTGAATTCGACTTGTCTATCTGGTGGTAGGCCAGGTAGATCTTCAGGAAACACTCCTGGGTATTTAGAAATGACAGGGATGTCTTCTAACTTCGGTTTAGGTTCCTCCAAAATCACTTGCGCCATGTAAATGACACATCCCCTCTTCAAACACTTGGAAGCCTTGAGCATAGTCACCTGCTCAGGCAGTCCGTACTGGGTATCTCCCCGAATGGTAAGTGACTCACCAGACGGAGTCTTTATTACAACCTGTTTCTGTTTACAGACGATTTGGGCCTGGTTATGAGATAACCAGTCCATACCCAGCACTATGTCAAAACCAGCTAATTTAAACGGAAGTAGAGACAGAGGAAAAGAATGGTTCTTAATGGATATAGTACATCCATCTAACACAGTAGAGACGGTTTCTATGGCACCATCTGCTAACTCTACCTCATAGTTTACGCTTAGGGTTTTGACAGGTAAATTCAACAATTTACAAAACTTCTGATCCACAAAAGACTTATCTGCACCGGAATCAAAAAGTACTCTTGCAAAGACATCATTTACAAGGAATGTACCTGTTATGACGTTATCATCTTGCACAGCCTCCTGCGCATCCATCCTGAAGACTCTGGCGTTAGTCTTCTTAGCCTCCTCAGGCTTCTTATTATTCTTGGGGCAGTTAGTCTTTATGTGGCCCTTCTCATTGCAACGATAGCACGTCGCATCTTTCATCTTCTTGCAATCCAAGGTTTTGTGTTCCTTGGATTTGCACAAACCACAAGCAAAAGACCTTGACTCGTTATTCGAGTTTGATCCAAATCTGCACTTTCCAAAGTGCTTTTTCTTGCAAGTTTTGCACGTGGGCTTCTCATCAGAACGATGCCCATCTTTCTTCGACTCCGATCCCTTCTTTCGATCACCGTTCCCACGGTGTTTCTTGTTCGACCTACGCGAACCATCATCTTCTCGCTTCCTCTTCTCAGTATCCTTATTCCTCAGCGATCTCTGACGGACCGCATCAAGTGTGAGGGATAAGGAAAGGTCAGTTACTGACCTGAAGGTAACTGGCCGAGAAGCTTTAACACTGGCCTTGATCTCGGGTTCCAACCCGCCAATAAAACGAGCGATCCTCTTTGGCTCGGGGGTTACCAGGTAGGGAACCAACCTGGACAGCGTATTGAAGCTTGTCAGGTAAGCTTGGCAGTCGAGGTTCTTCATTACCAATGACAGAAAGTCATATTCAATCTTTTCCACCTCGTGTTGAGGGCAGTAATTGTCTTTGATCAAGGCAATGAATTGATCCCACGTCATGCTATACAACGGGATCTTTCCGGAGGCCTCCATCAGAGATCTCCACCAGACCAATGCTTCACCTTTGAAGGACTGTGACACAAACTTCACTATATCCCGTTCAGCGCACCCGCTTATGTCCACCACTGTGTCCATTTCATCCAGCCACGTCATGCAATCAACGGCCCCCTTTTCCCCTGTAAAATCCCGGGGCTTGCAAGACACGAAGTATTTGTAAGTGCAACCCTTGTTACGGGGTCCTTGATGCAGTACCAAGTGCTGGGATGGGTCACTTTGATTGTTGGTGGACTGACGGTCATCACCGTCTTTCCTTGGTCCGTTCTTCTTGGGAGGAGGCTTGTTATGAGCCTCAGAATGTGTTCTTGGCTTTGAGTGTGATACGGAGTGGGTCCTACTCCTGGTACCACTGTATTCTTCATATTGCCTATCCAAGGCTTGAGTGACAGCACCATCAATGATAGCTTTTAGTTCGGCGCCCGTCAATGTAATCTGGGCGTTTTCATTTGGCGCCGCTGTAGGGCTATTGACTTCATTAGAATTTGCCATTTGTATTGAACTGTTACAGAAACAAGAACAATATTTTATTTGAAAGTTTATTATAGAATTACCCCCTTAGGGTAACTCGTTAACCATGGTAACAGAGACCCTACTTGGTTAACTCATTAATCGTATTAATTTAGGATTTCAATTAAATTTATCCTAAACATATAACAATAACAATATATATATTAGCACATAAGGCTTGGTCACATGGACAATTTAATATACTATGATTTCTGAGAATCAAGACTTTTAAGGTTTGAACCTAGTTCATTACCTTTATTAGACAGGGAGTCCTAGCTACCACCGTCTTTTGGCTTATATAGAAATGAGCATGGCCCGTAGGCGCTATTTTACCACGTATGGTTGAATATGATCACCTTAATTGATGATGTAAATCCAGGATTCAGAGATCATTATACTGGATTAGGAAACTTCTAAAGAATCCTTATTCATTTTAAAAAAATGACATGTGATTTTTAACGAATCACTTCTGCCAGGAGTGTTAACATGTTTTAAGATGTTAACAAGAATTTGAATCTTTTAAACCGGTATTACCATTTTGGCCCGGTCTTATATTTGACACGAGGCTAGGTTCCACACTTTAAGATTCTTAATTAAATAATTACTTAGGCAGATTAAAAGGAATGATTTTAATTTATTTATTTCATTTATAATTATTATATATGCACAAATGGCAAACATGAAATTTATAAAACAACACTCCAATAATTTATAACAACATTACATATCGCCCTAAACGGGTCTTTCACACATGAAATTTGCCCACGTAGGAGCTACAACATAACAACATGCCCACGCAGGGGTCTTACAGAAGACATGCCCACGTAGGGGTTAACATACTAACAATTGCCCACGTAGGGACATAAACAAACATAAGTCCACGCAGGGACTAAACATACAACTTACCCTCGTAGGGGTTTATGGAAAGATAGACCCACGTAGGGGTCAATACACACAACAAACATACACATATAAATGTCCACGCAGGGACTTAATTTTAAAGTAGACATATACACATAAAGGATTTACTGATCCTTTTTGCTCTTTCCCTTGATTAGGTTCGTCAAGGTCTTGAACATTCCCTGGTTGCGCCGTCGATCTTCCCGTGCCTCATGTCGCACCTCTCTAATACTTTGCAGGATCTCCTGATGCAGTGGTGGCGACATTTGTAGAGACGGCGGGGGTTGTTGGTAAAACGGGGGTTGTGTAGGCATCTGGTACCCCTGGACTGGGTACCCTACTCCCCAAGGACCCCCATACGGTCCTTCAGGGTTAAGAGCGTTGTAATTAGCAGCTACCAGGTATGGGTCGGCTTCAGCGTAACCGGGGTTAGTGTGGGTTGGTAGCTCAAACGGGTTATACATCGAAGGACCCGTGTATGCTGGTATCTGATTATCGAAACCCATTGGTGGCGGTTGCTGCGCGAAGGGGTTTGATGGTCCACCCATCTGTGGAACTTCTGGAAGCGGCTGATAATTTCTGCCACTTGATTGTAGAGGAGAGTTAAAGTGAAACTCTTCTCTTCGTGTGGACATCCGGGCTCCGGATCTCCTATGTCTTTGCGGCTGTGGAGGCGCCGGCTGAACTGGTGGCGGTGGAGGCGGTGGCGTAACTGCCTCAAACTGGTGATTCCCAGAGGAATCTTGATGATGCTGCTGCTGCTGCTCATGCGGCGGAGAATAGTGAGGCTGCGGCTGCTCATGCGGCGACGAATGGTGAGAAGGTGTATAATACCATTCGTGCCGAGTAAAGATAGCCTGGAAGCTATCTGGACCATTATAGGGTGGCCCGTGATAAATGGAACTATCCGAGACCTCGATTGGGTGGTTGGGAGTTCCTGATGCGGGTTCTTCTGGGTCGTCTTCCTCATCCATATCGTTTCCTCCAGAAAAATGGTCCTCCGGCCCCAATGGGTTAAAACCCACTGGTTCTTGTATATAATCCGCCGGGTTAAACTGGCCTTGAAAGATTGGAGTGGGGTCTCCAAAAGGGCGGTGCGACATAGATCGCTGTAACGGTATGTGCGAATGGTGGGGGTCTCTAGGCTCATTTTCTGATTGTGGCCCGTATGAGTCTTGAGCGGGAGTCGTAGAGCTGTTTGAAACCGACCGTCTTGCCGGTTGAAAGAGACCTCTCTGGTTCCGCCGAGTACCGTCACTCTCGGCAGGTGTAGGAGCTCGTGTATTGGACGGCCCAGCTTCATGGTCGTTGGGGGCGGTGGTCGGCCCCTTTCCTCCTCGTCCTCGCATACGTAAAAATCTCGGAGGCATCTTTTGTTATTCCTGTCAATAAAACATAAGATAACAATAACAAAAATATAAAGTTTTAAAGGACAAAACAAAAACCGAATAAGGTGGAATTTGTCCTATGTTATAAGTCTAGACTCAAAAGTTTAGATATGTGCAATTGTGTAACTGAGATTAAACACAAAAGGCTAGTGTTTAATTCACTCAGTGTTGGCTCTGATACCAACCTGTCACACCCCGATTTCCACGTGTCACCGGTGGGCCCGGTGGGGGAGTATCGTGACGTGGTTGGCAACGTAATAGTCAAACAACACAATATAATAATGCACAGCGGAAGCAAATTTAAATAAGATACAACCGAATTTATTTATTGTAAACAAAGTCACAATTATCCGGTGTTTATCCACAGTAGGATCGAATAATAAAAATATTGTTTATGGTTCAACAGACATCGGCATCTTAAGTTTGCGAGACTTCTAGTGATGCTTAGGAGACTCCCAGCCTATTTCGCCTAGTACCTGCATTTAATCTTTTTGGGAAAATACGTCAGTTTACACTGGTAAATACATTCAACTGACTCATTTTATAAAATGATTGAAAATTGGTTTGGATGCACATGGCATAAACATTTTGTTTAACTTGGGAGAATTATTTTATATGATAATCTTGTTAACGATTTACATGTTACTTATGCGTTCAGTAGCCCGGACGTATCCGGGTTAAAGATCAATAGACACACCACTGTAAGTGAGTTATACACGGGAGTACGCCTACACCCCGTGCTCAGGTCGTGGCAATCTCGTAAGATAATGCCGAGGATATCCGGGACATGGTCATTAACCCCCCAAAGGCTGTAAAGTAAACACATCTGTTTAAAACGAGCCGATCAAATTATTCAATTAACCACTAAGCGTGGAAGATTTGATGCCCGATCAAGCGGTACGCTATGTACCGTAACCCAAGCCCGTATAGGGAAAATAAGTTAAAAGTATTTACCTTGATGCAAAGTATAGTCACAATAATCAAATAGCAGGTAGCTTTTACTGTTTCTCCTAATCTGGAACGAAGGTTAAATATAACCTATTAGAATCCTAGCGGGTCTTTAATTATGCTTAAGCTTAGACCGGCTAGTTTCAAAGATACGGTTCGTACGCACGATTAAGCGAAGACCGGATAGAATGTGATTTAGACCCGACAAGTTTGAAGACTTGTTTAATATGGGTTTACTACTCACATTCTGGATTTTGAGATAAAAATGATATCGTTTGACCCGTTTCGGCTAGTTTATGCAAACTAGTTACATAAACCGAACCGAACGCGTAAAATGCATATCGGGTAACCGAAAGGGTCGTGAACAGGTTTCCTAAGTTAATACGCTTCAAATATGTTGTGATATCATTATGATATCTTCCATAATGCCCATAACGAGTTTAATCCCTAAATATGCCCCGTAGGGGTATTTTGGTCATTTTAAAGATTATAAAAAGGATTAATTATGTTTCTGCTAACCGGGTCTGAATATATCAGGAAAATTATTAATTTTAACAGACCACAACAGTTGGTGAAGAGTCTCATTTCCCAAAATGGTTTTAAACCCAAATTATGCGTTTAATACGCGTATGAAGCCGTTTTAAGCGACGTACGGTTTTAAATACCATTCTGAGTTTTCTGATCAGCAAAACAGTCTCAAAACACTCCATTTATTATTTTAAATCAGTGGTAATTGGATTGGTATCAAACGGATTCGTAAAACTCGTTTTATGGCCTAAAAGGGCATATTCGGTATTAACCGAATCAATGCGATAAGCCTAGCTTAAGATCAGTTTAAAAATAATTAAAAATCTTCAAAAATCCCAAAATATTATTTAACATCAGTGGGTAAAAGTTTTGGTACCGAAAATCGGGTTTAGATAGGCTATGCGCTAATCGCGCCGTTTAATTAATAAAAAGCTTATTAGTTACGCTAATGCGCATATCTCCTAATCTAGACCTCCGATTGACGTGAAAATTTACGTACATGTTTAATAATCAGTAATTAAGATTATTGTACTTCCACATTTTCAAAATTCTCGTTGTAAGGTCATAAGGGCATTACGGTCCAATTTAAGCGATTAACGGAAACGTGTGCATGCATCGGATAATCAACGAAACAAGTACAGAGACTTATACTAACATGCAACCCTACTCTAATGAAGCACTAAGGCATCTTCGAATCAAACTAAAACGGGTCAGAACCGAAGTCAAAGCAAAAGTCAAGGTTTTGCGCCTTTCGGTTCCGAACCGGGTTTAAACAGAAATTTGTCGAGTCGGGCAAGCGTAGACAAGTTTTCATACTTATTACCATGTTATATTAAGGTTAAAACAGGTTACACACCTTTCGGATCATTAATTGTGCATTAAATCGCATTTTGTATTTCTGTTGACTTTTTCGGTCAACGTTTGACCCGACAAACGACCTAGTTAGGTCTGGAATCAGGGGGAACCCTTTTAGGGTCTTATTACCTACATAATTACCAACCTAACGGTACTTTTATTTCGGGTTACGACTGAGTCAACTTTAATTAAACTGGAAGTCAAACGTTAAGTACGATATGTTGACTTCTAAGCTAAAAACTAAACTAAACATAATTAAGAGAGTTTAGGCAACTTACAAGGTGATTAAAGAAGGACTAGGAATGCCTTTGATCTGCTTGCAAGCTTCCCAAGTGATCAGATTGTTTGAAAATGATGTGAGGAATGTTTGTGAATGAATGGTTTCTTTATATACTAGTTTCAAACACCACAACAAAGTGACAACCAAGTCTAGGGCCATCCACAATTGATCAACACTTGTAAGTAGTGTGTAGGGATGTCTAGGGGCCATGCACATGCAAGAAAAACTGGATTAGAGGGTCACATTCGCGCACAACAGGCAACAGCCCGTTTTTTCGGAACTGGGCACCCCCTGCGCATCGTAGGGACATCAGGCCTACGATGCGTATGGCCTCTTCAGGGGCTGTTTGTTTGTTTCTTCAATACTTCGAAAGGGCAGCCCACTTGCACGACTTTGGGGCCTCAATTTGCAACTTAGGACCCTCCTAAAGTGCATGTTCCTGTATAATACCCTACCAATATCCTTTGTTTCAAATGATTGTATTTACAAGACCCGTAAACAACGGTTTACCATTCATTTTCTTCTTGGGATCAATCATGCTTTTCAACATCCATTATTGTGAACCCAACTTCTGAATTGAGAGTGTAATAGATGTGTAAATTATTATATCGGTTCTTGGGATTTATAATTGAGGTCGTTCAGAGGTAACGATTTAACATGACGCCACTTTAAATCCTACCGAAACATCTTTATTAAATCCGGGTTTCCAACGCGTTTTTGTCTTACATGACACGTGTCGTTTTAATATTAAACCCGAAATTTGCGAGGTGTTACATCCTCACCCCCTTAAAATAAATCTCGACCCGAGATTTACTGAAACAAATAAGGGTATTTTTCTTTCATGGTGGATTCTAATTCCCACGTATATTCGGGACCTCTTCGGGCATCCCATTTGACCTTTACAAAAGGTATATGCTTTCTTCGAAGCTTCCTTACCTGTCGATCTTCAATCGACAAAGGTTTTTCAACAAACGTTAAGCTCTTATCTATTTGCACATCTGTATGTGGCATGACATGTGAATCGTCAGCGGAACACTTCTTTAGATTGCAGATGTGGAACACATTGTGAATTCCACTGAGCTCTTCTGGTAAGTTCAACTTGTAGGCAACTGACCCGACACGTTCGATAACCTCGAAAGGTCCTATGTATCTCGGGCTTAGTTTGCCTTTCTTACCAAATCGCATCACCCCTTTCCATGGTGACACTTTAAGTAGGACTTTGTCACCTACTTCGAAGTGGAAGTCCTTACGACTTGGATCCGCGTAACTCTTCTGCCTATTCCGGGCAGCTTGGAGATTGTTACGAATCTGGACAATCTTGTCCGTCGTTTCGAACACGATCTCTGGTCCTGATAACTGGACTTCTCCAACTTCCGCCCAACAAACTGGCGATCTACACTTTCTACCGTATAATGCCTCAAAAGGCGCAGCCTTTATGCTGGTATGGTAGCTATTGTTGTAGGAGAATTCGATCAATGGTAGGTTCTTATCCCAGCTACCTCCCAAATCGATCGCACATGCGCGTAGCATGTCTTCCAACGTTTGAATAGTACGCTCACTCTGACCGTCTGTCTGAGGATGGTAAGCCGTACTAAAGTTCAAACGTGTGCCCAAAGATTGTTGGAAGCTCTTCCAAAAGTGTGACGTGTACCTAGTATCCCTGTCAGAGATAATAGCTACAGGTATGCCGTGTAGGGCTACAATCTTATCAACGTATAACTGGGCTAACATATCGGAGCTATAAGTCTCCTTGATGGGTAAGAAATGAGCTGACTTAGTCAGTCGGTCAACTATAACCCATATCGTATCATTGCCTTTTCTTGTCTTGGGTAACTTGGTAATAAAATCCATAGTTACCATTTCCCACTTCCACGTAGGAAGTTCAGGCTGTTGTAGCAAACCTGACGGTTTCTGATGCTCGGCTTTGACTTGCGCACATGTCAAGCATTTTGCTACATGGGCGGCCACAGACTTTTTCAAGCCTATCCACCAATAATTTGCCTTTAAATCCTGGTACATCTTATCAGCTCCAGGATGAACGGAGTATTTGGAACTATGGGCTTCTTGGAGGATGACATCACGAAGTCCTCCAAAAATTGGAACCCATATTCGTCCGTTTAACCGTAAAATTCCGTCCTTGCTAAGAGTTAACTGCTCCTCAGTTACTCCTAACTTTTCATTAGGATAGTTAGCTTCCAACACAGCTTCCTTCTGTGCAGCTAACACCCTTTCTATCAAACTGTTCTTTATCTCCATACGCTTGGCGTTAATTCGAATGGGTTTAACCCTTTCCTTTCTGCTCAAGGCATCAGCGACTACATTCGCTTTGCCGGGATGGTATTTGATTTCACAATCATAATCATTTAAAGTTTCCATCCATCGGCGTTGCCTCATGTTTAATTCTTTCTGGTTAAACAAATGCTGGAGGCTCTTGTGATCAGAAAAGATCACAAACTTGATTCCATAAAGATAATGCCTCCACAGTTTTAGTGCGAACACAACGGCACCCAATTCCAAGTCATGGGTGGTGTAATTCTGTTCGTGCACCTTTAACTGCCGTGATGCATAGGCAATCACCTTGCCTTTCTGCATAAGCACACACCCCATGCCAGTGTGTGATGCATCACAATAAACTACAAATTCTTCAGCGCCTTCAGGTAAGGTAAGCACAGGAGCGTTGCTCAACTTTTGTCTCAAAACATCGAAGGACTCTTGCTGCTTAGGACCCCAAACGAACTTTACTTTCTTCTTGGTCAGGGAAGTTAGGGGTGCAGCAATCCTTGAAAAATTTTCAATGAAGCGCCTGTAATATCCTGCCAACCCTAGGAAGCTACGGATTTCTTTTGGCGTCTTTGGCTCTTGCCAGTTCATAACAGCTTCAACTTTAGCGGGATCCACTTGGATACCACGCTCACTGACCACGTGTCCAAGAAATTGGACTTCTCGTAGCCAAAATTCACACTTAGAGAATTTGGCATAGAGCTTCTCCTTATGCAGAAGTTTGAGAATACATCGAAGATGTTTCTCGTGGTCAGCTTTGTTCTTAGAATAAATGAGAATGTCGTCGATGAAAACGATGACGAATTTATCTAAGTGCGGCTTGCAAACGCGATTCATGAGATCCATGAACGCAGCCGGTGCATTGGTGAGCCCAAAAGGCATCACTAGAAACTCGTAGTGACCGTAACGAGTCCTAAATGCAGTCTTGTGAACGTCTTCATCCTTAACCTTCAACTGATGGTATCCAGACCTCAAATCAATCTTTGAGAAGTAACTTGCCCCTTGAAGCTGATCGAACAAATCGTCGATTCTGGGCAATGGATACCTATTCTTGATCGTGACCTTGTTAAGCTCGCGATAGTCGATGCATAGACGCATCGATCCATCCTTCTTCTTGACAAACAGGATTGGCGCTCCCCAAGGAGATGAACTAGGTCGAATGAAACCCTTAGCCAGCAGTTCATCTAGCTGCGTCCGCAACTCCTTCATTTCGGTGGGTGCCAATCTGTATGGTGCTCTGGCAACTGGTGCCGCTCCGGGAATGATATCGATCCTGAATTCGACTTGTCTATCTGGTGGTAGGCCAGGTAGATCTTCAGGAAACACTCCTGGGTATTCAGAAATGACAGGGATGTCTTCTAACTTCGGTTTAGGTTCCTCCAAAATCACTTGCGCCATGTAAATGACACATCCCCTCTTCAAACACTTGGAAGCCTTGAGCATAGTCACCTGCTCAGGCAGTCCGTACTGGGTATCTCCCCGAATGGTAAGTGACTCACCAGACGGAGTCTTTATTACAACCTGTTTCTGTTTACAGACGATTTGGGCCTGGTTATGAGATAACCAGTCCATACCCAGCACTATGTCAAAACCAGCTAATTTAAACGGAAGTAGAGACAGAGGAAAAGAATGGTTCTTAATGGATATAGTACATCCATCTAACACAGTAGAGACGGTTTCTATGGCACCATCTGCTAACTCTACCTCATAGTTTACGCTTAGGGTTTTGACAGGTAAATTCAACAATTTACAAAACTTCTGATCCACAAAAGACGTATCTGCACCGGAATCAAAAAGTACTCTTGCAAAGACATCATTTACAAGGAATGTACCTGTTATGACGTTATCATCTTGCACAGCCTCCTGCGCATCCATCCTGAAGACTCTGGCGTTAGTCTTCTTAGCCTCCTCAGGCTTCTTATTATTCTTGGGGCAGTTAGTCTTTATGTGGCCCTTCTCATTGCAACGATAGCACGTCGCATCTTTCATCTTCTTGCAATCCAAGGTTTTGTGTTCCTTGGATTTGCACAAACCACAAGCAAAAGACCTTGACTCGTTATTCGAGTTTGATCCAAATCTGCACTTTCCAAAGTGCTTTTTCTTGCAAGTTTTGCACGTGGGCTTCTCATCAGAACGATGCCCATCTTTCTTCGACTCCGATCCCTTCTTTCGATCACCTTTCCCACGGTGTTTCTTGTTCGACCTACGCGAACCATCATCTTCTCGCTTCCTCTTCTCAGTATCCTTATTCCTCAGCGATCTCTGACGGACCGCATCAAGTGTGAGGGATAAGGAAAGGTCAGTTACTGACCTGAAGGTAACTGGCCGAGAAGCTTTAACACTGGCCTTGATCTCGGGTTCCAACCCGCCAATAAAACGAGCGATCCTCTTTGGCTCGGGGGTTACCAGGTAGGGAACCAACCTGGACAGCGTATTGAAGCTTGTCAGGTAAGCTTGGCAGTCGAGGTTCTTCATTACCAATGACAGAAAGTCATATTCAATCTTTTCCACCTCGTGTTGAGGGCAGTAATTGTCTTTGATCAAGGCAATGAATTGATCCCACGTCATGCTATACAACGGGATCTTTCCGGAGGCCTCCATCAGAGATCTCCACCAGACCAATGCTTCACCTTTGAAGGACTGTGACACAAACTTCACTATATCCCGTTCAGCGCACCCGCTTATGTCCACCACTGTGTCCATTTCATCCAGCCACGTCATGCAATCAACGGCCCCCTTTTCCCCTGTAAAATCCCGGGGCTTGCAAGACACGAAGTATTTGTAAGTGCAACCCTTGTTACGGGGTCCTTGATGCAGTACCAAGTGCTGGGATGGGTCACTTTGATTGTTGGTGGACTGACGGTCATCACCGTCTTTCCTTGGTCCGTTCTTCTTGGGAGGAGGCTTGTTATGAGCCTCAGAATGTGTTCTTGGCTTTGAGTGTGATACGGAGTGGGTCCTACTCCTGGTACCACTGTATTCTTCATATTGCCTATCCAAGGCTTGAGTGACAGCACCATCAATGATAGCTTTTAGTTCGGCGCCCGTCAATGTAATCTGGGCGTTTTCATTTGGCGCCGCTGTAGGGCTATTGACTTCATTAGAATTTGCCATTTGTATTGAACTGTTACAGAAACAAGAACAATATTTTATTTGAAAGTTTATTATAGAATTACCCCCTTAGGGTAACTCGTTAACCATGGTAACAGAGACCCTACTTGGTTAACTCATTAATCGTATTAATTTAGGATTTCAATTAAATTTATCCTAAACATATAACAATAACAATATATATATTAGCACATAAGGCTTGGTCACATGGACAATTTAATATACTATGATTTCTGAGAATCAAGACTTTTAAGGTTTGAACCTAGTTCATTACCTTTATTAGACAGGGAGTCCTAGCTACCACCGTCTTTTGGCTTATATAGAAATGAGCATGGCCCGTAGGCGCTATTTTACCACGTATAGTTGAATATGATCACCTTAATTGATGATGTAAATCCAGGATTCAGAGATCATTATACTGGATTAGGAAACTTCTAAAGAATCCTTATTCATTTTAAAAAAATGACATGTGATTTTTAACGAATCACTTCTGCCAGGAGTGTTAACATGTTTTAAGATGTTAACAAGAATTTGAATCTTTTAAACCGGTATTACCATTTTGGCCCGGTCTTATATTTGACACGAGGCTAGGTTCCACACTTTAAGATTCTTAATTAAATAATTACTTAGGCAGATTAAAAGGAATGATTTTAATTTATTTATTTCATTTATAATTATTATATATGCACAAATGGCAAACATGAAATTTATAAAACAACACTCCAATAATTTATAACAACATTACATATCGCCCTAAACGGGTCTTTCACACATGAAATTTGCCCACGTAGGAGCTACAACATAACAACATGCCCACGCAGGGGTCTTACAGAAGACATGCCCACGTAGGGGTTAACATACTAACAATTGCCCACGTAGGGACATAAACAAACATAAGTCCACGCAGGGACTAAACATACAACTTACCCTCGTAGGGGTTTATGGAAAGATAGACCCACGTAGGGGTCAATACACACAACAAACATACACACATAAATGTCCACGCAGGGACTTAATTTTAAAGTAGACATATACACATAAAGGATTTACTGATCCTTTTTGCTCTTTCCCTTGATTAGGTTCGTCAAGGTCTTGAACATTCCCTGGTTGCGCCGTCGATCTTCCCGTGCCTCATGTCGCACCTCTCTAATACTTTGCAGGATCTCCTGATGCAGTGGTGGCGACATTTGTAGAGACGGCGGGGGTTGTTGGTAAAACGGGGGTTGTGTAGGCATCTGGTACCCCTGGACTGGGTACCCTACTCCCCAAGGACCCCCATACGGTCCTTCAGGGTTAAGAGCGTTGTAATTAGCAGCTACCAGGTATGGGTCGGCTTCAGCGTAACCGGGGTTAGTGTGGGTTGGTAGCTCAAACGGGTTATACATCGAAGGACCCGTGTATGCTGGTATCTGATTATCGAAACCCATTGGTGGCGGTTGCTGCGCGAAGGGGTTTGATGGTCCACCCATCTGTGGAACTTCTGGAAGCGGCTGATAATTTCTGCCACTTGATTGTAGAGGAGAGTTAAAGTGAAACTCTTCTCTTCGTGTGGACATCCGGGCTCCGGATCTCCTATGTCTTTGCGGCTGTGGAGGCGCCGGCTGAACTGGTGGCGGTGGAGGCGGTGGCGTAACTGCCTCAAACTGGTGATTCCCAGAGGAATCTTGATGATGCTGCTGCTGCTGCTCATGCGGCGGAGAATAGTGAGGCTGCGGCTGCTCATGCGGCGACGAATGGTGAGAAGGTGTATAATACCATTCGTGCCGAGTAAAGATAGCCTGGAAGCTATCTGGACCATTATAGGGTGGCCCGTGATAAATGGAACTATCCGAGACCTCGATTGGGTGGTTGGGAGTTCCTGATGCGGGTTCTTCTGGGTCGTCTTCCTCATCCATATCGTTTCCTCCAGAAAAATGGTCCTCCGGCCCCAATGGGTTAAAACCCATTGGTTCTTGTATATAATCCGCCGGGTTAAACTGGCCTTGAAAGATTGGAGTGGGGTCTCCAAAAGGGCGGTGCGACATAGATCGCTGTAACGGTATGTGCGAATGGTGGGGGTCTCTAGGCTCATTTTCTGATTGTGGCCCGTATGAGTCTTGAGCGGGAGTCGTAGAGCTGTTTGAAACCGACCGTCTTGCCGGTTGAAAGAGACCTCTCTGGTTCCGCCGAGTACCGTCACTCTCGGCAGGTGTAGGAGCTCGTGTATTGGACGGCCCAGCTTCATGGTCGTTGGGGGCGGTGGTCGGCCCCTTTCCTCCTCGTCCTCGCATACGTAAAAATCTCGGAGGCATCTTTTGTTATTCCTGTCAATAAAACATAAGATAACAATAACAAAAATATAAAGTTTTAAAGGACAAAACAAAAACCGAATAAGGTGGAATTTGTCCTATGTTATAAGTCTAGACTCAAAAGTTTAGATATGTGCAATTGTGTAACTGAGATTAAACACAAAAGGCTAGTGTTTAATTCACTCAGTGTTGGCTCTGATACCAACCTGTCACACCCCGATTTCCACGTGTCACCGGTGGGCCCGGTGGGGGAGTATCGTGACGTGGTTGGCAACGTAATAGTCAAACAACACAATATAATAATGCACAGCGGAAGCAAATTTAAATAAGATACAACCGAATTTATTTATTGTAAACAAAGTCACAATTATCCGGTGTTTATCCACAGTAGGATCGAATAATAAAAATATTGTTTATGGTTCAACAGACATCGGCATCTTAAGTTTGCGAGACTTCTAGTGATGCTTAGGAGACTCCCAGCCTATTTCGCCTAGTACCTGCATTTAATCTTTTTGGGAAAATACGTCAGTTTACACTGGTAAATACATTCAACTGACTCATTTTATAAAATGATTGAAAATTGGTTTGGATGCACATGGCATAAACATTTTGTTTAACTTGGGAGAATTATTTTATATGATAATCTTGTTAACGATTTACATGTTACTTATGCGTTCAGTAGCCCGGACGTATCCGGGTTAAAGATCAATAGACACACCACTGTAAGTGAGTTATACACGGGAGTACGCCTACACCCCGTGCTCAGGTCGTGGCAATCTCGTAAGATAATGCCGAGGATATCCGGGACATGGTCATTAACCCCCCAAAGGCTGTAAAGTAAACACATCTGTTTAAAACGAGCCGATCAAATTATTCAATTAACCACTAAGCGTGGAAGATTTGATGCCCGATCAAGCGGTACGCTATGTACCGTAACCCAAGCCCGTATAGGGAAAATAAGTTAAAAGTATTTACCTTGATGCAAAGTATAGTCACAATAATCAAATAGCAGGTAGCTTTTACTGTTTCTCCTAATCTGGAACGAAGGTTAAATATAACCTATTAGAATCCTAGCGGGTCTTTAATTATGCTTAAGCTTAGACCGGCTAGTTTCAAAGATACGGTTCGTACGCACGATTAAGCGAAGACCGGATAGAATGTGATTTAGACCCGACAAGTTTGAAGACTTGTTTAATATGGGTTTACTACTCACATTCTGGATTTTGAGATAAAAATGATATCGTTTGACCCGTTTCGGCTAGTTTATGCAAACTAGTTACATAAACCGAACCGAACGCGTAAAATGCATATCGGGTAACCGAAAGGGTCGTGAACAGGTTTCCTAAGTTAATACGCTTCAAATATGTTGTGATATCATTATGATATCTTCCATAATGCCCATAACGAGTTTAATCCCTAAATATGCCCCGTAGGGGTATTTTGGTCATTTTAAAGATTATAAAAAGGATTAATTATGTTTCTGCTAACCGGGTCTGAATATATCAGGAAAATTATTAATTTTAACAGACCACAACAGTTGGTGAAGAGTCTCATTTCCCAAAATGGTTTTAAACCCAAATTATGCGTTTAATACGCGTATGAAGCCGTTTTAAGCGACGTACGGTTTTAAATACCATTCTGAGTTTTCTGATCAGCAAAACAGTCTCAAAACACTCCATTTATTATTTTAAATCAGTGGTAATTGGATTGGTATCAAACGGATTCGTAAAACTCGTTTTATGGCCTAAAAGGGCATATTCGGTATTAACCGAATCAATGCGATAAGCCTAGCTTAAGATCAGTTTAAAAATAATTAAAAATCTTCAAAAATCCCAAAATATTATTTAACATCAGTGGGTAAAAGTTTTGGTACCGAAAATCGGGTTTAGATAGGCTATGCGCTAATCGCGCCGTTTAATTAATAAAAAGCTTATTATTTACGCTAATGCGCATATCTCCTAATCTAGACCTCCGATTGACGTGAAAATTTACGTACATGTTTAATAATCAGTAATTAAGATTATTGTACTTCCACATTTTCAAAATTCTCGTTGTAAGGTCATAAGGGCATTACGGTCCAATTTAAGCGATTAACGGAAACGTGTGCATGCATCGGATAATCAACGAAACAAGTACAGAGACTTATACTAACATGCAACCCTACTCTAATGAAGCACTAAGGCATCTTCGAATCAAACTAAAACGGGTCAGAACCGAAGTCAAAGCAAAAGTCAAGGTTTTGCGCCTTTCGGTTCCGAACCGGGTTTAAACAGAAATTTGTCGAGTCGGGCAAGCGTAGACAAGTTTTCATACTTATTACCATGTTATATTAAGGTTAAAACAGGTTACACACCTTTCGGATCATTAATTGTGCATTAAATCGCATTTTGTATTTCTGTTGACTTTTTCGGTCAACGTTTGACCCGACAAACGACCTAGTTAGGTCTGGAATCAGGGGGAACCCTTTTAGGGTCTTATTACCTACATAATTACCAACCTAACGGTACTTTTATTTCGGGTTACGACTGAGTCAACTTTAATTAAACTGGAAGTCAAACGTTAAGTACGATATGTTGACTTCTAAGCTAAAAACTAAACTAAACATAATTAAGAGAGTTTAGGCAACTTACAAGGTGATTAAAGAAGGACTAGGAATGCCTTTGATCTGCTTGCAAGCTTCCCAAGTGATCAGATTGTTTGAAAATGATGTGAGGAATGTTTGTGAATGAATGGTTTCTTTATATACTAGTTTCAAACACCACAACAAAGTGACAACCAAGTCTAGGGCCATCCACAATTGATCAACACTTGTAAGTAGTGTGTAGGGATGTCTAGGGGCCATGCACATGCAAGAAAAACCGGATTAGAGGGTCACATTCGCGCACAACAGGCAACAGCCCGTTTTTTCGGAACTGGGCACCCCCTGCGCATCGTAGGGACATCAGGCCTACGATGCGTATGGCCTCTTCAGGGGCTGTTTGTTTGTTTCTTCAATACTTCGAAAGGGCAGCCCACTTGCACGACTTTGGGGCCTCAATTTGCAACTTAGGACCCTCCTAAAGTGCATGTTCCTGTATAATACCCTACCAATATCCTTTGTTTCAAATGATTGTATTTACAAGACCCGTAAACAACGGTTTACCATTCATTTTCTTCTTGGGATCAATCATGCTTTTCAACATCCATTATTGTGAACCCAACTTCTGAATTGAGAGTGTAATAGATGTGTAAATTATTATATCGGTTCTTGGGATTTATAATTGAGGTCGTTCAGAGGTAACGATTTAACATGACGCCACTTTAAATCCTACCGAAACATCTTTATTAAATCCGGGTTTCCAACGCGTTTTTGTCTTACATGACACGTGTCGTTTTAATATTAAACCCGAAATTTGCGAGGTGTTACAGTATGTTGGGGTTTTGTATACAAAATTTGTTACTGCCTTGCGAGGAGTAACATAACCACAAGTCGGGTTGACAGTACTGTAACCACCATAAATGTATTTAGCGATTTCCGTAAATAATCACAAATTACTGAGTTTTTATGTTTAAACATTCATGCTCAAATACGGGTTTATTAAAACTTTTCTAAACTTGAAAGCAAAACAACATAGTGTAATTTAATTCATCGTTTTAGAATAACGACGAAACAACTTGCGGAAGCTTCATTTAACGTGTGTTCGGTTCTTGCTCGACACTTGATCTTCATTCGGGACCCTCGACATTCACCTACGATCAATACCAGCTTAAATGTTAGTATTGATAGTTTAAATAACGGTACAAGATAACGATAATGGAAGGAAATCCCAACGTTAATCTCTTGATCCAAAAACAAGGACTTCAAACTGGCCTCCACCGTAACTTACGGTGGGCACCGTAAGTTACGGTGGCCTCTGTTTTAAAAATCCCCCACCGTAACACAGTAGGCAACTAGCGTAACGATTTCAGCCCCACCGTAACTTACGGTGGGCACCGTAAGTTACGGTGGTCCCTGTATCAAACCTTTCCATTTTTGCCGTTTTTGACACGAAAACTTTCGTATCTTTCAATCCGCGTATCCGTTTGACCTCCCGTTTCTTCCTACATGATCGTAATTTGATTCTCCATCTCATGGAGTTTAAATCCGACATTCAAACTAATAAGATTCTAAATTTTTAAACATTCGGGTTATTATTAAAAATCCCCATTTTGACCCGTTTGTATTTAAGACCTCCAAACTTGTTTCTAGTTAATCATAAATCATAGACCAAGGTATTTAACTCAAAATATCTATCTTGGACTCATAAGTTTTGTGAATTACGCGACAAACACCAAGTTACGCGCGTAATTCATTTTGACCCATTTAGGGGATCTTTTATGCAAGTTCCTAAACAACCCCTATGGGTCGTTTGCCCAATATACCCTTCAAGGGTGTTTTGGTCAACTTTAGTCCCTCACTTTACGACGAAGGACTTTCGCTAAATATTTGACCAAAAATTGTATGTTTAACTAAAAGCTTATTTATGCCTACCTGGCTCGGGTCAAGGTATTGACCAGTTTACATAACTTTTGCTTTAAATCTTTCTAGTTAAAGCAACACATGCTTATGTTATTTCATGTGATTACAAAACTCAACAAGCGATGTCAAATGTAATTGTCAAATGGTGTTAACAACACCATTTGACCCATTTAGTCTAATTGACCATTTATCCATATGAGATGGTATTTAGTTACCATTTCATCCCTTTAAACCTTTCCCGGTTTTCCCTTAAACTTGTTTTACTTAAAACCGTTTTTTTTATTTGTTCGTCATTACATGACTAATTTACCTTTTTACCCCTTTTACCATAATTCATGATTTCTTACCATTTTCCCTTGTTCCGACTCTCATTGAATCGTGTCGGAACATCATATACCAACCACTTAGTAGCATTCACATACTATACTTGCAATTAAGTAATTTGTAAATAATGTAAAGGGGCGTAAGCTCTACTTACCTCGCATCCAAGCAACGTTTTCTCTTCGTACTTGCTCCGTTTGACCTGCTTCCTCCCAAGCCTCCATCTAGCTTGTCAAGAGTCAAACTATCATATTGTATTCACAAGGTGATTAGGTTAGTCGTTCTAGATCATAACCTTTACGCCTTATGAGACTTTATACTACTTTTCTTACCGAACTCTATTATAGGTCGGTTTGACTTTTAAGAGTCAAGCCGCCATATAGCATATGAAATTGAGAATCTAAGTTTGACAAACTTATGTTGGCGTTCCGCCCTTTACTCGATGGCTCTATTCTTAGGCCACCAATTGAACTAATATTTAATCCGAGTTCATGCTATTTTTAATACTAAGTTATCTTAGCTCTCAATTGTTAACGTTACATTATTCTTTCTTTACACAAAATCTACGGGTGTTCATCTATAGAGGAAACCCGTTTCATCATGTTATTAGGCATTCATCCAAATATCTATTCTAATCAAGTTCTATCTACGAACTAGTAGGTACCAAATTTCACTTAGGCATTACATCGAACACCTTATGGGCATGAAATTTTTACTACTAGCAATCAAACTCATGACTAACTACTTAGCCAAGATTAACATTATTTTCAAGTTCCTTACATCTAGCATGCATAACAACACCTAGATTCGTTTCAAAAAATCAATAACACCCGTTTCATGATCAAGATTCTAGTATTCTTAATCTCTCTACAAAACCCATCTAACACATATGTGGGTGATTCTCAATTTCATGTATATGTACATCAATACATCAAATTATTGATTATGTTTCATTCCTAATCATGTATTTATCATAGTTTCACTCAAACATCTAACATTCAAGCTCCAATTTCGACTTCATATGTTCATCAAGAAATCAAAACATCTCCAAATTACAAAATTTTACATACATTGAGATCCCCACGACTAGGTGATCACAAATTTGTAATCATGCAGACGATTCGGGCTTGATTTGAGCTTCAATTTGGAGGATTTTATGAGAATTAGGGTTTGTGGAGAAACCCCTGGTCGCCCCCCCTTGGTTCTGTTCGACCCCCCACACACTAGTGTGTGGTATTATTATATATTTTTTTAATTAAAAACTAGTTTGCTTTTTAACACCTTTGGCCCCTCAATTATTGTCAGGTTCTTACTTTAGGTGTTTTTAACCCACTCACATACCATTATGAGACTTTTAATTAACTAGGTTGATTATTTCTAGTTAACTTAGTTAGTTCCGGGAGTTGTAACCCGTTTATTTTATGTCCCGTTAACTCGGGTCCCTTTTTATAAACTTTGTCTTCTCAAAGTATTTATCCTCTTTCCAGTTAATATTAAGTTTATTTATTTAAATTCCTAATACATACCGGGTTAATTTTTTTTTACCACTAACGGTATTTTACCCGTCATTACTATTAACACGGTTTGATTACCAAACCCGTTTTTGGGGTGTTACAAGTACCGTGGGTGGTAATTGAATAGATGGAAACAAATGTAATTGCGCGACCGCCCTCAATACTGTACAATGGTTTTTACTTAACTTGATTAAACTGGGATTCACTCACCAGTATTTCCCACTAACAAAATATTTTTAACGCGTTTCAGGTAACAAAATGTGAAAGCCAAATAGTAGCCAGCTGGACAGCACTGAAGGCTTGGAAAAGTGGCTATAAAGTTTCCTAAAATAAAGAGATGTTTTATTTAAATAAAATAGGGTTTATCCCTATGAAAATGCGTGTACTTAAAACTTGGAATTTTTCCCACGTGTTTAATATTATGAAAGTGTGGTATTTTACTCTGATAAAATATTTCCTAACTACGGTCCTGATGTAATTTCCGCTGCCAAAATGACAAACCCAGATACCACCGAAACTGGCTGCGGCCGCCCGTTCCCGGGTTAGTTAGGGGGCGGGGATTGCGACAATTCACCACCATACAATAAGTAAACAGGCACAAGTAACACATAAAAGGCACACACACGTAAAACAATATCTGGAACACATAATTCGAGTTGCGATTTGATTGATTAACGATAAAGCATGCGATAGACATCGATTAAGCCTCGATTATTAATAGATACTCCACATAATACAACTAAAGCAAATAAAGTAAAAGATTTGATTACAAGTCAAAGAGTCAAATTGGTAATTAAGCGAGGAGTGACAGATCGCAGTTAGCAATCTTTTCTTCCTTTGACTTCAATCTTGACTTTGACTTTGACCTTCGAAACACGGGGTGTTACAGGGTGGGGGAAATCTTGTCCAATCACATTTGAGCTTCCATTATTTGGCCAATGAGATTTTTAAATTTTTTTTTATTACAAACATAATGCCCCACAATCCCCACATCCCCACTACACCCATTTTAGGAAACGCCCCATAATGCTCCATTGCTGATTGGGCTGCCACATGGCGCAAAACGCTCAAGGGTGAATATTGCCCACTACGTATCATCTTAAAGGCAAATATCGGACTCAAATAGAAACTCTTTCTAAATTAAATTAAATAAGTTAAATTTGAGCTCGACTTGATTCGACTCTTTTATATCCTTTTGAAGCATATACATATGCACTTTGAATGAATTCTCCTATATATTAATAAGAGAAGGGAATGAACAGTACCAAGGTTATTTTGGTTAGTTTTTTGTATAACCAGTTTAAAAGAGAGATAATAGTGAGAGAAAGATGGTCACTCTACCTGAGGTCATCGCCTCCGGCCGATTGTGCCTCCGACCGACTGTAGCCGGCCATGCCCTCCGGCCGACCGATCTAACGGCGCCACTTAATCACGACGGCGGCTAGTGAATTTAAATTTGTGAGTAAACGAAAATTGTTATAAAATATACTAGTTTTTATATATTTTGTCGCTTTTAAAGGGCTTACCATCGCACGTTTAAATCTATTTAAACACACATTCTTAATATTAAAGATTGTCACATCATCATACAATGAATAAGAGCCATCTCAAACAAATTTAAAAGAGTAAACTTCAATTTTCGTCCCTGTAGTTTGCTAATTTTAACACTTTTAGTCCAACAGTTTAATTAATATTAAAGATTGTCACATCATCATACAATGAATAAGAGCCATCTCAAACAAATTTAAAAGAGTAAACTTCAATTTTCGTCCCTGTAGTTTGCTGATTTTAACACTTTTAGTCCAACTGTTTAAAAATTGCATTTATCGTCCATTAGTTTGCTGATTTTAACAGTTTCAGTCCATTAGTTTGCTGATTTTAACAGTTTTAGTCAACACCACCAACACTGGTGTGGACTAAAATTGTTAAAATTTAACACTAGTGTAGACTGAAACTGTTAAAATCAGCAAACTAATGGATGATAAATGAAAATTTTAAACTATTGAACTGAAAGTGTTAAAATCATCAAACCACAGGGATGAAAATTGAGGTTTACTCAATTTAAAAAGAACAACAATAAAAAAAAGAAAAATAAATAAAGTTTGATTATTACAACTTATGTTCAGTAAAAAAAGGTTTAAAAAGTTGAAAAGATTTAAATTCTCGGAAAATAAAAAATAAAAAATAGTTATTCTAAATTAGAGGTGCACATAACCGGGTTTTTTGAATACCCAGGTTCAGGTATATACCTGGGTACAAGTATCACCGGGTATTGATTTTTCGGGTATTGAGAATACTCGGGTCGGGGGGTTCGGGTCCGGGTTCGGGTCCGGGTTCGGGTCCGGGTATTGGCCAGGAAAGCCATACCTGGTGTACCCGGGTTCGGGTTCTTAATATCCGAGTATTAAAATACCCTATTTGCGGGTATAAAAGAACCCGGTTTCCGGGTCGGCTATTAGAAAACCCTATACGAGTACGCAAAAAATCCGGTGCGGGTATGCAAAAAACCCGATATCGCTGCTTTTTTATATTTCATATTTTTAGTATTTTTATGTTTCCAACTCCATTTTTGGGTTTATAAACTTTAACATAATAACATAAAACTTCTAATATATTCGAAACTTATAAATATTACAAGATTACATATCATAAAAGTGTATACATAATCAAGTATCAAAAAACCTGGTGCGGGTATTAAAAAAACCCAGGTAAGGGTCCAAGTTTTTTTTCGGGTTTGAGGTTTTTTTTGCGCACCACTAGTCCACTACTCTAAACTCTAAAGCATTGTGACAGTATAAAAAGCCCAATTAACTTACTCTAAACTCTAAAAACAATGTGACAATAGAGCCCGATCCAGGCCCATACGAGCGAATTCTAATGGCCCATTGAATGAATATAATAAGCCCAATTAACTTACTCTAGACACAATTTGGACCGCTGTGAATTGTGGTCTTTGTTAAGTGAGGATTATTTAACATAAGAGTAGAGATGCACAAAATAACCGGTTAATTAACCGTAACCACTTATTAATCAAAAATGTAACCAGTTAATAACCGATCAAGGAATAATCAGTTAATGGTTATTTTTAACGGTAGGTTAGTAACCGATTATTGATATTCAGTATAGGAACCGGTTATTAACCAGCAGACCGGTTAACCAAAAAATTTAAAAAAAGCAAAAAAAAATAGTTATTAACCGAAAGTGACCGGTTAAAATAATTAACCAGACCAGTTAAAAACATAACCAGTCAAAGCATTATCCGGTTAAAGTCAAATTCACCAGTACAACCGGTTAGCCGAACCGGTTATTAAAATTAACCGGTTTGTGCACCTCAGTAAAGTAGTAGCTAAGTTTGAGTTTTGGTATAAAAAAGACCCCGATGTAATATTTGCAAACCCCTTTTGTAATTAGCTCTAGGATGCAATAATATTAAACATATAATAAAACAAAGTACACGAACTCATTGATCTTTTTTTACACTTTGTGGTAAAGAAATAGACTTCCAAATGGTTTGTTGCGGCTTAGAGTGGTGGCATTAAACCGTGAAAATTACGGTGGTGGCGTTAAACCGTAAAAAAAGTAATATACTCTAACACATACCCACACATTGGGGGAGGGCGTACGAATCTATATAAAAAACGAAATCTTAACGTAAACCAACCGATGCGGCGGGGACATTGATATTATTCGAAACTTTATATAAAAAAGGCAAAATCGTTAAAAGAATTCACGATGTCGCAATAGGAATTTTGTTATTACCTAGAAGCTTTGTAACTTTATTAAAATTCAGGGTCTCTATCGTAAACTGGAAAAAAAAAAAAAAACTTTATTGAAGCTACGGGTCTGTATTGTAACTTTATGAAAGTTTAGAGATATGAATTGTAAGCGGAAGTTTGCATTAAAAGACACATTTGAAGTTGGATGATAACTTTATTACAATTTTGGGTTAGAAACGTGAATTTATCTAAACCAAAGGAATAAAAATAAATAGATTAAAGTGCATGAAGTGTGAATGAAAATTTTATATGGTGAAAAGAATGAAACTTTACCATTCTCAACTTACCTTATATATATTATGTTAGGACCGTGTTAGAAGCACCATGCTAATTGAGAAACTTGAGAAGTATTTTGAACTATACATTTTCCCTAAGCTTTTCGTAATATGCATATATGTATAGTTTAAAATTAACTATATACATATGTGTATATTACGAAAAGCTTAGGAAAATGTGTGGTCCAAAATACTTCTCAAGTTTCTCAAATAAGGTGGACTTCTCTTAGGATCCCTATATGTGTGTGTGTATAGGGTTAAGATCGTGTGAAAAACACTAGGCCAATTGAGAAACATTCTGGACCACACATTTTCCTAAGCTTTTCGTAATATACACATATGTATAGTTTAAAATTGACTATATACATACGTGTATAATTCAAGATTTGACAATATACATATATGTATATAGTAAATTTTAAACTATACATATGTGTATATTACGAAAAACTTAAGGAAATGTGTGGTCCATAATGTTTCTTAAGTTTCTCAAACAGGGTAGGCTTCTCTTAGGATCCCTGCCCTATATATATATATATATATATCAGGGACGCAGGATTCAAGGGGCGGGGAGGGGCGCCCGACCCCCCGAACTTTTTGGTCAGTAGTGTTATGTATGTACGTTTCGTATAGAATTTTGTAAGTATATACACGTTTTCGACCCCCCCCCCCCCGTTTTATATTTTTTTTATAGGTATATACGTTTTCGACCCCCGGTTTTAAATATTTTTTATTTGTATAGCCCGAATAAAATATTTAATTAGCCCAAATATTATATAGCCCAAATCATTATATTTGAAAGAATGCATATTATATAGCCCAAATCATTATATAACCCAAATAAAAGCCCACCCTATAAAAAAATCCCAAATTCGTTTACCTTCTTCAGTTTTGCAGCTGCTCCTTGTTGAATCTTTCTTGTTCGACCAGAACCGGCTGCAGCTTGTTGAATCTTTCTTGTTCAACTTCTTCAATCTTCATAAGGTTAAAGGTATGTGTTTTTTATCTTTAGGTTTAACTTAGGGCTGCAATTTATGTGATTTAGGGTGAAATTAGGGGTGAAATTGGTCCGAATTTTTGCTCTAAACTTCTTGAATCTCTATGTAACTATGTCTAATTTTATTTGTTTAATATTATTGTGATTTGATTTAGATAGAAATTAAAGTTTGAAATTTAGGGTGATTTGTTAACTTGTTGTGTTATTAGATTATGCTATGGGGAAGTATAAAAGCATAACTTCTTTTTTCAAAAGAAAGAATAAAGAACAAGTAGAGGAAATTGTTGATGGAAACAATGAGATTAAACGTCTGCAATGAAAATATTTAAGAATTGCCTTCGCAATAAGATGTCAGATCAGTATCTAGCAAACAGTATGGTGATTTACATAGAAAAGGAGATTGCTGTGAACTTTGATTCGGAGTCCATAATTGAAGAATTCAAAAATCTTAAAGGAAGACGGGCATAACTATAATTCTTCATCCAGGAGAACCGGATACCCACCTTCTTCTCTCCTTTTTAATGTTTTGGCGTCTTTGTTCATTTGTCTGTTAAAAAATGTTTAAGTTTTTTATTTGATATTAATGTTTGACCCGGCCCGGCCCGAATCGAATCACCGACGTCCAACCCGAACATATCACCTCGAAACAACGCGATAGAAATTTTTTTAGGTCCGGCATCTTCCGACCCCCCCGGTGGAAATTTTCAAGCTTCGCCATTATATATATAGTGAAAGTGTAAAATACAATATTGCTTAACGTATGAGCGTGCACTGTGAAAGTACGCACGTTGTAAAACTCAAAACCCTAATCACGCATGTTATACTTATGTAATGAAGCATGTTATAATTATGTAATGAAGCATGTTATGGTTTTCAACATGTGTGATTAGGGTTTTGAGTTTTACAACGTGCATAATTTCACATCGTACGCTCGTACGTTAAATAATATTGTACGTTAACCGGCCTATATATATATATATATATATATATATATATATATATAACGTACATTACGGCCTAACGTACATCACGTACGCGACCAAATTACGCACGTTCATTTGAAAATCACGCATGTTATAAACTCAAAAAACCAACATGCGTGATTATTTCATATAGCATGCGTGATTATATCAAATTTTCATTTTGCATGGGTTTGATCAATTTCATCGAATTGGTTTCAAATTTCTTTTCGTTTCACTTCAAATTGGCTATTGTTCGGTCAATTTCATCGAATTGGGTTCAAATTCATCGTTGATTTTGAAAAGTTTCATCAAAATATTGACCGTCGAAAATCAAACCGTAGAACAGAGGATGAAGAAAACATGACCAATCTTTGATTCAGACCGTAGAACAGAGGATGAAGAAACATGACCAAACTTTGATTAAGACCGTAGAACAGAGGATACATGAACATGACCAAACTTTGATTCGATTAGAATCAGATGGCAGTAATAGTGGTTTCAGATCGTAGAACAGGGGATGCGGTTTTTGAACTAGGAGGTAGGGCATGCGTGATTATTTGTTTCAACATGCGTGATTAGGTTTTGTTCAGTTTATAACGTGCGTGATTTTCAACATAACTTGCGTAATTTGGTCGCGTACGTGATATACGTTAACCCGTAATGTATTTTACACTTTCTCTCTCTATATATATATAATCATAAGAACTGTGTTAGGATATTGTAAAACTAGAAAACCGAACTAGTTTGTACACTGAGTCATTGCTTATCTAATTTTTAAAATTCTAAAAGGTATCTTAGTCACTAAGCATATTTCTTGACATATTTGATATAAACATATCATACTTGAATAAATTATAAGATGGTTTCAATACAAGAATGTCATTTTTAGCATAATATAGAAGTGACACCTTTATTTTATTATCTTTAACAAACACGAGTCAAATTTAAAATTCCTAGAAAAGGTTTTTGTAGCCTACACCTCTATAATATAGAAGTGAAAATTTTAATTTTTCCTTGAATGTCAAATTATAACTTTTTAAAAAGGTTTATGCAGTCTACACCTCATCAAACCCAATATATAACATTGACATGAAATTAAGTTCTAAAATCAATAATACACTTACGGGTGCCGCCGCAACGCTTGAGGTAACCTTCTAGTTAAACACTAAAAGAGGTAACTCACCAACCTTATATATGTTTTTAACGGCAAATTTGGATCATTGACATACTACTTGAGTATTATCGTGTCATCAACGGAACCACCCGATTATATCCATCTTCACTAGGCAATAATGCCTATACACCAATTCAGATGAAACTCAATAAATCTTGAAAAAACCCTTGTAGGAATCGAACCAGGACCTAATAATCTCTAAGCCTTATCCTCCCACCCTTAAAATGTCACTAGACTATAATGCTATAGGCCAACCTTATCTCACCCTTAAAATACCACCACTAGACTATAATGACACATGACAACTTTATGTGTGTTAGCTTTTAGATTATATTTTTCTACGTGAATTTGGGTAAACTAAAATCCTTCTCTCATGACCAACCATGCATTTGGTCTCCCCTTAATTTAATAAGAGTCTATATGATTCAACCCTTTTGTATTATTATACATAAGCCCCATGACCCAAGGCAATTAGGCATATCATGAAGGCTTTCGTTACAAAGCATATGGACCCATCTTGATCATTAAAATGAGCTCAATGAAGGGAACACGATCCACAAGACTAGGATAATGTAACCTCATCAAGAAAAGCATATAAGCTTACATGAAATATCATTCCTATACTATACCAAGGAGTAGCATATTTACATTTTTTCGGCATGAGATAATATTCGCATTTGATATAAACTTTGTTACAAAAGAAATTGATCAAATAGTCACACATATTAGAGTTTTAGTTTATTAATGAAGTTTTTATTTATTTTTAACGCATTGAGTAAAATAGTCAAAAATATATGACGTTAGTCAATTAAGTATTACCCGACTGTTTTTTAACTTGTACCACACCTTTTCGACCGACTCATTTACATACAATAATATAAAGACAGACCAATCTAGACGAATAAAGTTAATGATCACATAATCTAATACTAAATTGATTTGATCTTGTTTTTTTCCTCCGCAACCTATAATGGTGGGGATTTTGATTGTGATATTGCCTAACTAGAAAACTTTTAAGTCCTATACGCCTATAAAACAAGTTACATAAAGGACACACTTTTAGGTACCTTAAAGACACAATAATTTCTAGCACAATAAAGATTGGATTATATAAAAAGAAAACCCACATTTTTTGAACTTGTTGTCACCATCCAAAACTCAAAACCCTAAAAATGATATTTGTTTTTTTGATTTTCAAGAAAATATGTATTTTGCTTGCTTTCTTAATGAGTAAGTAATAAACAATCACCAATAAAGATTCAATCAAAGCCTTTGATTATGGAAGGTCAAAGCCCACACCAACTCCAAGGTTCAATAAAGTGCAAGAAAGACACAAAAAAATGAATATGGCTGCCTCACCACCCCCTTTACTTGCATTTCAAAAACACCACCGTGGAACCACCATGGACCCACTAGCCACCACCACCATTGTCAAGTCTCAATCAACAAAGAAGCACTCACTTTCCCTTTTATCTTTTCTTTAATCCCACCTAATAACATCCTCTATATTATGTAATGATTCATTTTCTTTTTATTTGTCATTGTTTCATTATTGTTTCATTTGGTGTGATTATTATACTTCCAAACACTTCCTATTAACATGTCACCCCTCATATCACCACCACCACCGTCGCCGCCGCCAGAACCACCAGAGGCGCCATCCGTCTATTGCACGCCTTCGCCGCAATCCAAAGCCGCCACCCCCTCTCCCACCGCGCGTAGTTTCCTTTCAAGACAACACTCATATATCAAACCATCACATCTAACCAAACATGTCTTGTCAAGACTACAATCATCAAATTCCACAATTTCAAACGTGTTAACACCCGAGTTTCCACACGAACACGACACCACGAAATCAAGAGTTCGACTCTTGTTAAGGAAACACCGCCGCACGAATCCAGCCGTGTGGTGTGTTGCTATAATATGTTTAATATTTTGCCTACTTGTAATATTCTTTGGAATTGCAACTTTGATCATTTTTCTAGTTGTCAAGCCAAAAACACCCATTCTTGACACTAGCCATGCAACCCTAAACGTTATATATTTCGACACACCGGGCCATTTCAACGGTGACTTCACTTTCATTGCAAATTTCTCCAATCCCAACAAGAAACTTGACGTTAAATTCGAGCATGCGGTCATGCAACTATACTTCAAAGATGATGTGATCGCTACGCAATCGATTCAACCATTTAGCCAAAGAAGTAAGGAGACTGGGGTGGTGGTGATTCACTTCATATCAAGTTTGGTCACTTTGCCACCAAGCTATGCAAAGGAACTTCAAACACAAGTTTTGAGTAATAAAGTTTTGTATAGTGTGAGAGGGACCTTTAAGGTGCGAGCCAGTTGGGGTGCGGTTCACTTTTCTTATTGGTTGCATGGATGGTGTGAGTTGCAAATGAGTAGTCCTCCATCCGGTTCACTCATGGCTCGAACTTGCATGACCAAGAGATGAAAAAGATAATTTTGTTTGCTTATTTTATTTATAATTATGGTTTTGTTAAAAGGGTTGAGAATTGAGATCTAAATTAGCTCAATTTGATGATGTTTTCATGTGTATATATTGAAAATATACATTTAAGTAGTTAGAGAGATTAAAATTAAACCATAATTAAGGATGAGCTTTTTAACCATCATACTTGTAGTTTTATCACAAATTTAGAAGGAAATCTTTATGCTTTCTTTTATGTTTTATTTTTTATTTTTTTTTAGATTCCCAAGTCTGGGTCCACTCAAAGGCAAATTTTATATTAACCATTTTTTTATTAAATAAATTTACAAGTTAATCCTATTAGTTTGATTAAATTTAAGAAAAACATTAAATTCAAACATTTATATTTCAGGCAATGTTTTAAAAACCAGTTTTTTAAATCAAACCGGATTAGGCTAAAAAATGGTTCAACCGGTTGAACCAGGTTGTACCGAGCGGTTCAACCGGGTTGACGTGACTAGCTAACTCTATAATTTCATAAAGAGTAAATTACAAGTTTTGTCCTTTATGTATGTCCCAAATTGCAGGCGCTGTCCTTTGTCTTTAAAATTGATGAGTTTTGTCCTTAATGTTTGCAAATCTTGCACGTTATGTCCTTTAGGCCAAACCCAGTTAGTTTTTTTGGTTAAAACTGATCATTTGCAAGGCACATGAGGGTACTATTGTAATTTCACCATTTAAAGGGCTATTATGTAACTAATATATAGATTTGGACTATTTTGTAAAAATAGAAAATATATTAAATTAAAACCTGCACTCTCTCTCTCTTCCTCCCTCACTCTTTCGCTCTCTTCTCTCTCCATCTGCGGAGGAGATGCACCACCGCCGCCGCCATACCCTTCACCTCCACCTTCACAGCCACTGTCACCACTCCCCACCACAACCGCTGCCATCCCCTTCAACTCCACCTCCACCAACATCACTGCCACAATCATCACCACCAAATCTAACGGAGCTCGTCGGAGACACACCACCACCATCACCGCCACAATCACCGCCGTCGCCGTGCTCCTCCGCCGCTGCAGACGGCACTACCCTTCTCCGTCTTCTCTCTCTTTCTCTCTATGTTCCCTCTGATCTCCCGCCGTGATTCTTGGTTAATTTGATGAATCGGTTACCGACCTAGGGTATTTGTTCGTGTTTGATTGATTATTCATAGTTAGATCGATTCATATCAAACGTCTGTTCTCATTGTTTCATGATTTTTGGTAGATTTGATGAGTTGGTTACTGACCTGGGGTTTTTGTTCGTGTTTGATTGATTACTTGCAGTTAGATGGGTTCATACCGAACAGATCAGCTATGGATTTCGACTACGCTCATTGCATGCTTACAGGAAAGAAGACAGATAAGGAAAATCCGGTTGCAAGCTCACCTTCTCGGGGTTTAGAGAGGAGGGAAATAAGGAATAATGGGGGGGGGGGGGGGTTTGTTGCAGGTTTATCTTGATCATCAATGCTTGTTCGGGGTTTTTTATATTTTTGGTTTTGGGGATTTTTGGGGGTTTTTGATTTGGAATTTAGGTTTTTGATTTTTGGGGGTTTTTGATGCAAGTAGCAGTGCGGGTGGCGGTGGAGGGTGCTGGTGGCGGTGGAGGGTGCTGGTGATGGAGGTTATATATATAGTTAAAATAATAATAATATTTTAAGTTATTTTGTTTTATTTTTTAAATATCATTAAATAAATAGGGTAAAAAGACTAAAATACCCTTGGATGACTCAGTTTTAACCAAAAAATCTAACTGGGTTTGGCCTAAAGGACATAACGTGCAAGATTTGCAAACATTAAGGACAAAACTCATCAATTTTAAAGACAAAGGACAGCGCCTGCAATTTGGGACATACATAAAGGACAAAACTTGTAATTTACTCTTTCATAAATTAAAACATTAACTCAAAAGTTAATCCAAAAATGCATGATTACATATTAAAAGATGATCCAAAAGTAAATCCATAATAAAAAATAATCCAAAAGATAATCGAAAATCATTCAATTTTCTAACAAGCTCTTTTAAATGAAAGTGTGTGATATGTTTAAGCCATTTGAGTGTTGAATACATCAACTATTTTCGTTTAATACAATATTAAATAAGAACTTTTAGTTACGAATAATCATAATATATAAAAATTACGTAAGATAAGTAACATACAATAATAAAAATAAGTAACAACCCAAACTAAAATAACTCTGGGCTAGTACCGGTATTACATTTCAAACCGGTATACCGGATTTTAAATTTACCTTTAATTACTTTTGACATTGCCCATGAATAAGAGAATTGTCTAAAGTAACTGAGAATTTGGAAAGAACAAGAATAAAATAGGTAATCGAGATCCGTTAAACAAATGGTACAACCCATCCTATCACCCATGCTTCTCTTTCTCTTAACATGTCATCACTCAAACATCTTGACTCAAGAAGAACCCACACTTCGAAAGTCCGAATCAACAATTTTGAAGTGGAACCCGGATTTGGGAAATCTGGTATAGCCAACCCACGTTTTAGGGCACAACCCATAGATAATTGAGTTTGGGTTAAAACACCCCTGAATTGGGAAGTATGTGGACACCATTTCTGAAAATGTTTCAATTCTAACACCATATGTGAAAGACCCTATGTTGATCCCAGATAAACAATGTTTAATGAAAATGGCAACTGATTTCAACAAGATAGAAAATAGTGAGTGGGATTAGAAATCAAACTTTCAAGAGGCAAATACAAAATTTTCAAGTTTATATCACATTGAAATATTACAAGGGGATTGATGGTTATTAGCTATTACAAAACAAATACTTAAAGAATTTTATGTAAGCGAAGAATAGTGGAGTGTGTAGGATTTTATTCTCTCTTTATAGAGAATATTTGGTATGAATAAACATTTGTTTCTTCATACACTTGACTTGTGAAAAAGTTTTCTTTTGACATATTCATTGAATCTGTCATTCCACTAGTCGTCTTGGAAGTTACGCATACCTTATCACGTATGGCAAGTGGGGACATCAAAATTCTGATGATTATGTTCATCAGATTTCTGATGACTTGTTCTGATCAGATCAAACCTGATGCTAATCATCAGATTATCACCAGATTGATCAGAACCTTCTGATCCAGTTTTCTTCATTCTATTTAGATGACTGTCTGATCCTTCCTTGATGTTGGTTCCTACTTTTTTGTCCTTTGTCGAGTATCTTCCTTAGTTTTGACATGTTGACTCGTTCAACATCACATCTGATCAGAATGATCAGATTCTTTATCATTTTCCTTCAACACTTACATGGATGAATAAAGAAAGAAAGATCCTAACACCCTACCAAAAAAAAAAAACCAATATAGAGAAAAAAATATACCTCTTTAATGTTATTGTGATCCCGACTCGGTGAGAAACATGTGAAAACACAATAATTAACTTGGCTTTAATATCTACCATGAGTTGGGAAATCACAGTCTAAACCTCCAATTTTATTATGTGATAATCTTAACATATCTCTAAGCCAATAACACATGCTATGCGTGCATAAAATAAACATGCGTGGAGGTGGACTTTCACCTTGTCACCAAAAATGTGATAGGTGAGGATCGTTGGATTTAGTTCATCTCACTTAGTGACCACCTTGTTGATATCTTCCTACACGTAGAGTGTATGTCCTTATGGTCCAAGATCAAGATCAAAATCATGTTGTTATATGTCTTAAGTTTGTAGCCTTAAGCCAAAGTGTGTATTTTTTTTTTTTTTTGAACGGCCAACAGAATCAACCCCGAGCACTCTCGGGGCACCCACTAGACAAACGGAGTACTTCGAGAGTAACCCGAGTCCACCACCAATTCCGGGGAAAACCCAGTAACCCACCCGCCCTTAGGCACGACGATGAAATTACCAGTAAAACCCGTTTGACTCAAGGATCCAACCTAAGTTTCCCTGGGTCTCCTATCATTGCCCACCAGTGCCTCACTCTGCACCAAGTAGGAGTCGAACCTGCATCTCTCAAAAGAAATGCAAGTCTTCCACCACTTGATCTAGAGATCATTGGCAGCCAAAGTGTGTATTAAGAGTACGTTTTAGGGTGTATTAAATTAAGGTTCTTATGTTAATATGTATACAT
>CM060376.1:274528-487103 GCA_030545235.1 Helianthus tuberosus
CTCGAACTTGAATCCCTTATTGTGGAACGGGGGTCGATCGTATTCGCCGATGTAAATAATGAGAAATGAAAGGGAAATAGTGCATAAACAAGGTGAAAGAGGGTTTCCTAGTTTAATTGTTAGGGTAATAAAATAAATAAAAGTTTAATAATATAAAAAGCACACATAAAATATATGTAAGTACAAAGATCTTCAATTAAAGCACAAACATACGAACATAAAAGAACGCAAATCAACGAATGTTCTTGAACACGTTCACGAACACCTTACCGAACGTTCACGAACACAATCGAACGAACGCGACCTCTGTTCATGTTCGTTCATTTAACTAATCGAACGAAATTTTTTGTTCATGTTCGTTCGTTTATTAAACGAACGAACATAAACGAACTTCCCGCCGAACGGTTCACGAACCGTTCGCTGAACGTTCGGTTCGTTTACAGCCCTACCGCATCACTCGTAATTTCTTTCACGCCCCTAAAAGAAATGGTCCCCCTCTATTAATGCCCCTCTAAAATAAAAAATAAATTGATTATGTGTGCAAAGGGACCCACCCAAGTTTCTTTCACGCTCGTTAACCTGTAACGAATGGCAACTAAAACGCCCTTAACGACTGGGGGAGTGGTATTAAACTCTCTTCACGTGTCCATGTCATTGTTGACGCATGAGAAAATATTTTATTCTTATAAAGTTGCTTGATATATATTCGAATGCGTGTCTTTAGCCCGAAGCAATACCAAATGATATCTTGATATTCGTCTAACTAGCCAGACATACTAGCTTTAAAGGCGTGTAATGTATCTATTGTATGAGGAACGATGACTTTCCGTTGTCTATGATTGTGCCAAGATACGAACACTTTATCGTAGATGCCTATATAATCCTTATCCTTCAAAGAGACGGTTTTTGCCTTCTCCAAGTTATGTGGAGTCAATGATTTAAGACACATGTCCAAATAAGTTATTTGGATGTCATGTGTCAACATCATATTATCCCTAAAAATCGTGTCTAATCAAAATTGATTTTTTTAAATTTTTAAATCATGTTAATATCATATAATGATAATATTGCTCCTTTTAAAATTGTTACCTTAATATCCGCTCCTACTTCAAATATCCGCTCATGCTTCAAATATATTTAAAATTTATAACTGATTTTTGTATATAAACTTATGAAAAACGGTTAAATTCTGTTGTATTTATAATAGTAATAATAATGATACTTTTGAATTAAATTACTGAAAAAACGCAGAATCTATGGATTTTTAAGTATTATGAAGACAACATGATATGCTTGAACCAAACTTTGAGTTACTATAGAGAATAATCAAATGTAAACTCAAGTATGAGTTTAAATATTTTTCATATTTAATCATATTACATGATTTAACAGTTTAATTTTTTTATTAAAAAACTTTTACGTTTATCAGTATAGCATAACAGTTTATTAATATATCCTAACAATTTTTAAATTCTTTTTATTGGTACTCAGTTAGGAATAAAAAATGTGTGTCTAGTTGCGTTGACTGGATAAGGAACCTCATTATGTAATTTTGTTTTTCTTTTGCGACGTCTAGTTACTTGCTAGACGTTTGTTTTTTTTTTTTTAATAACAATATGCCGACGTTAAAAAAAATACTTTAAGTACATTAATTATGTTCCAAAGTATCTAGTCCTTAACATAATAATTTAAAAATAAGAGTCCCTTAACTATAGTTTGCTATCAACTTGTTACAAACCGATTCATTAACCAATTAATCAAAACTAAATAACTACCCATGTATCCACTACTAAGAGTCCTTAACTATGTAGAAAGTGAAGGAGTCCATGGCTACGTGGGTATTCTGCACGTACACATCACAACTATTAACACACACAAAAATCAAAATATGTTTATTAATTAATCACTATTTATTTTGTCAAAGATGAATAATAAATCTAAAAAAAAAAAAAACACTCCTCTTTTTCTCTTCTACAACGGTTCCCTCCCCTTCAAATATATTCACTCACTCACTTTCCACTTTCTCTTTCACCAAACCATTAAATGAGACTTCATACCTGAATCTGAATCGGTTAAATCCGTTATTCAATTCAATTCACGAGCATCTCGTTTCACCTCCCAATTCCTATCCTCACACAATCAAAACTTCAATTCTCAACACTCTCAATTAAAAATCTTCCATTAAAACTTCCAACTGTTCAGGTGAGGCCTTAACCGAAGAATCGGATCTAATTCAGTTTCACTTCTACATTGCCGTTAGAAGATTCTGGTAAGAATATTGTTGAATTTTATTTATTTATGACATTGTTTACGTCGGTTTTACTGAACTGATATTCTTCGTTTGTTTCAGCTTCTTGCTGGCCCGGTTAAAAAAATATATATAATGCCATTTGAAATTGATCATCGTTCGAATTCTACGATATTAAACACACCTAGCAAGAATTTCAGAGGACTCAAAGCTCTAAATTCATTGACAAATAATGGCACTGAAGAGTTCATTGATGATCGTGAATTAGCACAGCGAAAAGCCGAAGCAGCAGGTACGTTTTTTTTTTTTTTTAATTTTTTCTACTTTTTTTTTTTTCATTTATAATTTTTTTTCTTTGAACGGCAAATTTCTTTTATTCCTATCATTTATGGGACTTGAACCAACGCAACTGACGAAATCAAAATTATGCAAAGCCTGACAAAATGTATTTCTTTATTCGGTAATATTTTAAATCAATGACGTTTATTCGGTAATATTTTATTTTAAATCGATGATAACAGGAAACGTATTATTACTATTTTTCTATTTTTAATCGTTGGAGTGACGCATTAGCCGGTGGTGTTGTTTATAAAAACAAAAATCTTGTGGAGGATACAAAGAAATAAATAAATAAAATATATGTATATGTGCAGAAAACATAAATCTTGTCATTTATGAGATTTATTTATATAGCTATACAAACAATTAAAATTTCACGATTTTTTTTCCGATTTGGAAGAAAATTATGATAGGAAATTATCATTTTCTTGACTGTATTCATAGTTTTATTAAAAATTATGCAATAATTCTTTGTATATTTTTTTCAAACAGAGGTGACAATAGGGATGAGCAAATGGTACCAGTACGGGTTCGGAACCAGTACCGTTTTCGGTACCGACATTTAGCGTTTTCGGTACCGGTTTTTAGCTTCATATACCATTGTGTACCGCTACCGAACCGATACCGTACCGTACCATACCAGGTATTTTCGGTACCGGTACCCATTTTTTTGGGATTTTCGATATGGTACAGAGCTCATCCTTCTATGACAATTCAACCTTTTTTTGGATTTTGTTTAAATAAAAAATTATTTCTCTTTCATAACTTTTGATGTATGATTTTTTTATATATATATATTCAAATACATTGTTATAAAATGCTTAATTTTATCTATAATTTGGTTTTATATAAAAAAATGAACCATATATTAATCCCAATATAATATGTAAAATATAAAATTCATATAACAATGGTAAAAGAATAGGGACACATGATGAGTTAGAAGGTGCACTAAGCCCATATTCTTAGTAGTGGGCCCGACCCAGGCCCATCACTAAACTCACTTTGTATTAAAGTAACAAAACACACTCAATTAGATGATGCTTAACAGGACCATTTCAGTAATGATCATTGCTTTAATAAAGCCAAAAATTAACATTTAGAGGAAAACACCCGTTAGACCCGGTCTAGAATAAATCTAAAAGAAAAAGTTTGTGGCTCTTTTAATGGACAACCTAATCATTATTATATTATATATAAATATTTAACGTAAATATTTTCAAAAATATATCATAGACAATTTTTTTTCTGAGTTATATATGTATCTGAATTATTGATTATATTAAAATTGTGTTCTAGTAGAAATTATGAGAGGAAACTTATAATTTGAAAACATAATTTTTATGTTATGATTGTATTTTATATACGTAAAAGCAAGACAAAAGATGAAACGTCCAAGCAAGGGCCAGGGGCGGACCTAGGTGAAGCACAGATTAGGCGGACGCACCATTTGAAAAAATAAAGTTATTGTATTTTTTAGGTAAAAAAACCGACCGCACCCCGTGAAAATACGCTTGAACTACTCATCTGCACCCCCAGCAAATAATTTCTAGGCACGCCACTAGCAAGGGCGTAGAATAGTGGGGGCGGGAGGGGGCCGACCCCCCGAACTTTTCACTCAGTAGTGGAGAGTATGTAGTTTTCGTATAGAAATTTTTGGGTATGTACGTTTTCGACCCCCGTTTTATAGAAATTTTTGGGTGTGTACGTTTTTGACCCCCGGTCGGAAATCTCAAGCTTCGCCACTGCGTTCAAGAGTTCATGCATGTTTAAATAACTATAATTTTTTTAATGAATCTCGTTTTTAAGATCACATTATTATATTTTGAACTATATTTTCAATGTTTTTTTCTAGGTATGTTTTATTCATAGATGTTTTAATATCTGACGAACATGACTTATTCAAAACGAGCATGATTTTGAATCAACTTACTGAGAACAATCGTTACGGAGGGTCTGCTACATACATGTGTGTGATGTGAACTCTTGATCATGTCATAATAATCCTTGTTGTTAAGTAGAAAATCGTAATAGTGTAACATTGGCTTGTGTTGTAAATGCACCTTATTTTATTTAAAATTTAACTTATGGATAAAACTAGTTAAATTAAAAAAAAAATTATAGACATTATTTACAGAAAAAAAATGTCTTTTAATGGACAACCTAATCATTATGATATTAGGTATATATATGTTTAACGTAAATATTTTCAAAAATATATCATAGACAATTTTTTTTCGGAGTTATATATGTATGTGAATTATTGATTACATTAAAATTGTGTTCTA
Source organism: Helianthus tuberosus (assembly GCA_030545235.1). Classification (NCBI taxonomy): domain Eukaryota; kingdom Viridiplantae; phylum Streptophyta; class Magnoliopsida; order Asterales; family Asteraceae; genus Helianthus; species Helianthus tuberosus. Next base: position 279,404 of record CM060376.1, read on the forward strand.
GTAGAAATTATGATAGGAAACTTGTAATTTGAAAACATAATTTTTTTGTTATGATTGTATTTTATATACGTAAAAGCAAGACAGAAGATAAAACGTCCAAGAGTTCATGCATGTTTTAATAACTATAGTTTTTTTTTTAATAAATCTCATTTTTAAGATCACTACATTATATTTTGAACTATATTTTCAATGTTTTTCTAGGTATGTTTTATAACTTTTATTCATAGATGTTTTAATATCTGACGAACATGACTTATTCAAAACGAGCATGATTTTGAATCAACTTATTGAGAACAATCGTTACGGAGGGTCTGCTAGATACATGTGTGTGATGTGAACTCTTGACTAGAGGTGTACAAATCGGTTTTTTTCAAAAATCGGTTTCGGTTATTAACCGAACCGGTTTTTTTCAACCAAAATGAAAACCGTTTTTTTTTTTATAACCGATTTCGGTTACTAACCGGTTTTTCAAGTCCAAAACAATAACCGGTGTAACCGGTTGGGACCGGTTTTTAACCGGTTCTTGCCAAAAAAAACCGGTTTTTACCGGTTTTAACCGTTTTTTTAAACCGGTTTTTCAGATCAAGAATAGTAACCGGTCACAAACCAGCGGTTCGGTTAAAAAAAACCAGTTTCGGTTTTTTTTCCCGATTTCAGTTCTAAAACCGGTTTTTTTTTACACATCTACTCTTGACCATATCATAATAATCCTTGTTGCTACATACATTGGCTTGTGTTGTAAATGCACCTTATTTTATTTGAAATATAATTTATGGATAAGATTAGTTGAACAAAAAAAAAAAACAATTTATAGACATTACTTACAGAAAAAAGTGTCTTTGATAGCGTCACATTCCACTTTTTATTTATTTTTGCTCAAAATGTGTGAGCACAACACCACCCATTTTATTGATTTGATTGCTTCTTTAACCAACTTTTGCTGTACAATAACCCAATTATATAAATACATTTAAAACTATTTTATTTGAAATATAATTTTATTGATTTTATTGTTTTGTAGCAAATTACACCCATGCAATTAACTATTTAATAAATACATTTAAAACTATTTTGATAAATCATGGAATTAATGCAATTAAGTTTTTGACTAAATAATTGATAATTATAAATGACTAAACAGTTTTGGGCCTCCTCAAGACATAAATGATCATCAAATTACAAATACTTATTTTTTTTGGTTCACAATTTCTTTGGAATTATTTTTTTCTTGGTTCACAATTTCTTTGGAAAATCATAGAAGCATAAAGTATGATTGTGGGCCAGGCCCATTTTGTCAACGTAGGGTTTTTGCTATTTAAAAAGTCTTGAATTATTTGTTGCGCTCCCGACACCCCCGCGAGGCCTGGCCCGTTTGATATTTCCATTATCAAGAGGCCCAATACTAGGTTTTTCAATCGTAATCAATATTTGCCACTTATTTGGTAATTATATTTTATTATTACTGTAATTTTAAATCGATGAATAATGATATATCGCAAAAAATTTCAAAGTGAGCTAAACAGATTATATGTGATTATGTGAAAGAATTTATTCAATTGCAACTTAGTTAATAAATGTTTTATTCAGACAATTTAATTTAATGTTTTAAAAAATCAATATAATAACACAACAATACTAAAATTAAAACTTTATCAAAAAAAGTTATCTAATTGAACGATTATTATTATTATTTGATTTTATCTAAGGCTATATGGACGATTCATACACCTGACATTGTCAGTCAGGTCTAAATTTCTCACCTCCCCTTCACGCCCTACCCCTCCGTCCCTTCACATGTTATCAATCTAATACCAGCCACTTCACGCCCCTCCAGTGACACACCCTAAAAACGCCCGCGTAGGGATGGCAGTGGAACTCGAACCTGATGGGTAAACCCGAAACACAACACATTTGAGCCGAGTTTGGGCTCGGATAATTGGGTATGGGAATGGGTTTTGGATTTGTTTTTATTTTTTTCGTGGGTTTAGGACGGTTTTCAATAATAATTTATCAAATTTAGTTATAGAGGAAGGTTAACGTACATTATGGCTTAACGTACATAAAAAAAATCCATTATAGAGGAAGGTTAACGTACATTATGGCTTAACGTAATTACATCACGTACGACATGTAATTACACACGTTTATTTTAAAATCACGCACGTTATAACTCAAAAATCCAAAATCACGCATGTTGAAACACAATAATCACGCATATTGAAAACATTAATCACGCATGTTATAGAAAAAATCACGCACGTTGTCGTACGAGTACGTTATCTTTAGTGATATTTGGACCACCAACGGAAATCTCTGTATAGTGCCAAAAACAAGAATCTTGAAATTAACTGTACATAACTGTTATTGTTACAGCGGCGAGGAGGAACGAGGCGGCGGAATGGCTAAGACAAATGGACCATGGTGCGGCGGAGGCGCTGCCGACCGAACCCTCCGAGGAACATTTCTGTCAGTCCCTTCGCAACGGCCTCATCCTCTGCAATGTTCTCAACAAAGTCAACCCTGGTGCAATCCCAAAGGTACTTTTTTCTCCCCTTATTCTTCACATTTATTGGAGACATAACTGATGATTTGGGGGAATTTGTTAAGGTGGTCGAAATTCCGATTATTGAGACGGAGGGGGCGGCGCAAACAGCAATTCAGTATTTTGAAAACATGCGGAATTTTTTAGTTGCTGTTGGGCGAATGAAGCTTCTTACGTTTGAGGTTTCTGATCTTGAAAAGGTGGGTTTCTCTTTTAACTTCTTATTATTTCTGTGTTTATTATTTTTTGAGTTGTCAAGGACAGACAGAAACTATGTAATTTTAGAGGGTTAATTACACCAAAAAAATGTAATTAAATTTCATATTTTTATCCAACTTTAGAAATTGCTGAATTGTGGTAAAAAGTTGAATGTATGTTAGTTACTTATGATGTGTGAGGTTTATTGGGGAACACTAAAAAAGTGGGGAACAGTGGGGAACCGACTCAAACGAACTCCGATTGGACTCATTCCAGCGGCGTTGGAACCGGTTCGTCGAACCCTAACTAGGATCTTTTAACCCTAAACCCTAAATCATAACCCCTAAACCCTAAATATATTAGGGTTTGGCTTTTAGGGTTTAGCTTTAGGGTTTAGCCTTAGGGTTTAGCCTTAGGGTTTAGCTTTAGGGTTTAGCTTTAGGCTTTAGGGTTTAAATTTAGGGTTTAGCTTTATGTTTAGCCTTTAGGGTTTAGCTTTTAGGGTTTATAGTTTAGATTTTACGGTTTAGCTTAGGTTTTAGCCTTATTTTTTAGCTTTAGTGTTTAGAGTTTAAGAGTTAGGATTTAGGGTTTAGGGTTAAGAGATCTTAGTTAGGGTTCGACGAGCCGGTTCCAACTCCGCTGGAATGAGTCCAATCGGAGTTCGTTTGAGCCGGTTCCCCGCTGTTCCCCACTTTTTTAGTGTTCCCCAATGAACCTTCCCCTACTTATGATATAGGTAAACAACATTTTTTTTCAAGTATAAAAGATGGAAGTGAGTTACATTTTGGTGTAATTAACTCTTTCCCAAGATATACATCCCAAACAACATTTGATGGTTGAATTATTACTTCTGTATCCAGATATTATTGTATTCTTGGTTATGGATGCATGCATGGGGCGCAGCTTAAGTAGGGCGGGAGGGGGAGGCTGACCCCCGAACTTTTCGCTAAGTAGTGGAGAGTATGTAGTTTTTGTATAGAAATTTTTGGGTATATACGTTTTCGAACCCCCCGTCGGAAATCTCAAGCTTCGCCAGGGTAGTCATTAGTCATAGTAAGTAGTAAGTCGCAGACAATTTATGTAACTTGCAAGTTATGGATGCATGGATAGTCAATAGTCATAGAAATACACGCGGATACTACAACTAATGCTATCAAGTAGTCGTACCCTACAGTCACATACCTGCAACTAAAGGTGGCAATATGGGCTGGTTAATGGGTCAAAATAGGGGTAGAGATAATGCAGACCATTGTTTTTGTGTGAGTGGGTTGAATGCCCCAAACCCTTTTTGTTCATTTCCCAATATTTTAAAAAATTATTAAAGCCAGATGGCATAAATAGGTTGTCACCATAGTTTTCTATTTGATTTTAAGTATTTAACTAACTTTTTTTTTCTTAATATTTTTAAGGTAACTAACTTTTAGTTTTCATGTTTTGTAAGGTAACCAGCTTTTGAAATAAACTACCCAAAATGGTAAAAATGAATAAAAATAAATGTTGGTCATAAGCAAAATCTTTGTACAAATATAATTTAGGAGACTGTATGCATTAAATATAAACTTTGGGTGACTTTCAAACAATTCAACATATTTTTTCTCGGATGCTAATTTTTTTTTTGACCCATTTGAGATATCTTTGTATCTAAATTAACAAACTTTGGTGGTGTTTGCAGGGTGGATCATCCGGCAAAGTCGTAGATTGCATATTATGTTTAAAAGGTTATCACGAGTGGCGGCAATCAGGCGGGGTTGGCGTATGGAAATACGGTGGGACTGTGAGAATCACATCCTTCCCAAAAGGATCACCTTCATCGTTAATCGGCAGTGAAAGTGCCGATGAATCTTTAGATGAGTCCGAGTCGTCACAATTCGAAGAATTACTAGAGTATTTACATCTATCAAGTGAAGTAGCTCTTGAGGAATCAAAAGTGTTGACTGCACTCACTTTCCTCTTTGACCATTTTGCGATTGGGCTTTTACAAGCTTATCTCACTGAGACTAACGAACTTGATGATTTTCCTTTGAATACAATGGTAGGTAAGCTTCATTATGTATTTGTTTTTTCTATGTCTGGCAAATGGGTCGGGTTGGGTGGGTTTGGTTGCGGGTCAGAATGGGTTCGGGTCTAAACAGGTAAGGGTCAAATGGGTCAATTCAAAAAAGAGTTATTTTGGTTCGGGTCGGGACTGGTTTGGATTGAAACGGGTTTGGGTCAGAATGGGTTTCGGGCTAGAGCGGGTTCAAGTCAGAACAGGTTTCGGGTCAAAACGGGTTGGTTTAAAAAAACGGTTATTTGACTTTCTGGTTTTCAGCATTAGTTGACGCACGATCTTTTGTCGGTTTTCGCATGTTTAAATGTCGATTACGTGTGCGGAGCCGGTTACAGTGTTACACGTCCTGGGGCTGGGAAACGTGCGTTGGCGCCACGTTACTCGGCCCTGGTACATACTTAACCAAGCGCTCGACACGTAACTAGCACCACTACACGTCCAATAACGTGTTACGCGCGTACCAACGTTGGGTTACGTGTCCGATTTCACGTTACGCGCTTACTAACGCTGGGTTATGAATCCAATTCCGTGTTACATGGGTACCAACGCTGGGTTATGAGTTTGATTACGCGTTTCACTCGTACCAACGCAGGGTTACGCGTCCGATTATGCGTTTCGCGCGTACCGGCGTTTAAATGTTTCTGAATCTCAAGGATAATGTTTGGTAATCTATTATAGGTTATTGATATAGTACTCAGGAAGGCGGTTAAAGATCTTTCGGGACTGCTTATTTCTCAAGGAAATCAGGTAATATTTAACTAAAACAGCTGATTTGCGATTAATCCAAAATGTTAATTATCAGACATTAATCAGTCACTAAATGCACCATCTTCTATTTTTTCAGCTCGGTATCTTTTTGAAGAACATGTTAAAGGGCAATGGCAAACCGTTACTGAAGCATGAATTCCTACAATCCATTTCAAAATATATAGACCAAAGATCCGGTTTTGTATCGAATGATTTCTCGAAGTTTTGCGTATGCGGTGGCAAGGGTAAAAGCATTTGGAATACTATTAATTACTCATGCGAGAAAACAAATGTATTGGCTTTTCAACAAAAACAACTTGAGGTAAACTTAAACACCAGTCTTTGTATTATTTCCTCAATAGTTTTCTTTTGATACATTTAAAACTTATCAGCATTTAATATTTCCTGATTTTTCATTTTTTTTCTCCTTTTCTTTTTTAAAGAAACTTTTCTTTAAGAACATGAAAATGGTGACGATGAAAATGCCCTTCATTTTAAACATGTTTAATTCGTTAAGCTTGACAAAAATAGTAATAGACTCGTTAATATTAACGAAGGAGGGACTTCATGGTGCGAATGTGCGATTGAAACTATGTTGGACTAAGATTGTGCAATTGAAACTAGTTAGGATGAAATCTGTAATTTTCATGTATGCTTAGGGACTAATATTGTAATTTGAATTTTGATCTTATTCTATGGCATCAAATTTATGACTTGAATGTTTTACAGGAGTTAAAAGCTAGCTTTCATTTAACAAAACTGGAAGTCCAACAAGCTCATTTAGCATGGGAACAAGAACTTAAGAAAATTGGTGTGTTCTTCAACTAATTCCCACTTTCTACATATTATTCCTATTCTTATTATTATTGTTATTTTGAATCACATCTTTTATTGTTTAAAATAGGAAAAAGCTAACTTTTTATCTTTCTCAGTGCATCACACTAAGGATCTTGAAGTAGCATCTTCTTCATACCACAAGGTTTTGGAAGAAAACCGACAACTTTACAATCAAGTTCAAGATCTAAAAGGTCAGTATTTTAGGGGACGGTCAAACGGGTCGAAATTCACCTAAAGTCTTATGTTTAAATGCAAACCACTTCTTAAATCAGTTTTCATCAAATATTTAGATTATTATTATTATTATTGTAATAATGATAATTTTTTTTCCTGTAATATTATTTGATACATTAATGGAGTATTTTTTTTTTTTTTTTTACAGGAGCAATAAGAGTATACTGTAGAGTGAAACCCTTACCGCATGAGCAATCTGATGAACAATCGACGGTTGATTATATAGGAGAAAACGGAAATATTATGATTGTTAATCGTCATAAGCAGGGCAAAGATGCTAGGAAAATGTTCACTTTCAATAAGGTTTTTGGAGGGAACACAACTCAACGTAAGTTAATCATCATATCCTAATTCCGACGCCCCCCTTCTCTCATAGTTTGGTTGTAGTTTCAACCCGTTTACTTGTGAATGAGCCGATTTAGGTTGTCTTACCTCTATTGCCATGTTAGAACAAATTCACATGTGACTTTGTAGTCGCATATCTACTTTTACTTGCATGTCATTTTTTTAGTTTGATATTATTTAAAAGAAGATTAGATTATTAATTAAAAAAACAGTTTTCTAATTACATTTGGCACACCTAGTTGTTTCTTAAAATTTAATAATCTTGAATAAAGAGTGTTTTGGGACAACCCGCCTAACCCGTTTTGATCTGTAACCTCCGCCTATTTTACTACTCTTTTTAGTTATTATTCGGGTTCTAGATGGTACCAGTAATTCATGCGTGGAAAGTTATTCTAGTCTCATAACAACAACTTAAATTTTGAGATAGAGTTTTATAATGTGCTTGTTCGATTATTCACAGCTTTATATAAAAATGTCAAAACATAACTTTTAATATATTTCCAACTTACTCGCAGAGCAAATATATGTAGATACACAGCCATTGATTAGATCTGTGCTTGATGGTTATAATGTTTGTATCTTTGCTTATGGCCAGACTGGATCAGGGAAGACATACACAATGGTAAGATAATAATAATAATAATTATTATTATTATTTAGTTTTTGTTATCATATTTGAGACACTAATTGTTGATGAAAAAGTTTTAAAAAATTGAACAAAAACTGCTTTGGTTCAACCCAACTTGACCTGATACAAACGACCCAAACCCTGTTTTGCGACCTCAACTTGTTAAATATCGTCTTATTTTACATTTACATGAGATTGCCACTAACGTATTATCTTTTTCATAAGTGTAGAGTGGCCCTGACATAACAACAAAGGAAACATGGGGTGTGAACTACCGGGCCCTACAAGATCTATTTCAGTTAACAGAAAGAAGGAAGGATTTTATAAAATATGAAGTTGCGGTTCAAATGATTGAAATATATAATGAACAAGTGAGAGATCTCTTGGTAGTTGATGGTTCCCAAAGAAGATATCCTTATAATTCTTTTTTCTTCTCACGATAGGTGGAATATTCAACCCGTATACTTATAATGAGTCGATTCGGTTATGTTTCTTCTCTAACGGGTCAAATGGGTTGCAAGTCGTCCAAAGTGTTTTTATAAAACACAAACATCCTAAATCATTTTGCTCAAATCGTTAGTTTAGTACTTCAAAAAATCTCGTGCAATCGTAATCAACACACTGATTATTTATAGAGTTGCACGTATTTTGGACAAAAAGTGTTTCAAGTTGGCACAAAAAATTTGGACATAAAGTAACCCAATGTGACCCATCATCCACATCTACATCTCATAATGCATCTCCTTATGAATTTACTTGTCCCTTGTTATGCCTTGACAACCAACACGTTGGATATACGAAATAATTCGCAACTGAATGGTCTCAATGTTCCTGATGCATCTTTAGTGTCTGTTAAATGCACTCAAGATGTTCTTGATTTAATGAAAATTGGGCAAAGAAATCGTGCGGTTGGTGCTACTGCTTTAAATGAACGAAGTAGCCGTTCACACAGGTAAACAGTTTTTTCTTCTATTTTTTATATCATCGCGGGAGGTTTTTTATGGGTCAACTAGCTGAAGGGGCAACATGTTGAAGTTGTTTTATTGAAAGTTCTAGATTATTATTGCCGATTTAGCAACCACATTACATTTTAATGTTTTATTATCCGTTGTAGCACCGATCAACCAGTAGCAGGTTAATTTGCTGATGTGGCATCTTCTTTTTCATTTTAGTGTGTATGTATTTGTCACATCTGAGTTAATATATACATTTTTATAAAAGAACAGGTTTTCAAACTCGTATTATTCCTTTTTCATACTCGTATTCTTTTGTAAATGTGCCATTTGATATGACGGCTAACAAGCGACACGCAAGCAGTTTACTAGTAAAATCGGTTAATATTAGATTATTAGGTTGGTTGCCAAAATTGGTATTAAATTGCAAGTCAGTTTCCAATTTGCGCCTAAGTAGAAGTTGGTTGCTAAATTGGCAATTCTATTTCGCCCTTACTAAAAATGACCCGTTTCAACTCAAACCACTTTTGACCCATTATGTGTCTTGTCCTGTTTACCGTCATCTACTCTTTCTTGCAAGAAAAATACGTGGTTTAATAACTTTCATAATTTCCTCACAGTGTTCTAACCGTTCACATCCGAGGAAAAGAGCTAGTTTCTGGATCTACCTTAAAGGGTTGCCTTCATTTAGTAGATCTAGCTGGAAGTGAACGTGTGGACAAATCGGAGGCCACTGGGGACCGCTTAAAAGAAGCTCAACATATTAATAAATCTCTCTCTGCACTCGGAGACGTCATTTCTGCTCTTGCACAAAAGAGCACACACATTCCTTACCGAAATAGCAAACTTACTCAAGTATTACAAGATTCTTTGGGTAAGAATTTCCTTTTATTCCACTTCTTTAATTAGTAAGAAAGTATAGGTTGTAGTTTCGGCCCGTTTACTTGTGAATGAGTAGATTTGTTTGTGTTTTGTTTTAAACAGGCTAAATGTTTTGTCTCAAATTTTTGTGCTCTTTGCAGGTGGGCATGCGAAAACGCTTATGTTTGTGCATATAAATCCCGAGAGTAATGCGCTTGGAGAGACAATTAGCACCCTAAAATTTGCTGAAAGGGTTGCCTCAATTGAATTAGGCGCTGCTAAATCTAACAAAGAAACCGGTGAAATCAGAGAGATGAAAGAAGAGGTTTAACATTCACTTTAATCTATTATTTAAAGGCTAATTTCATTGAATATCAGCATACTTGAGTATGATTATCGTGTTTTGACCGGCTAAGTCGTGTTTTAATGGCCCGTTCCGTTTGTTCACTCAGATATCCAATATGAAGCTATTGTTGGAGAAAAAAGAGGCTGAGCTAGAGCAATTAAGGAACGGGAATGCAAGACGTGCAATTTCACCCGTTCACATGCCAAAATTTAATCTAACAAACAGTTTGCGGCAAGATAATAATAATCAGAGCTATGTTGATGACAATAAGCTTCCCGAGGTTAGTCCTAGAGCTGACAATGTGGCACTGTTGTCGATAGTAGATAGCGGACAATAGCGACAAGCTACCTATATGCTACATAGGGATATGCAAATGACGGTTCGGTTATTACCTTTAACCATATCCGTAACCACTAGCAACCGTAACCGAAATTCGGTTCGGTGAATCGGTTATGAGACTCGATTATGGTTCGGTTTTGGTTAATTAACCGATTTAAGTCTGAACTAAGATTTAAACTAAATGAACATAATAGACAATTATTGTCTCAACTACAATCGTTTTTATAAATAAAAAAATTAACATACACATGCATATGAGTCAAATTTTATACCATAATTATTTTTAAACATTATAAAAGTAATTATATAACATAAAAAACTTTCGTATATGTTTTTTTATGTATATAGAGTTTGATTCCTTGAACATGTATATTCTAAAAACATGTCTTAATTCATTTCAGTTCGGTTCGGTTAACCATAACCGTATCCATAACTGACTTATCGGTCAATGATAATAACATTATCCATAACCGTCGGTTAATTCGGTTCGGTTATCGGTTAATTTCGGTTAGCAGTTAAGGTTTTCTCACCCCTAGCGATAGCGATGAAATTGTCATGTTTTAGTTGTATTGGTATAAGATCAAAATTTATCTTTTCTGTTTCATAGCAGGTTAGAAGTTGTTCATCAGGTAAGCAAAGGAGGGCCCGTTTCCCCTCGAAGTTCACCGACAAAGATTATATTCCCAAAATGCCCCTTCTAGCCGAAGAAAGATCACCATCTCCTCCCTTGAGAAGATCAATATCCACCGATAGAGGGGCCCGCATAAAAACCAAGATTAAGCCCGACACAACCGTTAATCCTCCAATCACAAAAACACAATATCCTACGCGCGCTTTCATCAACCGATCTCTAGCCACATTACCGATTTTACCCTCCACTGATAATAAAAAAGACAACTTTTCTGAGGCATTACTTAATCTTCCTAGAATTAATTCTAGGAAAGCTAATCATCAAGAGCAAGAAGACGAGCAGTTTAAGCAAATGCTTAAGCTCAAGAATAATCAGGTCAAAGCGAAAGGTCAACACCATGTTAAGCAGATAGTGTTTTCTGATATGGATGCTGGTCAAACTGTTGAAGAAGGTCAAAGAAGCAATTTTTCAGAGCCGGAAAATGAGCATGGTTCGACGAGGTTGCATGTTCCGGTTGGGGCTAAAAAGCTTCAACGGAGCTCATCAAGAAATTCGCATGATGTGGAAGTCAGGTACCGAAATCTTTGAGTTATGTATGCAAGTATATTTAGAGGTCGGTTAGCGTACAAGACCACCTTATCGTGCAAAGCGTACGCGAGCATCTCAACCGCACATCTGACCTACCCTAGGCCTTCAATTGAACGCAGTGGCACAATAGTAATTAACTTGACATAATTACGCATGTTATTGCATAATTACGTACGTTACATTGCAAAATTACGCACGTTATTGCATAATTACGTATGGGTTGGGTTAAACCCTAATTACGCACGTTATGATGCATAATTACGCACGTTATGATGCATAATTACGCACGTTATTGCATAATTATGCATGGGTTGTGTTAAACCCTAATTACACATGGGTTGGGTTAAACCCTAATTACGCACATTATAAAAAATAAAAACCCGCAGGCCACCAAATATGAAAACTACGCATGTTAAACTCAAAATTACGCATGGGTTGTTTCAACCCTAACCTTGCATTATATATGCATAAACACACATTATTGGGTGGTCGCGTACGTTAAGGGACTTTTGTATTCTAAACTTTCTCAGTATATTTAATAATTTAGTTATAATTGTCGTATTTTTAACACTCTAGTCTTATGTTTGAAACCACTGCAGGGAAACTGGAAGAAATGAAAATAAATCCTCAAATGGTGCTAATAAGAATGGAAATGAAGGCAGCAACGCCTCAGTTCCTAAATTTATGAGGAGTCGTTCTACGCCTCGAGGAAAATCCGTGGTTCAACCTTGATCTATCAAACGCGCGGTATACACTTGTTTATTTTTACATTCATTTTCGTTATTGTTTTTAGTTTTTTGTATAGCATAGTGCTTGTTTTTTTGGCCAACCACCGCGGATTCCGCCACGAGAAGATTTGGAGCATAGGAATCTCTCTAATTGTTTGTTTTATGAAACACATTAAATATTTAATTGATTTCTCTATATTATTACACAAGTCCAGCTTAAGCTTTAGCTTTATAAATGTTAATTTTTTTTTGTTGGATAAAAAAACACAGCAGCCTAGCCCAGTAAGTTAAGCCCACACTGTTTCTTTCTTTTGGGCCTTATAACCTAACTGCTGTTTCTTTCTTTTGGGCCTTAAAAATGAAGCAGATCCTCGGCCTGATTATGTTTATAAAATCCTGGTTTTAGACGGGGACCGAAAGACTGGCTTTTAGCAAACTTAAGATCGATGACCGGACTGAGTGGTTCTAGTTAAGGTCTTAAGCATAGTTATCGATAGCGGACGATAGCGACAAACTACCTATAAGCTACATAGTGATAGTAATGAAATAGTGGGTGCTATTTCATGTTTAGCGATACACTAGAAGAAATATTTAGAAATATTTCACATGTATATTTTATAAAAAAATCCGGTAAATACGGAAGAATATACGCGTCTATTTTCAATCCTGTAACAAAAAAACCCTACAAATACACTTATTTTTTCATTCGCTACTTGCATTTATTAAACATAAAACTATTTTCTTGCTATTTCCTTGCTTTTTAGGTGCTAACAATAAGATAGCGGCATAGTATCGCATCGCTACGCTATTCGCTATAGCGGGCGTTATGTTCGTAGTCGATAACTATGGTCTTAGGGAGACACAATCGGTATAAAGTTCTATTTTTTTATGTAGCTTGTACGAGTGAAAAATATAAATAATATAACAATGTTCAAATACTTCTTCATTCAAGTCACATATTTCTATTATTCAGTGACATGTTTTTTAGGCAAAATCTTTAAAAATTTACCAAACATTATTAAAACTCATAAATTTACGGTTGAAAATGAAGCAAATGGAATGTTGATTAGATTTTTTTTTTTTACTAAAAAGTAGTTAAAAAAATTAAGAGATATATTAATTTAATCTACCCATCATGCATTTACATTTAATTTTTTTTTTGAACGGCTGATTTCATTAGAACAAACAAGCTAGCAAGAAGCTAGACAGAAAAAAGATTACAAAAGATTACAGAACATTGAACTTACACCAATCTGGCCATTCTAATGAGTGCATTTTAGCTCTACTTTTTATCCAAAGAAAACTTGTGGTTTTGATTTCGGCTAAGATTCTGGAGATATCAACACGATTACCCAAGAAGATAGTGTCGTTACGTTGTTTCCATACGCTCCAGCATGAAGATAAGACGATAGCTTGCACCATCTTCTTCATTGCAGCTGGGCCTGTGATGTCTTGGTGTACACGAAATAGGTCTTCCGAAGTGAAAGCATATATCGGTGGGATTTTTAGCCAACTGGAAACCATTTCCCACACAACCGAGCTAACAAAACATTCTGCAAATAGATGAGAGATTGTTTCATCTCTGTCTCCGCAAAACGGGCAGCGAGTAGACATAATGTTGATGTTCCGATGTGCGAGAGCCATTCTGGTAGGGAGCCTGTCAAGCGCCAATCTCCACCCGAAGATGTTAACTTTACGTGGAACCCAGTTATTCCATTCGAAGTTGAAGGGAGAGTGCTGATGTATCGAACGAGAGAGAAGTTTTTTAACCGATTTGACCGAAAATGATCCAGACGGGTCCGAAGACCATGACCATGTGTCTTTAGACATTGTTAGTGGTACCTGTGAAACAATGTTTGTAATTTCATCAAGTTCCGCCCGTTCCTGCTGTGAGCCGGGATCCCGGATCCAACACCAACTGATTATGTTGGCTGTATTATCTTCCGGTCGCTTGATACGGTCTCGGACACTGCATCCTTTGAACTTTTCCAGCGAGTAGAGAGTAGGAAATCTTGTTTTGAGTGGTGCATCTAGAACCCATGCGTCGGTCCAGAACTGGACATCGGATCCAAACCCGACCTTACATTTAAAGAGGTTGTTGAGGTGTATATCTTTTTCCCGTAGCGTTGCTTCCTTCTTTATAATATTGTTCCAAACGCCTGTTAACCCTTTTTTTGAGGGGAGAAAATTACCCCGTTTTGGGTTGAAGTGGATACAGTTGATAATTATTCTCCAAAGTCTATTGGGCTCTGTTTTGTATCTCCACGCCCATTTTGACAACAAGCTGCAATTCATGTTTTGTAGTGTATCCAAGCCAAGCCCCCCGCATTTAATCGGTCTAGTAACAAGATCCCAACGAACCCAATGCATCTTGCTTCTTGTAGCGGTGCCACCCCATAAGAAATTTCTTCTAATCTTTTCTAATTTATTTAACACATTCCGAGGTGCCTGGTAGAGCGAGAAGTAGTACAAAGGTAATGAATCTAGAACCGATTTGATTAGCGTGGTCCTACCTCCAATCGATAAGGTGTTTGCCTTCCAAAGAGATAACCTTGCTTCGAAAGTTTCAATGACCGGAGCCCAGTTGTTATATTTGTTCATATTTCCCCCGACCTTGAGACCAAGGTACATGAAAGGAATGGAACCTGATTTGCACCCAAGCCGATTAGCCATATGATCACATTCATCCGATGTGGTTCCCACCCCGTAGAGACACGACTTGAGGAGGTTTATTCTTAATCCCGAGACTAGGAAAAAGCATCTCATGAGTCTTCTAATGTTGACGATGTTTGCTTCCTCCCAAGCACCCAAGAGCATCACGTCATCCGCAAAGATGAGGTGTGATACGATGGGGCCATTGTTCGGAAGAGGTACCCCTTTTATAGTGCCGGCCGAGATAGCACTCGTCATGAAACTAGATAGAGCTTCCATAGCTAGTATGAATATGAAGGGCGAGAGTGGGTCGCCTTGCCTAACCCCCCTAAAGCATTGGAATTCCTCGGTCGGGGAGCCATTCACAAGGACCGAGGAACGAGAAGATGCAAGTATACCGTATATCCAAGAGATCCATTTTTCGGGGAAGTTCATTTGTCTAAATACGGACACAATGAAACTCCAACTAATCGTGTCAAAAGCTTTTTCAAAATCAATTTTGAATAAGAACGCCTTAGACTTTGCGCGTTTTATCCAAGAAATGATTTCATTTGTAATGAGGGGCCCATCCAGAATGTTCCTATCTGACAAGTAAGCCGATTGTTCTTCCGATATAACCGACCCGATGACCATTTTTAGACGGTTTGCTAAGACTTTCGAGATAACTTTACTGATGCATCCAATAAGATTGATGCATTTACATTTAATTGAATACTTATATCCGTTTTATGTTTTATATATTGGATCTCTAGCATCAACCTTTATTTATGAATGTCATCAAAGCATAGTTTACTGTAGGTGGGATCCATATATATCAATTACTATATCATTAAACTATTATTTAATGCCTGGGTTTCTTGTTGTTGGTCAGATCTTTGTCATCCAATCATTAATTAACTTTGTCATTCAAATTTAAACCTTGATCAAAACAGTTTACCTGTTTATACAGTTCAACAACAGTGACATATTCTGGTTGAATTGTGAATTAAATAGTCAACTGTAAATCTGGTCATTTAAAAAAAAAAAAAAAAAAACTGTAAATCTGATAAAATTAGAATTAATAATAAAAATATAATGTATAGTTCATCTGTTGGCTCAGGCAGTATTAGATATATAAACTTAATTATGTTAGTGATTAGTTTGTTACTTATATATTCGATATGTATTAGAACTTATAATTATAAGGGTGTGACGGTTGAAGGCTATCACCGTTTTCAAATGACGGTTGTTCCCGCCATTATTAACCGCCAAACATCCCCGTATATATATGTATTTACCGGCAGTTTTGCTCGGTACCAAGACATTCAGAATTCTTATTCGAATTGTCCATTTGCTCTCTTTGTTATCCTTTCATTCATTCACTGTTCTGCATATACTTGTTCTTGTTTATCATGAATACTAACCCGAACACTAAGTATAACTCCGCTGAAATGTCACTTGATTCCCAACAGGCAGTTCAAACAATCATATCAAACACGTACACGAGATATTTTGGGGAGACAAACCCGCTACTCTTTCTATTCAATCAAACGAACTTACAAGGAAAATGGACGAATAAAAGAGTAACCTAAGACCCCTATTTATACTAAAATAACCATACTAATCCTACTCAAATACTAAAATCAATTATAATCTTATACTATCTCTACTAAATAAATCAATCCAGATTATTTTTAACATTCAAATATTTAATTAAATAAAACTTTCACTTTCGTCCTTCAACTTTCAACTCATACGAGTTTTAGGATTAACTTTCAACATCGTCATCCTGTTTACGACATGTTTAGTGCAATTACAACCCTTTTACGGCCAACTTACAACTAGTTTGTAACCAAATTACAACACTAAGTTTTGACTCGTCGACCTGTTTAAATAAATGTGTTAAAGTGTGTCTAGGATAGACGGATAGTACTGATTTGTTTAACACAAGTCGTCATCATCATCATCATCATCATCATACTCAGTAAATCCTACCAATAGCAAAACAAAGGTAGGGTCTGAGGAGGGTAAGATGTAGACAACCTTACCTCTACTCCGTAGGAATAGAGAGGCTGCTTCCAGTGAGACCCCCGGCTCGATAGTAGTTTTGCATAAAGCCTTGGACATAAGACAAATAACACTCATCAATCTGGACAAAGACCGATTAGTGCATGTACCCTTTTGTCTTTCAGCTATCAACGCCACCACATGATGCATGATTAACCGTCCTCAGCTTTTAACGTTATTTTCACGAAATTAGTAGAATAACGTTAAAATTAGTGCACTTTGACTTTTGTCCTCCGATGGCCCACATATATATATACATTGATGCAAGTTTAACACAAGTAAATACATATATGGCTTTTTGGTTCATCAATTTCTACCTTCCAACCTAACATGATTGGATTCCCTAGTCTATATCTAGTTTGCTAGTTGTTTTATCTATTTAAATGCCATTAAGATGATGACACCCAATTTCTTTTGATGACTTATTTCTCCAGTGATGACAACAAAATACTGAAAATAGGACATAATGTAGGTTTACAATTTATTGGGTTTTGAAGAATCAAAACTATATATTTTTTTCATTAATAAATTCTAATATTCCAAAGTCAGACACAATAATCATATTTAAATTATTAGCCACTTAAGTTATAATGAGAATTGATGTTATGGTCTATCCTCAACCCATTTCATTTAAGTGTGGCTAAAAAATTTATATGATCTTCTTTGATTTGAAACAAATAATACAATTAGTAGATTTTTAAATGAATACCCATAACTTTTGATCCGGTTTGAGTTATGAAACCTAAAACTAGTCTACAAAAGGTCTCCACGGGCCTCACGACTAGGCAAACGTCTTTCGCAGTTCGACCAAAAAATTTCAAAAAATTCGTGCACCTATGTCCGGATCCCTTGAATTTTTTGATTTTCCAGTCTTCATTTTTATGTAATTTTAATGTAAACCGCGTGATATCATGTAGTTATGTCAATTACACATAAGTTAGGATAGGAAGTTCGAGTTATTTTAGGGTAACTTTTAGAATTTTGACAAAAAAACGTATAAAGTAGTTAAATCACATAGTTTTGTCATTTCTCTTCTTGGTACATAAAATATATAAAAAAGTTATAGACATGATAAGATCTAAAGTAGTTAAACGAGTCGTTTTTATGTTTAATACTTGTGTTAATCGCGTCGTCTCTAATTTATCTCTTACAGTAAGAATTTATTGATTGTGTATATGATAGTACAATTGAATACTAAAGCAATCTTGAAAGTCCAACATGTCTTTAACGGAATTAAGCTATACATACATGCATGCATAATTGCATATGCATACCTACATACCTACACATGCATTACATTTGTATGTATATAACTTTAGTTCTAGTTTGAAGTCTTTTGGAACAGTTATTGCATTGCTGTAAGCCTGTAAAGCTCACATGGGCACGTGATAGGAGCTTGGGCCCATGTGCCAATATGCCTTGTAGCCTGACTGATGTGGATATCCAGATCATTTTGCATTAACTTGTAATTATATTATATGATTTTTTTTTTATTTTTTTTATCATATAATTCCAAACCATTTCCCTCACCAGAAAGAAACATACACTTGTTAGTTGTTAACATCCCAAGATAAAGACATTTGGCTCTTCTCATTTCATTCACACTTCTAAAAATCCTATATTTAGTACAACATTTCTACACTACATACATATGTGCTTATTTTTATAAAATATAAACTACTAAAATCATAGTACATATGTTTTTTTTTTGCTTTATGAAACTTCTAACTTGGTTATCTAAAATAGACATCTAGACATAACATAAGTTAAGTGGATTCATCCGAGAACGCGTACGAGCAATTCGAAGAGCCTTGTAAAACCATCTTTCTAGTGGGAGGCGAGGACGGAGGATCAGCCAAAAGTTTTCCTTTCATATCGTTATCGGATGTTACAGCATCCTCGTGTCGGATCTCCTTGAGCATTGCAACCACATCGTTCATGGTTGGGCGGTCATTGGGCCGTGGGCTCACACAAAGAAATGAAACCGCGAGTGTTTGTAGCATTTCGTGCATTTGTGGATCGGCTCTTCCTCTAAGTTGGTGATCAAGAACGTCGACTGGGTCTTTCTTGTCGTGCAGGTTGTCTCGTACCCATTGAACTAAGTGTGCACCGCCTGGCAGAGTTGGGTCTAGTGGATGTCTTCCTGTTAATACCTCCAATAGTACCACTCCGAAACTGTATACATCGCTCTTTTCAGTTATACGTTGAGCCGACCCATGTTCTGATTTACATATTAAACAATTATATCCGATCAGTAAAAGTGATTAAAATAACTAAAGGCGGCGTGTACAAGTAACGGGTTGAAACTGACACCGAAAGACACTGATATTCGCAGGTTGACATAAACAGTTTTGGTTTCCTTTATAATTTTGGCATAAAAGAACCAACCTTTCAAGACATCACATGAAAACACTTTGTATTTTTTTTTAAAGTTAAACGGGTCAACCCGTGAACCCGCCAGGCCAACCCATACCAACCCGTTTAGCTAAATATGTTTATGGGTTTGACCCAAAACTGATCCGGACCCGTTTAGATTAAACCAAAACCAGTGAATATTGTATTAGATTTGTATATCATGTCAAAAGAAAGGGTAAGGGGTTTGTTACCGGGTGCCATATATCCGTAAGAACCCGCTAACTGCGGTCTCTGGGTTTGGTTCAACCCATCATATTGATCCCTTGTAACAAGTCTAGCAAGCCCAAAATCACCAAGAAAGGGTTGCAAGTTTGGACCCAACAACACATTCATAGCTTTCACATCTCCATGCAAAATCGCCGGCACACAATCATGGTGTAGATACGCAAGCGCATGAGCGACACCTAGTACAACCTCGTACCTAGTCTCCCAATCCGCTCCTCGTTTCCCAGCACCGTGGAGTAACGAACTCAAACTTCCATTCGGATAATAATCATAAAACAAAAGTTTAATGTTCTGGTTCGACCCCCAACCTAACAACCTAACAATATTCTTGTGTCGAATAGAACCCAACGTCTCGATTTCAGACCTAAATGACCCCAATTCTTCCACGGACCACATTTTCTTCACCGCGAACGTTTCTCCATTCGATGTTGTCACTTTATACACCACACCTGAGCTCCCGGTCCCAATCACATTCGCCGAAGTTAAATAATGCACGATTTCTTCAACATAAACTTCCATTTTTTGATAAAATGTAACTTCCCATTTTTCATTTATCATCTCTTTTTTCTCCAAACGGGTTCTGATCAAAATGTAAGTCCCTAGTAGCACCAGCACCGCGCTAATGCTGACTAGGATTGACATCGCCAGCTTGGCCGATGACCTGGCATGGCCGGTGGACCCCATTTTGTCGGCCGGAGTCACCACCGCTCCGTCAACATAAAGATTCCGGTTTCCAGCAATGTTGGAAGCCGGAATGTTTTTGAAAAACGGAGTGTTCGGTAACTTTCCGGTGAAGTCGTTATACGACACGTTAAGTGACACAAGGTTTTGAAGACTTGTAAGAATGCTCAACTCGCCGGATAACTTATTCCGGGATAAGTCTAAGCTTGCCAATTTGCTCAGACCGGCAAACTCAGCCGGAATCTCGCCGGAAAACTGATTACAACTCAAATTTAACGAGATTCCGAGTGACGGAATTTGCCCCAATTGCTTCGGAATCTCACCGGAAAACCCATTATTCCCAACATCCAACAACTGCAGCTTACTACAATACCGGATCTCCGCCGGAAACTCGCCGGAAAACCTATTCTTCCCCAAATTAAGCTTCGTCAACTCCGTCAACGACCCAATACTCGAACCCAACGAACCCGAAAGCCCGTTATCCGACACGTCAACAAACTGTAAACTCGTCGGAAACATCTCCGGCAACCCACCGGAAAACCCATTTGAATGAAGATCAAGAAACTCAAGATTCCGGCAACCCGATATCGATCTCGGAATCATTCCAACAAACTTATTGTTACTCATATCAAGAAAATTCAAACTCTTTAAACTCCCAATTTCTAATGGAACAGTACCCGAAAGCCGGTTATTGTTGACTCTAAACCGGTACAAATTTGAACATTTTCCGATCTCCGGCGGGATAAAACCGGTCAAATTGTTGGAAAGTAATAACAATTTTGTAAGATTTTGGAGGGAAAATAACTGTGCCGGAATTGTACCGAACAATTGGTTATATGAGAGATCAAGAGCTTGAAGATTCTGACAGTTAGATAAAGACGCCGGAATGTTGCCGGAGATATTATTATTCCATGCAAAAAACAGAGTCATACTCTGTAAATTTCCGATGGTCGCCGGAATCTCGCCGGTAAGTTGATTGTTATCAACTTCTAAATGAGTTATATAAACACAGTTAGTAATCGAATTCGGGATGTTACCGGATAACAGATTAACGGATAACTGAAGCTCTTGAAGCTTTCGTAAATCTCCGAAGCTCGCCGGAATGTTTCCGGCTAACGAATTCTCCGATAAATCGATCGTAACAAGCTCGGTACATGTCCCGAGCTCGATCGGAATGGTTCCGACTAAACTGTTTTGCCATAGTAACAAGCTTTCGAGTTTTCGGAGGTTTCCGATCGAGCTCGGGATTGACCCGGAAATCGAGTTCTGGTACAGGTAAAGATTCCTTAACTCTGTACAGTTCCCGATTTCATCGGGAATTGGTCCAGACAGTAGCGCTGTATACAGCGCTATTGTCTGGACTTTTTTCAGCCTTCCGAGACTCCTCGGAAGGCTACCGGAAACACTGGTTTCCGCAATCCCCAACATTATTAAATTACCACAATCTCCAATTTCTTCAGGCAATTCACCTTTTAAATTCTTATTCCCACCAGCTCTAATCAATTCAAGATTCTTCAAATTCCCTATGGTCTTAGGAATCTCACCACTTAACTCATTATCAAACAACAACAAGTTTTTCAAACTCGAAAGGTTCCCGATCCCATTCGGGATCGGGCCTTCGAGCATGTTGGTATTAACCGCAAGCGTTTCGAGCTTCTCTAGCTCGCAAATCTCCGGGGGGATACTCCCGGTGATTGAATTATCCGAAATATCAAGAACCGTAAGCTCACGATAGTCGCCGAACTCTTTCGGGATCGCTCCGGTGAGATTTGTAGATGAGAGAACTAATGTATTCAACCATTTCAACTCTTGAAAGTTTGAAGGCAATGGACCTTGAATATCCACATAATTTAGCTCTATACTAATAACATGAGAATAGTTATTGCATTGAACTCCAACCCATTTGCATGGGGTTGAGTCTGAAGGGTTCCATGATTGTAATGCATTGGTGGAGCTGTTTAACTGGCTTTTCCATTGAAGAAGTGCTTGACCTTGAACATCAATGGAGAAAGAGATGTGTGGGAGTGAAAAGATGAGAATAAGAAGAAGAAGATGATGAATAGGGTTTCTTAAGGGTGCAGGCATTGCTGGTGGTGGTAATGGTGGTGGTGTTGGATTGAAGAGATGTGTTTTATGGGGATTGTTGAGGGGGGAACCCCATGTTTTGTTTATACAAGAATTGTAGAAGAAGAGATCTGGATCACATTGCAGTATTGCACTTTGGTTTTTATTATAGTTTACTACTTTCTTTATCATCCTTTTTTTTAAATACCAACAAATCCTTCAAATGGGATATCAAATGGGATACTGGCGAAATTCACCACATCGGGATACACTCGCCTTCGAACCAGGGAAAACCCTCACCTAGGGCCGAAGCCCGTGAACAATCGACCGAAGGCACGAGAGTGCGGTGAGGTAAAACCCACTCAGTTCAAGGATCAAACTAGCGATCTCCACCTATTCACCTAGTCTCCTATCATCACCAGGTGTCGTAGAAAATAATGGGGAGGACAGAAATCGAACTTGGGTCCCTTAGAACACAAAGACTCTCCCTTTATATGATAACTTTTTCAGATTTATATTATAGGTAATGTTCATCGTTAGGCGCTAGTCGGCTGGTGGGGTATCGACTAGCGATTGATCGTGATTAATAGAGATTAATCGGATTGGGATTTTATATGTAATTTTTAGTTTTATATGTATACACACACATTTTTTATTTGTAATTTTTATAAGTAAACATGTTTTAACACTTTCATTGACCCATATTTTAAAGCAGACAAGATTAATCGCTTGACGACCATCGATTTTTGGCCGATTAGGACCGGATTTGACCACTGTTGACCGCCTAGCCATTAATTAGACGATTGATGAAAATTACTCGGTGAACCCGGAACTAGCGATTAATCGGCGACTAACCATGAATATAACATATCCAACACTCAGGGGCGGATCTTAGTGGAGCCGTGGCAGGGCCACGGCCCTGGCAAGTTTTTCGGCCGTAGTGCTAATTTTCCGCATTTCGATCGAAATTTTGTATATATACTATGTTCGGCCCTGGCAAGTTTTTCGGCCGTAGTGCTAATTTTAGTGCCCGTGTCTTTCGGCCCTGGCAGGTTCAACGGGCAAGATCCGCCACTGCCAACACTCACTCACACTGAGTTCCTGAGTTTCATTAAATGAGAGAAAAGAAAAAATTTGGAAAGAAATAATTTTTAGTTGTGTTCCAGAGTTTCATTAAAGGATAGAAAAGAAGAGAAAATAAGAGATTTTTTGCCTAAAATTAATCTTTCTAATTTGGAAAGAAACGGAGAGAAAGAAAAGAAAAGGAGAGAATCCTTTCTTTTCTCTCCTTAACTTAACTCTGGAACACAGTGTCAATGTTAGTATTTAACTTTGAGTATCGCGTAAACACCATACAAAGCGTATTAGATTGCCTAAACGTTAAGTTGTTTAAATTTGTTAGTTCATTCGTTTAAGCTCGTGTTTAAATTTATTTGTTAGTGATATTAAGTTATCAATTTGATTTTCAGGTTTTAGAAAACCTTTTGTTTAACACATATGCAATAGGCACATTTACCGTCTTAGTTCCAATCAGGTTTTAGAAAACTTTTAGATAAATGCTTTTGTAAATTTAGTATTTACATTTTGTAAATTCCCTTTATTTACTTGTCATATACAAGAATAGATATGGATGGTGCATTGTTGATCAATACCGTGGATTTGATGGTGATTTGAAGATGGTTTTTACGCTAGTATTTAACTATAGTATTAAGCTTGGTGGTCGTCGCCTGGCCGTAGGCGTCTATTTTTTCGGTGTTTAAAATTTTCATAACAAACTGTTAAAATTTTCAGGTCGGGTCAGAGCAAGGTTTGAACTAGATTTAAAAAAAACAGAAAATACAGGCTATATAAGGATTGAACCGATGACCTCTTGTTGTTAAAGAGAGATATTTACCACTACATCAGCTTTCTTTTTCTTTCTATGATGTCCACCTAATTGTGTTTATGAGGTACTTGTAAAATTTAATATACCGGATCTACTAATTTTTTTAAAAAAACATTGGGGTCCTGGGACCCCGACCCGTTCAATGTGGGTCTGCCCCTGCCTGGGCGGTATCATATATGAAAAGCGTAAAGAAGTTGACACACATCGCGTCATCAACTTAACTAAACTAGCGCATCACGTATCTATCTCAACATATAAAGTAGGGAATTTTCAAAAAAAAGTAAATAATAAATAGATATTTATAAGTTGTGATTAATTTTTTTTAAAACATTAATATATAATCTTTCAATTATTTAAATTCACACCAAATGTGTTGTGTTTTTTTTTTTTTTTTCATTTTTAATGTTATGAAAGTTACTAGCTAGTAAAGGTAGATATGTGTGGTTTTTTTTTTTTTTTTTTAACCTTTTCTGTTATGAAAGCTAAAGGTGTTTTGGCAGTTAGCTTTATGCATGTTAATCTAGGGGTTGGGTATCCTTTCTTGCATGTTTTGAGCTATAGTTTTCATTGGAAATAACCGTCAGCAATAGACATGTAGTTCAATGACACCCACTATGTTTTTACCTTTACTGCCCGCTTTCCTATATGTTTTCCATCTAAATTTCCAAAACAAGTTTTATCTTTTTAACTTTAAGAACTTGAATTTCTCATTACCTTCTTGACCAACAATATAAGGTAAAATGCATGTCACCTTCAAAGGATTTAAAAATATAAAAACAGTGTAAGTTGGATTCCAATCCAATACCTCTGCTATAGGGATACCACTACAACCGTATTTTTATGTTAGATTTTGATTAATTAAAAAAAAGTTAATAAAATGAAATGGAGCGAGAATACGTAATAGAACGCTAAGACCATCCGGTATGAGTTTGGGAACAACCTGGACGCTTGGGACGCTGTGTACACCACGTCACGCCACCCTCCCACATCCCACCCCGATAAATGGTGATCATTGAAACAGAGTTCCTAGCATTCCCACTCCCTCCTTTCATTCTCTCTCTCTCTCTCTCTCTCTCTATATATATATATAGGAAAAAGTGTAAAATACAATATCTCTTAACGTACAATACGTACGAGATAACCTTCTGGGGTAGCCCAGTTGGCCAGCCTCACCCACCCTCTCCCTAGAGGTCCCAGGTTCGAATCTTGGTGTCCGCAACCCACGGCCAAGCTCTTCGCTCTCGGTTGGGTAGTCACCCCCAGGCAGCTATGGGGCTAAGCTAGCTTGTGGAGTGCGATCACTCCAGCGGTTGGGAGGACCGTGGAATATCCCCCCTACAATACGTACGAGATGAAATTATAACATGCGTAATAAGTTTTATAACATGCGTGATTAGGTTTTTACCCCATGCGTGATTTCTGATTTTGTACATGTGTGATTATGTTCATGCGTGATTATGGTTTCCAACATACGTGATTATGGTTTTTCAACATGCGTGATTAGGGTTTTGATTTTTATAACGTGCGTAATTTCATCCCGTACGTATTGTACCTTAAGGAATATTGTACATTAACCCACCCCTATTGATAGTGAACTGTGTGAATTAATCCTAGACCTTGATTATAAATACACAAGTGTCAATTAATGGACATGATTTGATGATAAAAATACACCAGTTATTTTACGATTTGATGATGTAAATCAATGGTTAGGATTTGTTCACTCAGTTCACAAATACACTAGTGTTCACTCTAGAACCCCACCCTATATATATATATATATATACACACACACACACACACACAGAGGCTAGGAATTAGCTACAAAGTCTAAATTTCCTAAAAAGTGTAAAAAGTCATAAAACATCACAATGTCAATCATAAAACACACCCAAATCCCGCAAATAACAAAATAAAGATTACTAAAGCATCATGTATGTGGATTGTGTTTATGTTTTGGATGATAAGGCTCTAATTATCGAATAACAAACATTATTGTGTTTTATGTTGATTAGCATACTGTGTTTTATATTCATAGTTCTACGATTGTGTGTTTAAAGTTTTTATGGACTATTATGGTTTGAATATGGTGTTTTAGTAATATTCACTTTGTTATTTGTGGATTTTAGTTGTATTTTATGGCTGGAATTACAGTGTCTCGTGACTTTTTACATTTTTTAGGAAATTTGAAATACAAAATAGATTCTGGGACAGAGGACATTCTGATGTAGTGTTGAGTTGATAGTCTGAAAGTTGGGAGTTGAGTGAAGTATAACAAATGACATAATGTATACAATTTTATAATTCATAAAATACTAAAAAAATGGAAACACTATGTCTAACGCATATAACTAACACATTAATTAATTAATTATTTTGTAACACTTTTAAATAGCTAAAGACATGTGTTAACTCTCACACATGTACCAAAAGTGACCGGTATGAATATAAACTCATTACCCAAACATCCAAACCGCCCATTCTACATGGATTTTAGTTTATATTCTGGTTACAAGTGAATCGTACACACGTCAACATCACCACATCTTAAAAAGAACTAACTAAAAAAGATAAATCTTCTCTATATCATGGGAATAATGGTCCATTTGATGTGGTACATTTTGTTTGTAAATGAAATTATCATAGCTTAAATGAGCCAAACGGTGTGGTGGTCCAATGACCATAAAATGTATATAGGCCAGGGTGGTCACCACCCAAACAACCCACAAAGGGGAAGGAGAGGGGGGTCATACCCCATGTTACCATATTTTAGGCTTAGTTCATTGATAACTACTTGGATTTGGCTTTGAACCAGTAGACAATGACAGCCTACATGTCTCTGATCACAAATCTATGTTACAAACCCTTCCTTTTTACTAAAGACTTAATTACTGTTTTCGTCCCTTTGATTTGTCAAAAATCACTATTTCAGTCCATTAGTTTAAAAATTACGATTTCAGTCCCTGTGGTTTCACTTTCGTAACCATTTCAATCCATTATTCTGTTAAATACATGGACTGAAATGGTTACGTGGTGGACTGAAATGGTTAAGAAAGTGAAACCACAGGGACTGAAATCACAATTTTTAAACTAATGGACTGAAATGGTGATTTTTGACAACCCACAGAGACGAAAACAGTAATTAACTCTTTACTAAATCCAATTGCAAACTACTACTATAAGTTTCAAAGTAAACCATTTACATCCAAACAATATTATTTTTCATTTTTGGTTTAACTACTCTGCCGACTATAACCACTTTGCAGTCTGGTTGTGCCCGGTGCAGGGGCGGATCTATTAAGGGATTAGGGGGTGTTTGGGATACAAGTGTATAAAATTCGGTTTAGAATCGAAACCGAAAAAAAAAACCGAAACCGGTTTCAGCCCGAACCGAACCGATGGTTTACAGACTGGTTAGTATTCTTGATCATTGAAACCGGCTAAAACTGGTTTTTTGGCCCAAACCGGTTTTAAACATAACCGAACCATTTAACCGGTTTTAAACCGAACCATTTAACCGGTTTTAAACCGAACCGAACCAGTTAGTACCAGTTCGGGTTCCCATCGTTTATAACCGGTTAAAAAACAAAACCGGTTTCCCCCCACCCCCAAAAAAAATCGCTTCTATTAAAAACCGGACCGGTAAAAAAAACCCGAATTGTACACCTGTAGTCTGGGATACCCTTCAACTTTCTTGACGAAATGTAAAAAAGAAACTCCGTTTTATGTATTGGACACCTCTGAACGGCGGTAAAAAATATCCGTTTTATGAATGTACAAAAAAAATCTTTTGTGATACCCCTGATTTTTTCTTTTAGATCTGTCAATGAAACAGTGGCAATCCAGCTGGTCAAACTACCAAAAACTAGCATTCTGGTCTAAGGATTATGATTATGGGACCTTGAACCCTCTTCTAATTCCGCTCATATAACCAGTGTTGTAAAAATCGTGACTAGGCGGCGATTAATCGCTAGTCGGCCAGTAACTGAGTAATTTTTCGTTAATCAGTCCATTAATCGCTAGTCGGGCCTAGTCGGCCAGCCAAAAATTGGCGATTCCGGCGAAAAATCTGTATATTCCGGCCAAAACCTCTAAATTCCGGCTAGTTTCAACCAAACCATGTGAATTCTAACAATTAATTTTGTATACTTAAAAAAATGAGTTGAATAAGTGTTAAAACCTAGCTACTTAAAATATTTATCTATAAAAATATGTATATGTATACATAAAACTAAAAATTACATACAAAACACCCGATCCGATTAATCATGGGTAATCCCGAGTAGTCGCTAATCCCCACCTCACCGACTGACTAGCAACTAGCGAGTTCTTCAACCTTGCATGTAACACTTCCATAGTATCATAATCGTAAATTTTTTTACTTTTTACATTTTGGCAATTTTATATATTGTGGTGGTTCCATAGTATCATTATCGTAATTTCTTTTACTTTTTACATGTATTGTGGTGGATAAATTATTGGAAAAGGGTAGATTTGGTCATAAAAGATGCCAAAGAATTAACCCGAATCCCGGGGATTTGTTATATATTTACATCAGAAATAAGAATTAAGAAACGAAAAGAAGAGAAAGAGGAATGGACATGAAGTATTGTTTATTGCCAAGATTTAGATCTAAATTGTCTTTTTTTATTAATGTGGATGCCAAATCTCGTCCGCTAATGTTTAGCACATGCTTATACCAACTATTCTTTTTCTAACGGTAAATTCGGATCATTGACGTTCCACTAGAGTATCATTGTGCCACCAGCAGAATCAACCGATCAGATTCATCTCCACTAGACAATGTACATGACCTAATGGTCTCTAAGTCTTGTCCAACCCATAAGGTGTCACTATCCTATAATGTTACGGGCAATCCCAACAATTCTTACTTTATTTTTTAGGGTTATTGGATTTTATCACTCCTAATTATTGGCTATTGTCCACTGCCACCCACAATTATTACTTTGACGCCCGCCACCCCCCAACTTAACACTTAGTGTATTCTGTCACCACGTTGTTAACTGGTCACTAATTTTTGATCATGTTACTATACTTTTGGGGTGTACTAAGATCCCTGTGACACCCCAAAAGTATAGTAACATGGTCAAAAGTTAGTGATCAATTAATGACGTGATGACAAAACACAGTAAGTGTTAAATTGAGGGTGACGGACGCCAAAGTGATAGTTGAGGGTGGCAGCGACCGATAGCCAATTCTTGAGGGTTATAAAATCCAATAACCCTTATTTTTATCAACAACAAACACATAAGTGCTATTGGAAGTGACATGTTGGTGTTTGTGTATCATAATTTGTGTACAAACATTTTACCTGTTGATGTTAACCCTTAACCCCATAATCTTAATCTTTTTTTTTTCATACACACCATTGTAATATGTAGATGCATAATTGTATAGAAAAATCGATAATGTTAAAAATTATATAGCAAAACTCACATCAACTTAAAGAACATAAAAAATTGCATTTAATGGTATAATCTGAGAAACAAAGTACTATAATAAGATACTTAACATTCAAAAATTGGTAGAAACTAATTATGATTCAATTTATTAAATGAATTAAATGAGTGGAACAACTTATTTTTACTTTTCCTCTTTTACACTTCTGTACATAGTTAGCTTATATTGATTGTAGTCATGATACCACAACAATTTCTATCATAGATATGACTATGAGCATAATTTAGGGTGTTTGGTGTTACGTTTTCAAAATAGATTATGAGTTTTCAAAATAGATTTTGCGTTTTTAAAACTGCGTTTTGAAAAATCATGTAGATACATGCTTCTCCAAAACTGCGTTTTGGAGACACATAATCACTTTTTCATCCAGACACTTTTTTAGATTATTTATGTTTTACAAACGCAATAATCAAACAATCACTTCAAAACGTAATCCCAAACACCCTCTTATTGCTGGATCAAATAAATAGACTTTTTTTTTTTTTTTTGCAAAGTGTACGAAGCGAAGAAAAAAATTACACCATATGAGCACAATTAAAAAGTAATGTTCAATGTACTATGGACGATTTTGATACCTTCAACTCTTTTAATATTTTAAAATCTAAAGTAAACCAACCGGACAGTCCAGTTAAACCAGAAACCCTCATTTGCGTCACTTCGGTCAGACTAATGGACTTACCGCAAATGAATCAGCTAGTTTTGAACGAAGCAAACAAAATAGATGAATGTCCACTAAAAATAAACCTCAAGTCCTTAATAAAAGTCGACCAATTTATTCGCAAATTATTAGATGTAGTCACCTCTAATTGATGATAATATTAACAGGAATTTATAAATTTATTCTAACTGAAACTTAAAATATAGGTTAATTATTAAATTAATAAAACGTAAATCTTGTCGGGGCTTTTTGTGAGAATAAATGAGGAACATGTTCTATCAAATACTTTAATTACAATTTATTTCCATGTAATATCAGAATATTAGTTATTTTATAATTGTTTTGATCGGCCTCTGCCACCCCTCGTGGAGCATACTTAGGTCACGGACTTTCTTAATAAAAATACAAAACAGTATCTAAAATTATTCTTATTATTTATTATAACCAAATTAAGGGTTTTTTGTTTAGCTCTTCTTAATAAGGCTCTTAATGATTCAGACTTCTTACTTGTTCAACACTTAATGGTTTAGATTGTTTGTTTTGCGGACAGATGTCTGAATGATTCAAACATTTGCCTTTGAATAGTTAATATCTCTTATCTGAATTAGTTAGACATTTGCTTCTGAATGATTAAACATTATACCGGCCCTTAATGGTTCACACATCTTACTGTTCAGAAATTGTCGAAGAGCCCCTAACCGGTATAAGATTTAGATTATGTGAGATAAATTTTACACGACAAATTTTGGTATATTCATACGCTAGTAATTATCTCAAGAAATACACGAATTAGTAATAATTTGTACACGGATTAGTACTAATTTTGTATCAACGTTATTTTTTTATTTGTCTTCAGTTTTCTTTCGAGGCGTCGATAAAACAATATCTAATCTACTTTTTATTTGTTTATTTTCATGAATTTACTTTTTGCTCTTTAACTTCCGAGTATTTAAATTATGTTCTTAACAGACTGGCGAGTTTATACATTTTCAAGACATTTATAATTCTTAAAGTACGTATACACCATTTTTTTTCTTATGTAATAGATTTAATATATAACCGTTCAAAAAAATAATTTAATATATAGGATAGATATTTTAATGATTTTTTATAAGGATTCCACGTGGTTCATAAAAAAATGGGGTCACCTTAGCTCCAAAGCCATATACACAAATAACATAGAAGGAGAAAGGAAAATTTAAAAATTAAAAGGGAGAAAGAAAGCAATGGAAGAGCTAAAAGATGAAAGTATACATAAAAACACCATGTACCATCAAAAGAAGAGACAAACACACCCTATTATTACAACTCAAATTCTGTTTTTTTTTTTTTCTTTTTCAGAATAAAACAATATATTTTATATAGGGATAGTATCAAATAAAAAAAAAAAAATTTTAAATAAAAAGTCGTAAGAAGTGTATCAAACGTACTTCGATTGAAATCATTCAAGCGGCATTGGAACTGTCTTATCAAACTCTACGATGTGAGTTTTTAGGTTTTTGTTTTTAAATGTTTAGTTTGTAGATTTTAGACTTTTTATTTACATTATTGTGTCTTTTTATTTATCATTGTGACTTTTCTATATTTGCGTAATTGTGTCTTTTTTTGACTCATTGTTCTTCGACATTGTGTTATATTTTTCGGTATTGTGTTATATTTTGCTCGACATTGTGTTATATTTTGAAATCCATTGTGTCTTTTTACACTTCTTATTTTTATGAGTCTTTGTTGAGTAACTTTACCCTTATTTTATAATACAAAATAACAATATGATTTTTCTAAAGTTTATAAATTTCAATAGTGTTGTAATTTTCTTATTAAAAATATTGCCCTACGACGAAATGTATTTGAAATTAAGAAGGTAAGGTTATGTTGCATACTGTGTTTCCTTGCGTAAAAATTGATATAATTATTTTAATATTTTAAAAAAAATTAGTTCGCGTTGCAATTGATATGGTTATTTTAATATTTAAAAAAAATAATTAATTCGCGTTGTGATATGGTTATTTTAAAATTTTAAAAAAAAAATTTAATTCGCGTTGTAATTTATTGGTAACGAATACCTAACTTGTATTCGAATATCAATAGCCTTTAAATTGTTTATTTAAATAATGGACTGTTATTTAAAAAATGTATAACTTATATAATAATATTAATACATGAAATACTTATGAAGACAAACATGGAAGAGCATGGTGTTGCAAAGTACAAACCATCCAATGTATAATTTATTTATGTGTTTTGCCGATTTTTTATTTCACAATAAAATATATATTACTAGTTTATACTTCCGTGTCTTACACGGCTTGAATGATAAGATTGATTGTATTAGAAAAATAGACTAATTACAAATTTTGAATTATTCTTGATAGCACATGTAAGTTTTTATATAAACACATATTACCCTAACATGAACTATTCATACTAAGTTAAAGACAATATAACATTACTCACTATAAATAACGCATTTAAGCAAATACTTTATATTTATTTGTTACTTTAGTATTAATGATTAGATATATATAAAATAATAAAATATATATATATATATTTATACAACAATTAAATTTCTATATTATGTTATAATACGATACGTAAAGAATGTGAAGAAAATTCTTAAATCTCATCCTTATCTTGGGTAATGAGACGAAGTAGAAAAAAACTGATGAACACATAAATGTTTCTTTAAATTTTGGGATGATAATAAGAATACTCTTAAATATTAATTGAGATAGAGTTGGTGACTGAAAATGATGGTGATGGAGATGAATTGTGATGGGTAATGGTATATCTAATTCTAAAAAATTCAGTTAATGTCATACAATATTCTCTCTTTCAATTCATTAGTAACATTATTAATTAATTAATTTTTGTTTGAATTAATAGATAAATTCATCACAAAATATATAGTTGAAATAATTACTTCAATACATTATTTCTAATATATAAACTCAAATCCCAATGTTATTATTTTACATATTCTTTGTGGTGTTGATATGAAATATCGATGCATATAATTAAAAAAATAACATTTTTAATAATATAACACTATAAAATATAACATTTTAATAGGGTAACACCATGTTTCTTAGATAATAGCAATTATTTTTTCTCAAACTTGATTTACACAAAACACATAACGTAAACCAAACCATATGCTTATCCATTTTAAGAAATAATAAAATCATAGGTTTTAAAATTATAGATAATTTATATATTTTTTAATCATAAATTATAATTAGCTATTAATTAATAATATCATTAATATTAATAAATTGATGGAGAAAATGTCATGTGGGATTATGCTTATCCATTTTAAGAAGTAATAAAATCAAAGGGTTTAGAATTATAGATAATTTATATATTTTCAATTATAAATTAGAATTAGATATTAATTAATTAATAATATCATTAATATTAATGAATTGATTGAGAAAATGTCATGAGGCATTATTAGGGGTCTTTTATTAGAATTAGATATTTATTAACCGAAATAAGTTTAAACTAACTCACTCCAAAACCCATGGTTAATCGTATTAACCGACTACTTGTTTCCAATACCGAATTATACAAACCATTTCTAACCATAGACAATTTTATTATAAAAATCTAAAAACCGAAACATCTAGTTATATATTTGATCATGATCAATAACCAAATCAAGCCATTCTCAACCTAAGTTTTAATATAATAATCTAAAAAACGAAACATCTAGTTATATATTTGGTCATGATCAAAAACCAAATCAAACCATTCTCAACATGTTCGATTATAAAAATCTAAAAACTGAAACATCTAATTATATATACGGTCATGACCAATAACCAAATCAAACCATTCTCAATCTGTTTGATTCTAAAAATCTAAAAACTGAAACATCTAGTCATATATTTGGTCATGATCAGAAACCAAATGAAACCATTCTCAACCTGTTTGGGTTGAATATAAAAATCTAAAAAAGAAACATCTAGTTATATATTTGGTCATGATCAATAACCAAATCAAACCATTCTCAACCTAAGTTTTAATATAACAATCCAAAAACCGAAACATCTAGTTATATATTTGGTCATGATCAAAAACCAAATCAAACCATTCTCAACATGTTCGATTATAAAAATCTAAAAACTGAAACATCTAATTATATATATGGTCATGATCAATAACCAAATCAAACCATTCTCAATCCGTTTGATTGTAAAAATCTAAAAACTGAAACATCTAGTTATATATTTGGTCATGATCAAAAACCAAATGAAACTATTCTCAACGTGTTTGGTTTGATTATATAAATCTAAAAAACGGAACATCTAGTTATATATTTGGTCATGATCAAAAACCAAATCAAACCAATCTCAACGTGTTTGATTATAAAAATCTAAAAACCAAAATATCTAGTTAAATATTTGGTCATGATCAATAACCAAATCAAACCATTCTCAACCTAAGTTTTAATAATATGAGAAATATGTGCATCACATAAAAGGGGTGGGGCCAAAAATGTTCAAAAATCCAGTAAAACCCGGTTTTGGACGGATCTTTTGGGCCAATGTGATCATGATGGCCCAATCTTTTTAGTCTAGGAATTAAAACAACAAATCAAGAGAAATACAAATAATAAAACAAAAAGTATAAGTGACTATAGCATCTATTTTGAATTTAGTAATAGTAGCTCTGGAAAAACATAATACCTTTATAAAAGTATTCTCCTGGTTTTCATGGAAAGAAAAAGCCAGAAAAACCACTTTTGTTTGTGGCTACTTCTTCCTTCCTTTTTGACGTGCTTATAATATATAAATGAATACATTATTATTTATTTTTTTCACTTTTTCTATTGTTTATGTTATATTTCAAAATGTGTAGTAATCAATTAGGAAGTAACTTTGTATATAAATAATAAATTTTAAACGATTTCAAGTAAAAAAAAAAAAACATGTTTGCTAATAGTTTGTTATATGATCGTGTGTTATCTTTATTCTTTAATCGGGGGTGGCTTAAGGAGAGTGAAATAAAGTTAGGACATTGGGTCTCTACTTCCTTAAGGGCCTCTAAGTTCTTTAAAAAAATAAATAAATTATGTCCTGGTTGGTAGAAGAAGAAGAAGAAGAAGAAGAAGCATACCCAGTAAATCCCACAAATAGCAAGCTACTTATAGGGTCTGGGGAGGGTGGGATGTAGGCAGACCTTGCCTCTATCCATAGGGATAGAGAGGCTGCTTCCAGAGAGACCCTCGGCTCGAAAACGAACAACAAACCAACACACCAAGTCAAAGAATATACAAATAAGAAGTCCCCCATACCAAGAAATTATGTCCTGGTTGGTAATTTAGTTTATCGAATTGTTTACCTTATACTGGGTTTTACGGTCTATAATTATGGATACATACATAGATGATATAAAAAAGTATATGATCAAAAGCAATTTTCTTTAACAAAAAAAGCTTCAATTTTATTATATGATTTGGGCCTCAAAAAAGCTTGAGACAACCCTGTATTTTAACGTACGTGAACATCTAGTGATCCACGGTGAAGTACATACACGATAAGACTAGAGATCAAGGTAGGTTTTAGCATTCGTATAGGTCTAGATATCTTTCTCAATCGCATTTAGATGGCTTTCATATTGAAATACTATAGTACTTAGTACTTAGTGAATGTTCAATTGCATGATTCAAAGAAATAGCAAGAACATATATGCAAGTTATGTTTTGAAAACATGTACCTAAGTTAGACCAAAGATTTTCCTTATATACGGAACAAACCAACAAAATTCTAGTTGATAGTTATAACTGTGGAGTATTAGGTTGATATATTAGTGTGAAACTATTATATTAATCGTAACTCAATTATCGTCGATAACCAAGTCACCGATGCTTTGCTGTCACTCCAAGTTAATACTCAATTACTCATCAATAGTAACTTACCATTAACAATCAAGTCGGCACTGATGGTCATTTGCTATTTCTTCAACCACATATGGACCAAATTGCCATTAAGCAGTGATTTCTTACAACTAACAATTAGCATTGATAACCAATTACAACTTACGATCAGTTTACTAAAGTTTCTCATCAAATTATGCATATCTAAAGAAGCTTCCAGTTACCCATGGGTCCCACCTAAGGTGTTTCTCATGAACCCCCACTAAAGGAATGTAACCCCATTGGAACCCATATTGTAACAATTCCCAAAATACCTTAGAAAGAACCCTGATCGAAACCCCGAACACGCATGACGAGGCCCAACGCGGAAAGCGAAAAGTTCAATAATGGACATCCCAGGCGCCACGCGAGAGAGTACTAGGCCACGTGGCACCGTTTCGCGACAAGTGGCAAGACTATGCGGTTGATGAAGCTGGCCTAGCCCTAGCTAGGAGCCGTCACGCCACGCGGGGGAGTCCCCTGATTCTCCAGCAACGCGCGGGAGAAACCCAGGTGGGCTATATAAGGGCAGTCGTGGGAGAAGTCTCGGTGCACTTTTTCGATTTATATATCGATTCTCTTTCTCTCTCAAACTGTTGTTCGAATACCCAAAGCCCCTAAACCCCCAAACTTTGCTCCGTAGCCAGCGTACTAACCCTAATAACTGGTACGATACCATGTCCGATCGATCTGAAACCAAATCAACGGATGTTAAAGTGCTGCCTAAATAAGGCTATACTTTGCCATCTACATTGAGGTTTTGATCCCGTGGTTATCATTAAAGTTTGAATTGGGTTAATACACTAATACGTGTTACATTGTGTGTTTAATTAGGAACCCAGGACTTAGACCAGAAGGTTATTACTGAAAACCCTAAATCTGCAAAGTGAGTCATTCTCCTTTACTCAAATGATTTTGCAAAACCCTAAATATTTTCCAAGTTGTATTTACAGTGATTAAGTTTTTGTCTTTTTAAAATTACTGCTGGTATGTGAGGTTTTGTATACACTACTAGTCCAGCGTTGCTATTGGACAAAGAGTTAGCCAATAATAACATGACCACAGTCACCGAATTGGGTGCGTGACAAATATTGATTTGAGTAATTGAAAGATATAAACAAATGTAAAAACCCTTAATGCTGTAATTATAATATTGTATC
Organism: Helianthus tuberosus; assembly: GCA_030545235.1. Lineage (NCBI taxonomy): Eukaryota > Viridiplantae > Streptophyta > Magnoliopsida > Asterales > Asteraceae > Helianthus > Helianthus tuberosus. Next base: position 316,621 of record CM060376.1, read on the forward strand.
TTTTTATAAATCTGAATGAACTCACCGGTATTTTTGCTGATAAAATATTTTTAAAACGCGTTTCAGGTGATTTACTAGAGAAGGAAAGTGCTAAATCCACTTTAAATTACACAAAAAGATAGGGATGCTCAACGAACAAGTTAGGTTATGTAAGCCTCAACTAGGGCTCGAGCTCAAAAGTATGCGATGCGGCTCGACTTCGCTCGAACCTTCCCCATCTGGGGCCGAACTTTTTATGTGAGCTCACTTTTGGACGACAAAGCTTTTTTACATGTGATTTCATGATAAGGATTTTCTTATCTACTAGAACAAACACATGAGAGAGCTCGATAGACTCGAATTCTGCTTAGAAATTTGTACGAACGAGTTGACTCACAAAATTATCTTAATTATATAAGGTTTTTTTTTTTCGAATGAGTTATGAGCCATAAGTAACTTGAAAAATTACATGAAGATGAGATGCAAAAATTTAAAGAGCCATTTAATTAAAAAACTTAAAACTTATACAAATTATTCTATGTAGATATGTATTTTGTCACTTGATTACCTTTCACTAAAAGATAAACATATATATTTTTTTATCAACATATGTTGGATGGTATTCAATTCTTTGTTGGGATTGTTCTGTCGTTGTACAAATATTATGTGATTTTGAAAAGGAATAAAATATTTATTTAATCAATACAACTAGTATAAATTAGTCGAAATATCTAACTCTAAATATTGTGTTGGGATCATATATAGCTCACGACAAACAATACACAAAAATGACCAAGTAAAAGGGTAGGGGCCTGCTAGAAATGGGATTTTTGACATTAAAATTGAAATAAATACATACACAAAATGGCAAATTATGTTTTTTTATGAGTAAAAAAGGTGGACTTCCACGTCAACACCTCGTATGATAAGAAAATATAAAAATAAAATGAGGTGACAAAGTCGCCATCAATGTTCCCTAATGACAAAATTAGGTCTAAACCATCCTTGATTTGGGGGTCTTCAATTTATTTTTTAATCCTTTATTTTATGCTTAGTGATGATTCATGTTGTGTATAATCCAATTTTGAATGAGTGTCAACTTAATTAGTTAGTGCGTGTGAATCTTCACTTTCATATCTTCATGATTTTTTATGTTAAAATAATATAAATTTTAATGTGTGTGTACTTTTTTTTTTCTTTCAAGTTTCATTTTATACTAGTGGGGATTTCCCGCACTATCGCGGCGGGTTTTCAATCGTGTCGGTCCGGTTTGTTACACCGTCGGTATGATACAGACACTCGAAATACTATCAAGACGTGTTTTACATCAACGAAAACCATGAAAACTCACACCGGTACCGATGTTGTTTGGGCACTACGGGTTCATTTTGTCATGGTATCAATATTGATATTTTTTTTTTGAAAGGTGACTTTCTTGTACTGGACCGAATTGGTCACCGGGTTCATGTCAAAGACAATCCCCCGTCAGCCCCGCCTACGTCGCGATGTTCGATTGGGCCCCGGCCGCTGCGCAAGCTGACTTTCGCCCGGAAACCATTCTGCCCCCACACGAGAGACTCGCTGGGGTAACAGCTGGGTAAAACCGGGTTGCCCTCAAGACCGCACCATGCCTCGGTAGGATACGGTCTATCATTGGGACGTCCCCCCCCTAAGACCACGAGTGGGAGTCGAACCGGTGACCTCCCAAAGGAGGAACCGGCCCAACCAACCCAATGGGAACCACTGGGCCACGGAGGGGGATCTAGATATGGTTACATGTATAATAATCAACATGTATTTTACATGAATCGAAAACCATAAAAACGAACACCAATACTGGTATTCATATATTGTCGCAGACAGGGTTGTATAAATAAGATACTATCAAAACCAAAAACCATAAAAATGAATACGGGCACTGATACCGACATTATTAAAAGTAAGGGTGAGCAGAAAACCGAAATAACCGAACCGTAACCGAAATAACCAAAAAATCCGGACCGAAAAAACCGAACCGAAACAAAAACCAACGTTTCGGTTTTCGGATTTTTAATAACAGAAAATTTGGGTTTGGTTTTCAGATAATCATTTTCAATAACCGAAATAACCAAACCGAACCGATAAGTTTTAATAGTATACCAAATCTATATATTTTTATGTTTAAGTTGTTTAAGTGTTTACCCATGCTACTAAGAATTATTAATTTTATTCTTGTTTGTTAAATATTTATAATTATAATAAGAACATTACCATTTTTATTTATCATTAACAATTATTCATTGTTTACAAGAATTAACAAAGTTTAATATAAAAATTAAATGGTTTTCAAAGTATTATAAAAGAAAACGTCTTAACAAAAACTTTGGAGAAACATTAAAATAGATTAGAAGGTTAAGTTTATGTGAATAATATTAATTTAAAAGACTAAATATATTAACTTAAATGTAAATATTTAAGAAAGATTCTTAAACTTTGAATTATACTTTTAAGTTTTGAATCTTACATAATTTGTTTCAAAAACCGAAATGACAAAAAAACCGAACCGTTGCTAAAACTGAAATAACCGAAACCGAAAAAACCGAAACGAATAGAACCGTGCACACCCCTAATTAAAAGATAAAATAAATACTTAACAAAAGTTATCTACTATTCATCATTGTCACAGATAATGTTGTATAAATAAGATACTATCAAAACCGAAAACCATTAAATAAATACTTATAAATAAAATAAATACTTAAAAATAATTTTGTACTGTTCATCACAAGTTCATTTTAATATGTATAATTAAAAGATAAAATAAATACTTAACAAAAGTTATCTACTATTCATCATTGTCACAGATAAGGTTGTATAAATAAGATACTATCAAAACCGAAAACCATTAAATAAATACTTAAAAATAAAATAAATACTTAAAAATAATTTTCTACTGTTCATCACAAGTTCATTTTAATATGTATAATATGTGTAATATGTTTTTTTACAACCAGGATGGTTATTGACTGTGTTTACTGGTTACATTTGCTGAACTTTTCATTTTTGAATAGCAAAGTTTGCTTCTACTTTATACATTTTTTAAGGCTTTTATTTTTTAATATACATTTTTTGAATGATAACGCTTGTTTTTTACTCTATTACACTAATAATCCTAAATTAGTCACCTTTGCCTAGGTTTGAACTTATGACATCTCCTCTAAAGACATATGCTCTACCAAATGGGTTAACCACATATTAGACTAGGCGGTGTGGGGGTCGTCCCCGCCCCGTCCCAGATCGGCGCCGCACCACATTCCATCCCCCCCCCCCATCGCCGTCCTCCTCGTCGACCTGAGGACGTTTGGGACGCTCCACTACAAGACAACACACTCACACACATATACATACAACTCATGTATATAGATTTTAGGACCATCCCCCCATTTCCTTAGCTTCATCATTTTTGTCCCATCCTCACACTCATCCTACGTGGCGCTTACGTGGCGGATCATTCTCCAAGGGAGGACCATCGCCAAAACCGGTACCATTTGCTTATCTCTGATCACGGTTACCGTACGAACAACAGTATCATACAACTTTTTTTTTTGTTGATTTTCTTCAACTTTTAATTTTTTCTTTTTTAGTTTCAGGGGTAGGGATGAGCTCGGTGCCAACCGATACAGAATCGATACTGATACCGAAAATACAGGTTACGGTACCATTATATGAAGGTAAAACATGGTAGTGAACCGGTACCGGGAACACCAAAAGTCGGTACCGAATTGGTACTTAAGTTCTTTCGGTTCGGAAAATTTGGTACCGGTACTCAGAACAATTTGCTCATCTCTGACAACGAGTTTCATACGAACAACATCGTTACCATACAACTTTTTTTTGTTGATTTTCTTTCGGTTATCTTTTAGTGTTTTTTTCTACATTTTCTTTTTATTCTTGTCAGCAGTTCCGTTCGCAACACGCTCGTAGTGATTTCAAAACACATATAAACATAGACTAACTAAGAAAAGAAATTCGCCGCAACACGGCGAACTTCTTTAAACATAGAAGAATAAACTAAATACATTTTTTAAGAAAAAGAAATAATGAGGAGATTTCTAGTTAAGAGTATTTTATTTAACTTGCAGAAATAAAACTTCTTCGTATCTTAGAGAAACAATGCTTTAATATGTGTATGATAAGTATCAACTTCAAATCTTAAAATAGTAAAATAAATTCGAGAAAAATACTCAAAACCATCCCAATCACTATTAGTTTAACTGCTCGTTATAAAAAAAAAAAAAAAAAAAAAAAAAAAAAAAAAAAAAAAAAACTAGACGGTTCAACCCATGCCAACCAAACGGGTTAGGGGTCCAGTTCCTGCCTTCCTGGTCCAGCCGGTCGGTCTAGTTGCAGATCCAGCCAGTTGGTCCAGTTTTAACATCGTTGGTTCTTTATTACTATACCCTACAAAAAGTAACTTTGGGTGCCTTAGAAAGTTAAAAGTTGTGTCTCTTTACATCACACATTTTACTAATACCCTTCAGGGTGCCTTAGAGTAAGTCAAAAGTTGTGTCTCTTTACATCACACCTTTTACTAATACCTTGCCTTAATAAATATGTAACCCAAACCAACATGTCTCAATATACACACCCTTTTTCTCTAAATCAAACTTCAAGAATCATGTCTTTTTTAAGTCAAACAATTTAAATACGTAAAACTTCGCAACCCGTTGCAAATCATATGATATTTTGGTTCAAATCGATTTAACCATTTCAACGGTTGCTTTTAACAGTAATTGACACCGTTTCGATTAAACCGTTTCAACTTTTGCAAATCTTTGATCAGGCAAGAAACCCAAAGACATAGAACAGGACATCACGATAACATTCACGTTCCGTATCACAAATCGAACCCAACGCATCATTCATGTTCCACATCAACGGTAACATTTATAAACTCTATTAATTCGATTCAAGCATATGTGTTTCCATTTTTTTTCTCCTTTTTATTGTCGCAATTAGAGAAAGAATCCCGATTCTATCTATTTTCATCACGGTTTATATTAGATCTGTTTGGAAACCGCTAAAATTGGGGATATATGTTTTTAAATTTTGATATTTTGTTATTAAATTGGAGATATGCTTTTTTTTTTTTAATTTGATATTTTGCAGTCGACCTGTATGATTTTGTGATTGAAATAAAATCAAAAGATGTAAATGTGTAATATGTACATCTTTCGTGATGCCCTGTTTTTTAGTCCGATTCCAAATCCACTGAACTTGGTAAATATTTATTGAGGATGCTTATGAATGCACATACAAGGGCCTTCAAAATGATATTGGACACATTAGGAGAATTTTAAACATATTTTAAAAACAAACAAAAAAATGTGTATGCATATTTGTATGTTACTCATTTTGTGTATAGCATAACAATGAAACCCAGTTTGTAAATATGTTACGTTTCTTTTTATACATATGATACTTTTCTTCTTTGTTGATTTACTAGGTGTTACTCGGCACAACAGAAAGGAAATTCACCCGACGGTGTGTTCTTCCGTTCACAAACCGAACGGTGCGTTTCTTTGGTTGCTAACACTAAATTGCGTCGGTTTGGTTATTTTGAATGTTTTTAATTCATGTGACAATTTTTGTAGGTTTTTTAAATGTTTTTGTTCGGTGTGTCGGTTTGGACGTAAAGTCCAATTGTTGTCCCATTTTTAGCATGTTGTTCATCACGTAGGGTTGGATGTAAAGTCCGATTGCTGTTCGATTGTTTAGTATGTTGGCAACTGCCAACCGGTGGTTAGATTTAATTAGAACCGAAGAACGCGATGGATTGATTTGATTAGATACGGGATGGGTTATGTGATTGAATGGGTTGTTTAAGTAGTCATGAATATACCATGTTTATAAATGGAAGCAGATAGTAGTGGTTCATTATTTCATTCAAATCTTTGAGTAGTCACGAAGATATGCAAAATTGAATCGATGAAGGGGCAATGGTCGTCATTTTGTTCATACAAAAACTAAATCAACATGCGAACACGTGTAACGATCAGAACTGTGGTTGTGGTTGAATAGTTTTTTTTTTTTTTTTTTTTTTTTTTTTTTTTTTTTTTTTTTTGTATACATAGATGAAAATATGAAAAAACGAATCAATGCTGTTAAACAGATGCGATGGTTCATTATTATTTTTTCAAACAAAATGTAATTAAAATAAATGAGTAGTTTCATGAGTATATAGGTATACCGATCGGTGTGATAGTGGAATGGTTGGTGGTCTTTGTATATGTACCAGATGGGCATTCTTTAAATGCGGTATCATTATAATGTTTTCCAATGTACATTTGATCAGTCACAACCTTTTATAACTAAAGACAGGGCCTTCTTTAATCAATTTTTAATCTTCGAATCGTCACATTTTTTAAACAAATGAGTATATTCCGCAGCAACGCGTGGGTTAACATTATAATCAACATACCGCCGCAACGCGCGGGTTAACATTAACTCGTTTTATTTATAAACAAAATACGTTGTTCTCTTCGATAAACTACACTTTTATAAACGAGTAAACTAGACAGAAACTCAAAGAGAATGTACCACTAGCTACCAGTAAGGTTGTTGATTTGGTTATACTTGCTTTCGTATTAAACACATTTAATATCATTGATGAAGTTGGTGACCGATTTTAATGAAACATGCTTTACTTCACCTTGAAACATATGATTTTCTTTTTAAATTACACAATTTTTTTCTATATATTCAAGGTAAAAAGTGATAAATTTATGTCGTCGATAAAGCTTGTTCAAACCAAGACGTGTAATATTATAACTATCAATGTAAAACACCAAGATAAGTATATTTATCATTTGAGAGAGAGGTCATGAATTCAAGTCTCACAATAAGTAAAAACGATATTTCCTGTTAAAAAAAATATATATATTGATATTCTATGTGATTACCCGACAAATAAAATGGAAAATAGAGTACTATTTTAGGCAATGTAGCAATTCATCTAAATTTGATCATTTTATTGATTCTTATAAGTTTTAGATAAGTGTTTTGGGGATCAGCATACTTTCTCATACTATTGTGGTGCTGGTATATATGTTGATAACAGAAAGGACCATAAGACCAGGGGGTGTGGTATGCCGCACCTGGTCACATCATCTTCGTTAGCATCCTATGGCGCCCGACACCCATCCCAAGCCCGCCAAAGAGGGGGTGCTATACACCCATCGTCAACCCAGTAAAGAGCCAAAATGCGTGTTGTTCGAGATTTTGGTCAAATGACTGTTGTCAAACGGTCGATTTAATAAAAAAAAAGTTTTAATTTTTAATTTTAACACTATAAATATACTACCCCCTTTATTCAAATATTCATCAATTCTCCATCTATTCTTCATCTCAAAACTTTACAAACTTTATCATATTCCCACAATGTTTCCAAACAATCAAAACCCGTGGGATCCCAACAATCCGTTTTGGGGTAATTTAGCAAACAACGAGCAAGAAGAACGTTACCGAAGAGACCCGCGAACAGGTGAGGTCCCAACAATCCGTTTGACCCAACGGCCCATAGGTCAAAACAGTCCAAATCAACAACGGCTAGCGAACCTTCGGTTGTGGCGCCTAGGTGGATGCAAGTTAATAATAAAGAATGCTTTAAACCATTGCATGCAAGTTAAAGGGAGAGACTTTAAAGCCCCCCACCCCCCCCCCCCCCCATATGAGGTGGCGCCTAGGTGGATCTGACGTGGCGTAATAAAGCCCTTAGGGGCTTTAAACTACACCCCCTAGCCTAAAAAATGTACCACTGTGCATCACATGCTAACAATTCATTGTGGTGTTGGACTGTTTGTGTGTGTATATATATATATCATGACATCATGTTGTACTTATTTTGAGACAGTTTACGGAAGTAATTAAATGTCACAACACCACTACAGAAAAGTAACTATATGGGCCTAACACTAAAATAAACAGGTTTTAAGTTGGGTGTATATTTGATCTATCCTAACGTATATAATACAAGGGTATGAATAACATATGTAATTAAGGGTCGTATTCATGTTGAGTGGTAAAAAAATGGATCGATTCGTCAACCCATTCTTTATTATTAATTTACTGTTATAAACTTGTAAAATCAACTTACCTCTTTATTTAAAACTTGATTACAACTGATCAACATGCTAATAACTTGTCAACTTATTTGATTCGTTATGACAGGTGAGTTACATGTGCATGTTAGAGTTGAATTTTTAACACGAATGGTTTAGTAGGTCCTGTTTGGATTAAGGATACCTTACAACCGACACCAATTATCACCTCTGCTTACGTTTTCTTCCTCATGACAAGATCACGAGGGCTTTTATAACGCAATTAACGGTTAGATGTTCGATTCACTTTTAGTTAGGCCCTAGGTCTATAGCTACAATGAGATAAAGAAAGGTTGTATTAATTTGGTTTGGTTAATAGGATGGTAATTGCCCACCTACCAAAATCTGGGTAGTGGTTCCTCTTAGGTAAAGGATCAAGGCCCCTCAACTAATTATTTGTACATCTTCCCATTTATTATAGGCAAAAAGGTTTTTTTTTTTTTTTTTTTTTATTTATTTATTTATTTTTATACCAAGTTATATAAACACCTCCTAGCCCATGGCATTATAGCCTTGGGGTATCTTGAGGGTGAGAAGACTTAAGGAACATTAGGTTCGATTCCCATAATAGGGTTTTTCCAAGATTTATTGAATTTCCTCCTGAATTGGTGTATAAACATTATTGCTTTGTGGAGATGGATATGGATATGATCGTGTGGCTCTGCTGGTGGCACGATGATACTCCAGTGGTCTGTCAGTGATCCAAATTTGCCGTTAATATATATAAACACCTCCCAACTCAATCAATATCAACATTTTATTTAATGTTTAGGAGTGGCTAAGTTTGTAAGAAAAAAAGGTATGTTTCATGGCCGGGTTAGAGCCACAAATGTTAAAGGACTTAGGGACATGTCACATGTAAATCTTCATCTGAAACTGGGTCATATTGATATATTAGATATATGATCTTATAGGGCTATTGAATTTCCTCCTGAATTGGTGTATAAACATTATTGCTTTGTGGAGATGGATATGGATATGATCGTGTGGCTCTGCTGGTGGCACGATGATACTCCAGTGGTCTGTCAGTGATCCAAATTTGCCGTTAATATATATAAACACCTCCCAACTCAATCAATATCAACATTTTATTTAATGTTTAGGAGTGGCTAAGTTTGTAAGAAAAAAAGGTATGTTTCATGGCCGGGTTAGAGCCACAAATGTTAAAGGACTTAGGGACATGTCACATGTAAATCTTCATCTGAAACTGGGTCATATTGATATATTAGATATATGATCTTATAGGGCTACGTCTCGTAATTTTCTTTTCGAACGTCCAAGTGAGTACCATGTTTAACCGCATTATAGTTGCATTAAAATGCTTAAAAACTTAGGATTTAAACCTTCACATTTTGTGGATCTATGCCACTTTAAATATCAAGGGCTCATTGACATGAGACAAAAGGATAATTTGAGTACCAAACTGCAACAAACATAACTCAAAATGCTTATAAAATGAGGGTGTTCAAAATAAATGCAACTACTTTCCTTTTTGGGTAAAAGATTTCAAGCCAAATTAACTTTTTTTTTTCTTTTTTTACCACGTGATAGTGATGGATATATTCTACTTCATGATGTGTTTAAATAGACGTCGAAAAATAGATAAGCTGACAGTGGCGGATCTAGAAAATCCGTCAAGCCGTAACGTTTTATAAAAAAGCCATAACGAAATCGTAAAAACGTCAAATTTTTCCAAAATTTACACTAATTTTACACTACCACCGGAACGCCAAGCCGTAGCGGAGGCTGCCCCTTCTTATATGCTAGGTCCGCCCCTGTAAGCTGAAAAACACAATTATAAAGTTGAAAATGGTCAGGCTTGGTTAGGTACTTAGGTGTCACACCCCAACCGATGGCGGAAACATCGGGGCATGGCACTGAGCGAAACAGATTGTCCAGAAGTTTCCATAACAATTATCAATACTATTCAATTTAAATAATACGTCCCATACTGTATCTCAAACAGCAAATAATTATTACAGACAGAAATCCAGGCAAATATTCTGTTCCGACAACTCAGATTTGAATAGACAGCAATTGTTTATCTGCTTCTAGAGACCCTTAGTTTGACCACTACAGACAACTATTTGTTGGGCTCTAAAGCTTTATTCTAGCTTCAAATTCCTACCAAGTGTGCGTCCTAAGCACCTGTCACATACGTTAAAATAAAGTCAATACATAAAATGTAAAGGTGAGCATACAAGTTTGATAATAGCATATAGAGTTCGAATTCGTTTACGCATAACCAGCACGTACACATAGTGAAATGAAACACGTTAGTTATCGACATAGATCCATCGATACCAATGACTGCGGGTTGACTGCCTGAGGCAGTTCGCAATACATGATTACCACCGTAATCCATGCAAGTAATGGTCCTTAACAACCCCCGTATGAACGGGTGCTGAGTCCAAACTATAGTACTATCGTTGCTAAGGCAGGTTGACAGCATTCCATGTGTAAACATAACAAACAAGCATTCATAAGCCACGTATATCATGCATTAACGGTTAGCGTTCAAATAGTATTGAGTAGTGTGATTGTTGTAGTTTGAATATTCGTAACGTATGTGACACCCAAACGTGCGTAACGCAAAAAGGGATCGAGTATACTCACAACGGTTAATGGATTGAAGGGAGCGCTTAGCGAGTAAGGTTAGCCTGAATAGATTCGATAGCATAACGATAAGTGACACGTAAAACGTCACAAAGTGTGAATGGATCGGATGGTAGTTCGTTCAGATGGTAATCCGAGCAGACAGCAATCCGTGTGGATGACAATCCGTTCGGATGGTCATCCGATCGGACGGTAGTCTGGTCGGGTGACGATTCGAGTGGATTGTTTCTTCCTATAAAAGAATGCGTTTGTGTTTGATAGCTTGACTTTTGAAGTTTTCGTTGTAGTATTTTGAAAACATTGAAGTATCTCTATCAATCAAGTCGTTCGATCGGATGGTGGGTCGTGCGGATGACAATCCTTTCGGATGGTCATCCGGTCGGACGGCTAATTAATGGTGAGATTACTTAGTGAAGATAAGTTCACAGCAGAAGTGTCACTCGATCGGATGTCCTTCCGATCGGGTGGAAACTCTGGTAGTGAACATGTTGAAAATTGTTTAAGTCTTTAAAGTCTTAGTATCTCATGATCCGAAGAGTAATCCAGACAGATGGTCGTCCGATTGGATTGCAATTCGTTCGATACTCAAACTTCAGATAAGATTGTTTTAAAGGTGGGACCCAAGTGTGATCCGTTCGGATGGTAATCCGTTCGGATGAACTATCCGATCGGACAAAAATCCGGTCGGATAGCAATCCGTTACAGTTGTTCCGTTCGTCCTACACTTGGTCGTTTTGATGGTTTGTTATTATGTCGAGACACTTTGACAACGTGTTAGCCAACAGAACCCCTAGTTCGACCCAGATGACCAACCCGACCAGGAATCACCCTAGTCCGGCCGGTTACCGGCTTGAGACAGTTGTTCTTAACTAACCCGAAATCGGTAGTCTCGTGGGTAGAATCCGGATCTTGAGCTAGTACAACACTGCGATAGAGTAGAAGACTAGATCAGGGTCGGATCCTATCGGTTTTGAGTACCTTGAGTGCAAAAGAGTTGGAAGAAAGTTAAAAACCATCTTTCAATCCTCTTTCACCACACTTGTGTCGAGTTCTTTACAAGATCTTTGTGGAAATCGGTTAGATCTAAGTTGTTCTTGGTGGATCGAGGTCAAAACATGAAGTTCTTGAAGAACACATGATGACATCATCCTAGAACACCCGAAATCTAGTGATTTCACGGTTAAAAGTTAAGAATTAAAAGATAGAAAGGTGTAGGAGTGCGTGTAGATCAAGAAAGTACAAGATTTAGGACGAGATCTTACCTTGATCGAGAGAAATCGAAGAAAAGGTGGGGAGCACGAACAGTTCGGACAGAGGGTTTCCAGAAATGGAAAGTATGACAATGACAGGGGTATTTATAGGGTTCCAAAAGAGGAAAGGGCTATCCGATCGGATGACACACCGCCCGGATGACTGTCCGGTCGGATGGCATTCCGGTCGGATGGCACCTGTCCTGTAGCATTGTGGCTATCCGGTCGGATGGCACTTGGTTCGGATGTTTGACGCGGCGATTCTTGGCGTTTCGATTTCGATTGCGGGCGGTTCGATGAGATAGGGTTTTCTAGTCAAATTACTCTCAGTCCCAACCACTCATATCTCGCGCTATCCTTTCTCCACTAATTATCATAGTTCGATTGTGATTCGTGTTCGAGTTCGATTTCGAGTTTCGATTGAGTTCGCTTGATTATCACAGCACAACATAAATAAACATGCACAGGTAACACGTAAAGTCACACACATACGTATAACAACAAGTAAAATACGTAGCTCGAGTTGCGATTCGATGTCGATTTGATTAGCATAGCTTGATTATTAGTTGATTATCTTTATCGCATTGTTACTTCCTATAGTTCACAGTCGTAGGTCGATTGAATAGCGATCAACATGCGTCGATTTATTGCATTTATAGACACTTACTCCACATAATAGTTACAATAAAAGAAATCTACTGCAAGTCAAGTTGCGCGAAATCGGTCGTTGACTTTGGCCTTGACTTTGACTTTGACTTCCCGAAAATACGGGGTGTTACATTAGGCTATGTGGTATGGGGTACGTCCCCATGCCGTCGAGGACCGGCGCCGAAGGCAACACCGTACCGCCCCCTCGTCCCCGTCTTGACCGGCGAGTAGAAGACGTTGGAGACGGTCCAGAAAAGACAAAAAATGGTGGGGTTCGAGGATTTTGTGACCATTTGAATAAAAAAAATTAAAAATTCAAAAAAAATAATAGACCTGCCATTGTTGAGGAGATTGGAGCTTTTGCTGCGGTAGGTGCAGGTAAACAAACCCTAGGGGATGATATGTATTGGTTTAGGATGGGTTGGGCTTTGGATCCTTTTATATTAGTTTTACTGGGTTGAATATTGGGCCTTTTATATTAGTTTTAGTTTTGTGTAATCTATACTATATAATAAAAGAAACCACTTTGGGGACACTTATCATCATATTAAGGCATCTCTTATAGATAATTATTATTTTAATTTAATTTTTTCTAATTAATTATAGATAACCCTCTTATTAAATATTATTTAGTTTAATATCTTATGGATAATTATTATTTAGTATAATCTTCTCATTTATAATATTATTTAGAGAAAATTACGATTTTTCCCTTATGGTTATATCACTTTTACCCTTTTAGCCCAAAAAAGAATTTTTTAACATCTGAGTCCCCAACGTTTTCTTTTCTAACCTTTTTGGCCCCTAACACTAACCCCATCCATTAAATGTTAGGGGCCAAAAGGGTTTAAAAAAGACGTTAGGGGCCAAAAGGTTAGAAAAAAAGACGTTGGGGGCTTAGATGTTAAAAAATTCATTTTTTAGGCTAAAAGGGTATAAGTGATATAACCACGGGGGCCAAAATCGTAATTTTATTATTTGATGTATAAAATTAGATTTATTCAATTCGTACAATACACAAGGTTTTTTAAGGATATATATATATATTTTATCAAATAGTACAGAAAATTACATTTATTCAAACCGTGTAATACGCATATTTTTAAAGATGTAATTTTTTTATTATTTGGTATATAAAATTACTTTTATTCAACCCGTATAATAAATGAGGCTTTTTAAAGATGTATTATTTTATTACTTGGTAAACAATATTACATTTATTCAACTCGTGTAATACATGTGATTTTAAAGATATAACTTTTTTATTTGGTATATAAAATTACATTTATTCAAGCTGTACAATATTGTTCTTATAGATATAACTTTTTATTATTTAATATATAAAATTATATTTATTTAACTCGTGCAATAAATAAGGTTTTTAAAGATATATTGTTTTATTATTTAGTATATACAATTTATTTATTCAACTCGTGTAATACACGGGGTTATAACCTAGTATTTGTATTATAATATTATGTATTGGTTTAATTAATCCTATATGTGTAATATATTTTTAGGATTTTTTTTTTAAGTTTATGTGTTTTTTTTTTTAAGTTTATGTAATGGGTTTTAATATTAATGAAAATATTTTGTTAATTTATTTGTTAAATGTTAAAAAAATAGAAGATTAAAAAAATATAAAATATAAAAGTAGTGGGGTAGGATCATCTAGGACCATCCTCCCATACCCTCTAGTTTGTGGGTTGGACCATCCTTGGGAGGACTATGATGTGGCACCTACGTGGCGGATCATCCTCCAAGGGAGGATGGGCACCATACCCTCTAGCCTTAGGTTGACCCATGATATTTTTTATATCCAAATTTTAATCTATTTATAAAAATATTAACGAGCGAATAATGGTGATTACATATCTGCAACAAATTGCAAAGGATCGTCATCAATCATTTGCAAGCTCAAGGAAACGCGTTTTAACTTGTCTATAATCCGGTTTATGAGGATTAGTATCAAGTTCGATTTCAAGGTGAGAAACCGATTAAAGCTTGACTTTCCTGGTGATTAATAAGCATGGAAACACATCCATCGTGTAAATTGAACTATATGATTTATAAACATGGAACCTTGATGCATTTTCAGGTTCAGGGCCACAACTACCACATCAGCTGCAACTAACGTTTTAGCGTGGAGCAAACATGTAAAGTATGCACTCCATTCGTAAGTTTGTGCTTGCATTTAAAGTTAGCGCTCCCTTAAAAGTTCATGCTCAGTACTAAATATGCGCTTCTCTGTATAGTATACGCTTGTTATATAGTTTGCGCTTGTGCCAAAGTAAACGCTTGTGTTATAGTAGGCGTTTGGCATAAAGTATGCGCTTGGCATGGTTAAATTATGCGCTTCTATTCAGAATATGCACTTATAGTATAATGACCTTTTCACATGTGAACCTTGTTCAGATTTCACTTGGCTGTTCGAGGTCTGGGAAGGTCATCAGTACAATTCCTAGTATACTTAGCATTTTTGACATGCGAGTATCTAGACCCCTCTTTACTTGATTGGTTTTGTTTTGGGACGGTGTGCACAATGGCGTCTCTGAGAATTTACGTACCCTGTTCGAGCTCAAAAAATGTGCCCATATGCTTTAACGATAAACAATATAATTACGAAAATGACAAAAACTGTAGTATTTGATAAACAATACAATTATGATAATGACAAAATCATAGTATTCTAATGAGTTACATACCGTAATAACTAATAAGTTAATAGCTAACCAATGATTCGTGCAGCTCTCCTTGCGTTCTTCATAGCAAATTGTTGGATCAACTCTTCACAATTTATATTATCTAAGACTTCGTTCTCGATAGCTATCATCGGCAACCCACTAAGCCTATCTTGAAACATGTCTTCTGAATTGCCCTTTCAGTTTCTACGTGGTGTTTTTTTATTTTTATTTTTTAAAATCATATTAGTATTGGGTTGGGCCCAATAAACCTAATGTTAAGTTGGCTAAACTATAAAACATGAAAAGGTATTTGATAATGGGCCTCTATACTGGATTTGGTATGTGTTTACATTTAAAAAAAAATAACATATATATATATATATATATAGGACAAAGATCCGTTAGGAACCACCCTTTATTGCGAGAACCACGAGAACCAGTGTGAACACAAACAGTAATTCCTAAAAAACACCCAATTTTTTTTTATTTTTTTACTATTTTTTTTTTTGGAAAAATCGCTATATTTTGTTAATAAAAAAAATTCAAAAAAAAAATCGAGTAACAGTTATCCATGCACATGTGCATATGTATCATTTCTTTGTCAAATTCTGTAATTCATTACAAATAATAGTCAATTGCACTTTCATTTACACTACCACGTGTAATACACTACTTTTTACGTTAACAATATTAGAAATGTACATGTGCATCTATATGTATCAACATGAAATAAGGTGTTTTGGTACACTATTTTCTCTTTCATCTATCATTTCATCCATAATACACAAGCATGCACATGTGCATTTTTGTCATTTCTTTGACAAATTCCGTAATTCATTACACATATTAGACAATTGCACTTTCATTTACACTACCATATGTAATACACTACTTTTTACATTACCAATATTAGAAATGCACATGTGCATTTATATGTATCAACATGAAATAAGGTGTTTTGGTACACTACTTTGAATACACTTTCCCTTTCATCTATCATACCATCCATAATACACTACCATTACCTCATACCATCCATAATACAATACCATTAACAATATTTTCACTTTATTACATGTATGTAAACACCATTTATACCATCCAATCAACATATTACATCATAAATTGACAACTATAACCATACCATCAACCACTAGATATAACTAACCAAAAAACATGTATATGGGCCTACTTCTCCATTCAAAATCACAAACTTTTTGTACCAAAACACGTTATATCATGGTTATACCTAATGATGCACATGTGCATTTTGAATATTGGTAATGTAAAAAGTAGTGTATTACTAATGGTATTGTAAATTAAAGTGTAATTGTCTATTCCTGATAACGTATTACCGAATTTGTCGAAGCAATGATACATATGCACATGTGCATGGATAATTGTTACTCGAAAAAAAAAAGTTTTTTTTTTTTATGGTAACGAAATATAGCGATTTTTAAAAAATATATATTAAATTTTTTTTTTTTGAGTGTTTTTTTTGATTTTTTTTAGATTTTATTTTGTGTCCACATTGGTTCTCGCAATAAGGGTGGTTCTCGCATGAACCCCTCTCTCTCTCTCTCTCTCTCTCTCTCTCTCTCTCTCTATATATATATATATATATATAGGGGATGGTTCAAATGAAAACCACTTTTATTGTGAAAACTCGAAAACTAACTAAAAAAGCATAAAAACACACACAAATTTTTTTTTTTTTTTTTTTATAAAAATCGCTGGTTTTTATATATAAAAAAAACTTTAAAAAAAAAAAAAAAAAATTTGTAGTACACATGTGTAATAATACACATGTGTAGTACACATACACATATGTAGTATTACACATGTGCACTACAAAAAAAAAATTGTTTTGAATTTTTTTTTTTTATATAGAAAAACCTGCGAAAATTGATTTGCAAAAAAAAAAAAAAAAAAAAAAATTGGTATGCTTTTTTGGCTTTTTTAATTAGTTTTCGAGTTTTCACAATAACTAGTGGTTTTCATTTGAACCTTCCCCTATATATATATATATATATATAGGGAGGAGCTCATGCGAGAACCACCCTTATTGTGAGAACCGCGAGAACCAATGTGAACACAACCTAAAATAGCTAAAAAAAACCTAAAAAAAACCTAACCCCCCCCCCCCCCCAAAAAAAAAAAAAAAAAAACCTAAACCCCCCCACCCCCAAGCTAAATGCTAAAAACTAAAACCCCCAAAAAACCTAAAAAAAACCTAACCCCCCCCCCCCCCCAATCTAAAATGCTAAAAAACTAAACCCCCAAAAAACCTAAAAAAAACAAAAAAAAAAATCCAATTTTTTTTTAATATTTTTTATGTTAAAATCGCTACTTTTAGAAGCAAAAAAAAAAATTTAAAATTTTTTTTTGGCTTCGAAAAGTAGCGATTTTTTTATAAAAAATATTAAAAAAAAAATTTTGTGTGATTTTTAGCTATTTTTATGCATTTTTGGTTGTGTTCACATTGGTTCTCGCGGTTCTCGCAATAAGAGTTGGTTCTCGCATGATCTTCTCCCTATATATATATATATATATATAAGGTAATGCTAGACAAAAAACCCTATCTATCTTAGGAAACTCTGGAAACTCAAAGCTCCCGACTTTTTTTTTTTTTTTGAAAAAAATAACACATGTAATATACATGTTTTTAAGAGTTTTGGGCCAAAAAAAACAAAAAAGCGCTGAGTACTTTTTTTAAAAAAAAATAAACAAGTTCCAAAAACTTCGTTGACTAACATGTGTTAGACAAAAAATGCTGAAAGTTGCTGAAATTTGTTTTTTTTTAATAAAAAACCCTTCGGCGCTTTTTTGATTTTTTTGGGCCAAAACTCTTAAAAACATGTATATTACATGTGTTATTTTTTTCAAAAAAAAAAATGTCGGGAGGTTGAGTTTTCTAGGGTTTTTTATATAGATAGGGTTTTCTATATAGGTAAAGAGTACTGTACAAGTGCCCTTATCGTACATTACGTACGCGCCAATCTCAGCCGTCGGATCTTTTATCGCGCATTGAATTCGCATGTTGGTTTTTTTGTAACAATTTCGTATGTGATAATTTTTGATGAAATCGCATGTTGTTTTTTGTAACAATTTCGCATGTGATAATTTTGATGAAATAGCATGTTGTTTTTTTGTAACAATTTCGCATGTGGTAATTTTGATGAAATCGCATGTTAAAAAAACAACATGCGAAATTGTAATAAAAAAACAACATGCGATTTCAATGCCGGAAGATGATCTGACGGCTGAGATTATACCGTACGTAATGTACGATAAGCGCATTTGTATGATAACCGGCCTCTATATATATATACCCCGTGCTTAGGTCGTGGCCATTAGTAACTTAAATGAGCTAAGGATATCCAGGACACGGTCGTTAACCCCCAATGTTTAAGTTATCAAACAAAACAGATCAAAACGGGTTATGCAGATTTGATAGCCACAATCTGGCTAAGTGATCCCATACTCGACCAAGCGGTAATAATTTACTATATCCCAAGCCCGTATAGGGAAAATAAGTTAAAAGTATTTACCTGAGCTAATACTCGATTCAATGCAATATTTAAATAACTCAGTCGTATAATTCACTTGACAAGTGTAGGTAGCTTTTACCGGAAGGCTCTAGTCTAGAATGATGGTAATATTAACCAATTAGAATGCTAACGGGTCCTATTTAAGTCATAGACTTAGACCGGCTAGCTTAAAGAATGAAATACGATACAATACGCTAGATAAAGCGATGATCGGATTAGAATGTAATTTAGACCCAACAAGTATGAAGACTTGTATAATATGGGTAAATTATTACATTCTAGAATTTGAAGTTAAAATGATAAGGTTAAACCCGTTTCGGTAAACTTATGTACACTAGTTACATAAGTCGAACCAAACGCGTATAAGCATTAATGGGTATATATCGACTCTTTTAAAAAAATCTTGTGCCCCTCGAAATCATGGGCCTTGTGCGGAAGTCCTCCCCGCACACCATAAGAGCCGTCCCTGGGTGTGCATACTTAATACAGTTTCCAAACTAAAGTATATGTATTCAAACATAATAGCTTACATTAAAGTAGCTAAAGTAATTATAAAGTTTTAAAGTGCTCATTTGTTAAACTGATAAATTGGATTAATTAAAGGCTAATGGAGACTTATCGCGTCTAAAGTTAACGATGTGGACACAAATGGTGTCTAAAGTTAACATGATGACCAAGCGGCAGAGGGGCAATGTATTTGTTGTTTGCTCGTAGTTGATCAACTACGTACACTTAACTGTGCACATTGTATGCATTAACCAATGTGCCTTAACTGCTTATCATAATCATTCAACCTTTTTTGAGAAACAGGGAAACCCCTGGCAAACATTAGAAAAGAAAGAAAGAATACAACAAAAGAACCAAACTAGACCCCGGGATATAGGCCCAAGGTCTACCTTAGTTCCAAAGAAAAATCAAATGAGCAAAACTATACAAGCCAATACACTTAGGCCCATTTCTAAATCCTAACGGCCAAGAAAGGCCCATCACATAAACCCACACTCTATGATTAAAAATAAATAAAAAATACAACAAATCAATCCTAAAAACAAAAAACTTAGCCCAAAAGCAAAATCCCATATGATCTTCTAAAGCCTAATTTCCTCAACAAACAATATTCAGGCCCATCAAAGAAAACCCATCCCCATCGATCAATCCAAGTCCAGTTTTGACCATCAAACACTTCCATGGTCCAATTCATAATAGCCCTTATAGAACTAACATATATATCAACCATTTGCTTCAGTCTTTTGAGCCCAGTAAACAGGCTTAAAGCCCACAGACCCTTATTCATTAAATCGTTTTCCCACATAAGGTTGTCTCCGTCCTTATATTCTATCGCTAAAATTTGGAGATTTCTTTTATTTTGTATCTCCGTCAGAGTCTCCATCTTTATTTTTAAGAATTTAGAGTTTTACAAATAGTGATTCTTTTAATACATGGGTTGTGGTCCAGTTTGTTTTTCGTTTACCTGTCACTCTATTATCGTGGTGGTTAAGGTGTGCGTCTTATAACCAAAAGGTTGAATTGAAGGTTTAAATATACAAATGTTAATGTGATAAAACGGCATGTCTCGCTATAACTAAACTTAAATATACAAAAGTTAAGAGTACTCGAGTACTTAAGTTCTTCAAAATGTTGTGCACTTGTTACTCATGACATTCATGAACAAAGACATAAATTTCTACTTTTCTACACGAAATTGCAGTTAAAACAAAACAAAAACCTTTGAATGCATTACATTTTTTTAAAAATTAAAAATAAATATGCACTACAAATCAAGCAAAGGGCTTTTAGTAATGAGCATATCTAGAGAATACAAGAATTACAAACAATAATCTTATTGCAACACACAACAGACAACATGAAAATTTTCCATTTCTACTTTTGCCTCTTGTATATCTTTCCTAAGAAAGATTTCAACACCGCTTGCACCGCTTTGCTTGGATGACCTTCGATGGAAGTGATCAGCTTCTTGTAGCTTGCGTTCTCGTACTCTTCGAATACACCCTACACACAAAATCACTTATCAACCATCTTTTCGCATAATGTTTGTTTTCCAAGGAATAGGAATCTGTCATATTTTAGGTTTGGTCGGCAAGAAATAAGATAAAATTCATAATAATAATAATAATAGTGGCGGTAGCAGCAGTAGTAGTAAGTAATTATTTATATATATGTATGGGCGCATTCATTTTAAATCCAATAGTATGTTGGGAACCGTGATAAAGAGAAAATAAGAAGCCAGACACAAACCTGAAGATTTAGAGTGTGATATAGTTCCTTCACCTTTGCAACTGAAGAGGGATCTTTTTTCCCATAGTTCTCCTACATAAACATTTTATAATTATTTATATTATATAGCAAATTTTAAGGATAAATTAAATAAAAATATAACTAATTGTCAACTGATGCGTGTGTGGTTCCCGAAATAAAGTGTTCTGGGTTTCTTTATGTTATAGGTGACAATTTCAACCCGTTTACTTTGTAATGGGTTAATTTGGGTTAAACAGATCAAATAAAAACAATTAGCTAATAGGGAACGGGTTGCTCAAAATCAATTTATAATGCATACCAATTAATCCTTTTATTCAAAGATTTTGATTATTACTATTATCATTCAAATATTGTTACGTGAGTTGTGAGTTGTGACCAATACTAGCTACTATATATTGAAAATGAACAATAAAGTGTTTGTGGGTCAACCCAAGACGTTCCGACCCATCCTAAAAATCGCCCGTTTCAACTCAAAACCATTTGACCCGTTACCATACCCGCCCATCTTTGCCACCTTTACTAAACAACTCAGGCAATTGTCCAAAGAACCTGCAAGGATTTAATCGTGCAGAAATAAAGTCTTAAGGGGCTTATATACAAATCAGCATATATAAATTTCTCAATAATTATACATGAATGTTGTCATGTATTTTCTGCACATATGGGTGTATTTTTAAATGTGCCTAAGTATCCAAGTGGATATGTTATATGTACGCATAGCCTTACATGTAGGAATTTCTTTTGTTCCTCATTGGAAAGTTCCAAAGCTTTCACAACTAACCAGGAGCACTTAAAGTCTTCAATGTCTGTTCCAATCTGCAATGTGAGATTAACGATATTTGTGAGTTTTAACTCTACCGCAAGTCAGCAACACAAGCACCAAAATATAAATATATAATAAATATATATATATTGCTGGACTTGCCTTTCCAATAACCTCAGGAGCACCAAAACAGTCTAGATAATCGTCCTGCAATCATTTCAGAGCTTGATGAATTGACAGTCATAAATAGAGGTTGTGAATTTTTCATAACCGGTTAAACTAAATGACCTACCTGAAGCAGTTCTGGTAAACATTTTGGAAAGTAAAAGGTTAGTAAGTAGTAAACAAGCTCCATACTACTTCAGTTTAACACGTTATAAAAACTTTCACAACAGAGCAAAACTTGAGTTCCCTAAATGGAACGCTGAAAAAACTAGGATACTATTTACTATTTAGCGACTTTTTGCTATTGAAAAAAAAAATAGTTGCAAACGAGGATCACATACCTGCACTTGAAAATAGGTACCCATTTCAACAAGTACGTTCTTCACTTCCTCGTGTTTGTCCAAATCCTCACCAGACATAAGGAGTGCACAGGCCACCTTGAAGCAGAAATTAATGCAAAATAATCAAATGGATTATCCACTAACATATAGAATTAATGTACCAGGAATCTTGAATCATAAGAGCAAAAACTAAGTAAATGCTGCAAGATTAATGTTATACGATGTTGCAAGACTAAGTAAATGTTGCAAGATTAAATAAATGTACCAATGGTAATGAAAAGATGCATGATGGTGATAATAACCATTACAGTCCATTAGTTCAAAAGACATTATTTAAAAAGTGATACTAATTACGTTTTTCGTCCCTGGGGTATTGCCAAAATAGTATTGGTATTGTTTTGGCAATTTTTAAACTAAAATGGACTGTAGTGGTTATTTTCAACAAACCACAAGGACGAAAAATGTAATTAACTCATTTGTTTATATATTGTTTTTTATATGAGGGGTATTTTAGTCTTCCGATCAAAAACTTAAGGTGAATTGGACGTGGTTAACGGAGGTGGGCTGTAATTATTACAAAAGTTGAAGTACTAGTACTGTTTTGGCAATTTTTAAAATAGTGGACTATGATGGTTATTGTCTACAAATCACAGTACAAAAAACGTAATTAACTCTTTATTTTGTAAATAAAATATGACTGAGCAAGTCCGAAAATTTACTCACTGGAAGATAAAATGAGTAGTAAGCAGTTTTGTACTGAACAATCCGGCGGTGACTGCAGCACAACAACACGATAGACTTCGGAAAATGTGACATATATATAAATAATATGTGTATGTGTGAGTTTGTAATTGGATGGGCAATTTAATGAGATCATTTAAGGCAGTCACTTACATAGACAATGAATACTTCGAGAGATCCTTCTCTCCAACAAGTGTAGTAATCAAATCTATCATTTGTCCAGAGGCTGTTTGAAATTCTACCTGCTCAGATACAGTGTAAAACACTACTTTGTAAGTAGAGGTAGGTTACTTATTTGCGGGCTGATTCTAATTATTTTTTATCTCTAACAGGTCAGACAAGTGAAATTTAAAAATTTAGCTTAAAAGGAAACAGGTATAAGGTCATGCAAAGTGTTTTTTTTTTTTATTTCTAAACCTCGTAAATCATTTTATTCATAAAATAGGTTATTATTATACTAGTTCAATTTTTTTTGTAACCATAACTGACACACTAATTTTATTTAGAGTAAAATGCCTTTTTCTTCCCTAAGGTTTGGCCAGTTTTGCGACTTTCGTCTAAAGGTTTGTTTTTCCGCATCTGGATCCAAAAGGTGTGAACTCTTGCCATTTTCATTCGGCTCGTTAACTCCATCCAGTTTTTTCCGTTAAGTCAAGGGTATTTTTCGTCTTTTTTTGTTAACTTAAACGGAAATTCGGTCTTTTGAATACTTGTACATTATGCTAAATGCTTGTACATGAAGTGAAAAAGACCGAATTGCTCTTTAAGTTAATGAAAAGACAGAAATACCCTTGACTTAACAGAGAGAAATGGATGGAGTTAAGAAGCCGGATGAAAATGACAAGATTTCAAACCTTTTGGATCCAGATGCGGAAAAACAAACCTTTGGACGAAAGTCGCAAAACTAGCCAAACCTCAGGGATGCAAATGGCATTTTACTCTTTTATTTATAGAAAGCTAAGAACTTGGATCCAAAAAGCGTTTCAGTCAACCTGACCCACCCGACCAATTTAGGCCGATATATAAAAATTCACCATTTTTTGTCGTTACCCAACCCTCCCATTTCTCCATGTCAATCTTTATTATGTACTAAAAGTGAAAACGTAAATAGAATCACTGATGCTTTAAACAGGAAGCCAAACCTCATTGAACAGGTCCAGTAGATCCACATAATAAGGCTTTCCTCGGAAATGTTTCTTGAGAATTCTTGGGATATGGTTACGAAGAATTATACCATCATTTGCAGCAATCATACCAACCTATAATCAAATTTTCAGAGACTGGACATGCACATAATCAAATTATTCAAATGGTAGCTATTTGAGCGAACATATTGTTGTTCAAAGGTTCACACCTTGGGTAGTCTGAACCAACAGGGTTGACCTCTGCGTGTATGAGACTCATCCATGATATCATCAAGCACAAGAAAGTATGCTTGAAGCTGCAAGATTGAAGATCCATTAACAGGAAGGATTTAAGTATATAATATATCATGTAATGAAAGAAACTACTGGCAACAGTATATTGTTATTACCCATTCAATGCACCAACCAAGGGCAGATGCAAGGAAAACCTCATCATCGGTCAATTCTGCACCTTTAAGCAATTGGTAACTGTCAATAACAGAGAGGCCCCGATTCAGCTTTCCTACAAGGATCACATTTTACTATGGTTGTTAATACAACAAAATATATTGCAATAAAACAAGTCATAGGGAAAAAAAACAAACATTCTTACCTCCAGGTACGTTGTAGTCAAGCATCTGCAAAGAAAGGAGTAAAGAAACACAATTAATCACATATATTATTAATGGTTCCTTTCTTCTTACATTATAGGATATTTTGTTGATACAGATTAGACATAAGATTGTGATGCATGCAGATAGCTGTTGATATCATCTACTTTTTCTTGTTTTAGTAATACATTATACATGTGTGTTAATATGAATTAAAATCTTATTATTGGTCCTGCTCTCTATTTATATACAACACAATAGTGATAATAGTATTACACCTTTAACAATGCCAATACACCTATACGTTTTGGATGTCTTGTAAGACAGTTTTGACGTCACTAGACACGTTAGCCTAACTGAATCTGGAACCATTGCAGTCATTTAACCACAGTTATTAAAAATATATTATGTATTAGAAAAATAATACTATTCTTCAAATATGATAAACAAAAGCTATTATATAACATTTAATATCATCTATTTAGTTCCAAAAGTTCTAAAATATTAGTGTATTAGTGTAGAAAAGTAGTTTTCCTAAGATAAAAGTAGAAATCTGGCTGGAATCTTGCCGGAATTTATAAAATTTGGCCGGAAACTCTCTAGAATCTAGGAATCTCGCCGGAATGTGTGCATGAACCATCACCTGGATAATAAAGCGCAAGTGCCTCGACTCGCCTGGAATATGGGCCTAGGCGCAAGAGGCGATGGCTTTTAACAACTATGCATTTAACTACTCAGTTATAGTGCATAAACATGAAGATCTCCGTTTATAAGGTCCTCAATCATAAGACCACACGGTGTGGGCGTGGAAGCCAGTCCACGCCAAGCTAACCACCCCGTGTCCGGCATGGAGCACGGCGTTGTGGTTTGGGCTTGAGGATCTCCACCGGCGTGGGGCAAATGTGTGGGTGAGGTGGCGGCGTTTCATTGGTGGGTAGATTTTGTCATTTTGGGTTGGTTTTGATTGGTTAATTTTTATTTTTTATAAAAACGCCACTTTCCACGCCCCATCCCACTCCCCCCTTTTTTGCACCACGCCACTTTTCTAACGCACGCTGACGTGGCTTCCACATGTCGCATAACACCCCGTTTTCAAGCCCCTCCACACCGTATAGTCTAAAAGTGGATACTAACACTTAACACATAAAGCCACTAGGTTCCAAAAAATAAAGACAGTCAACTTTTGAGTTCTCTTAGTCTCTATTTGGATATCTTTCTACAAAACTTAATAATGCAGGTGTCAAATATTCAAACATAACTCCAACAAACCACTTTTAGCAGTCAAAACTAACAATAATTTCTACTAGTACTAGTGCCTTTAATCTAACCTATAAGCATAGCAATGAATCTACAACTAGTTCCAAATCAATAATCTACTAATTTAATCTGCAACTTATTAAACACAACAATCCTTACTGTAATTATTCAAACTCACATCCGATCTACAAGCAATAAATCTCTTCCAAATCAATATAACAACAACGTAAACGCATAAATAACTCCGTCAATCGCATATTCGAACAACAACAAACTAAGAAAACGAATAAAATCGTGAAACCTAACTAAAATCACAACAATAACGATTCAAACGGTTCAAATGATGCGGATTATACCTTCTCCACCCACTGACGTGAATCTTCATCGAACTCGAAGGCCGGATCGTTGATTAGCTCCGATTTGAGAGTGTCGTACACTTGTAGGAATCTAGATTTCAGATCGGTGCTCATTTTGTGGTTAATAGGGCAAATTGTGAGATTCTGAAACTGGTTTAAGTCAGATGTGTGTGTTTAAAGGGGAAGTTGGGTGTGGGTATTTATAAGGGGAGATGCTACTGTCCTTTGCTGATTCACACATGACACATAGGTATTGGGTCCATCGTGGCTTTCATTTTTTTTATTTTTTTATTATTATTTATTTTATTTTGTTTTTTTATTGGTGGAAAATGAAAATGGTCAAGAAGGAGTCGCAACTCGAGAGTAAATTAATTTTATTTTATTTTATTTTATTTAATCTTATATCTTCACACTGGCTTCAGAGTTTAATTTGGGTGTTTCTTCGAAAAAAAAAAAACATAAAACCGACTGCCACTTGACAGACAGTGTGTCACCGCAAGAGCTGAACATTCACTGACGTAACACACGGTGGGACGAAAATCCGGGTAGGCTCAGGATAGAACCTGACACCTTTGCAAAGAAGTCAGGCTCTATCCGTCATTGTCTGAACCACTAAAGTGATAACACAAGTGGAGATTGAACTTGGGTCTCCTTCGTTAGAGAACAGAGACGTCTCTATCGATGGGCCACAAATGATAGATATGAGATGAGAGATGTCTTACCATTATACGATATTTAAGAAGTAATTTTATGTTTATTAATAATAATATATTTCTTTATAATAACTTGTGGATTTCAAAAACGAAAAATTAATATATTAGACATGGTAATAAATATATTATCACACGATAACATGTATGTATAATAGTTTATTTGTTTGATGGGGTCCATCATCTTATTTTAAGAGTTATTTTTATCTTATTCTAAGACCATGTGTAGTGGTAACTTGTTATAATGCCCCACCATGGGGAATTATCCAACACGTGGCAACCCAGTCAGCATGGGGCATTATAGCATAAAGTGGTGTAGTGGGGATAATGCCCAAATAATGCCCCTTCCAATCATTAAACAAAAAAAAAGTGATTTCTCATTGGTGGGTCAACCCAAGTCAAACCTCCAACAAGTGCAAAATGGCGTGTTAATAATAACGCTACATTCATTTTTTTTGAAAAATAACGCCCGGTAACGCCCTGTGTAATGGCGGCCGGGGAGTTATAAGGCGTTTTTTTTGAAAAAATTTTAAAAATCACGCCCCACTACGGGTGGTCTAATATGAAGTGAGAGAAAACCTCGTAAATTTCTATAATAAAGTAGATATATAATTTGTACAAATTCTTGTTAATATTGTTATGGATCGCTAGGTGGGTATCATTTGGGACCATGTATGCATCAAATATGGAGGTTTGTCATTTTGCTCGATATATCTATGTCAAAACTTGTTTTACACAAGTGTTTAAAGCAACTTTTCTTACTTGCAAGTTTGATTTTGTAGACTTTTACAATTCATAAAAAGGTAAATAGGTTGTTTTTGATATTTCGTACACAAGTGTTTAAAGCGAATTTTTGTACTAGCAAGATTGATTTTGTA
Source organism: Helianthus tuberosus (assembly GCA_030545235.1). Classification (NCBI taxonomy): domain Eukaryota; kingdom Viridiplantae; phylum Streptophyta; class Magnoliopsida; order Asterales; family Asteraceae; genus Helianthus; species Helianthus tuberosus. The sequence goes on from CM060376.1 coordinate 344,710, forward strand.
GACTTTTACAATTCATAAAAAGGTAAATAGGTTGTTTTTGATATTTCGTACTTGCAAGTGGGGGGGGGGGGGGGGGGTAGTGCACGGTCCTCCCAACCGCTGGAGTGATCTCACTCCACAAGCTAGCTTAGCCCCATAGCTGCCTGGCGGTGACTACCCACGGTGAAGAGCCCCAACACCCCAGTAGGGCATTGCCAGGAATCGAACCAGTAACCTCGGGGAGAGGCCTGGGTGAGGCTGGCCAACTGGGCTACCCCAGAAGGTTTCGTACTTGCAAGTTTGAATGGTTATGTAGACTTTTATAATGAGTAAAGTCCTATTTGAGTCCTTATGGTTTGTGCAGTTTAACCATTTGAATCCAAAAACGAAAATTGTCTTGATTTGAGTCCCTGTGTTTTCTAATTTTAACCATTTGAATCCAAAAGTAAACAACATCTAAATCAGAAACATTTGGTTTTTGGATTCAAATGGTTAAAATTAAAGACCACAATGACTCAAATGGTTAAAATTAGAGATCACATGGACTCAAATCAAGACACTTTTAGTTTTTGGATTCAAATGGTTAAACAGCACAAACCACAGGGACTCAAATAGGACTTTACTCCTTTTATAATAAAGAGGTAAAATAGTTGTTTTGATATATTGACGCCCGAAGAGATATGGGCCTGGACTCTTCGTGGATATGGGGAAAGTGTGACAACCCGTGATTTACGGCTCTTAATTACGTGATTAACAAGTGATTAACGCGATAATAAATAGTGCTTACAACACTAATTAACTTAATTAGGCCTTTGGAGTGCCTGGGAACGTCTATCCGTCCTTACAGTGCGCGAACGGTGGTTTACAGAGAAACCGGCGAAACGTTAAACGGCAACGGATTGAAACCGTACAGGATACTGACAACGCCGACAAATATTAATTTTTTTTTTTTTTACGATATGTTTTAGCTTCGTAATTAAATTTTATTGACTACAGTCGAAACCGGATCGAAAAACGGAGAAGACGGCAACGATGCAATTTTTCGCGATTATTACCGTGACCGACGAACGGGCGCGCAAACAACAGCTACCGACCGTATTTTTGGGTATTTTAATTTTTGACGTTAAACGGAGTTCAGGATTTGACAACGGGTCTCGTAGAAACTACGGGCCACTTACACATGAGGTGGGCTTGTAGGCCCCGGGCCCAAGCCCAAAACACACAAGCCTAAACCTGCGCATATTATACTAGATCTGTTACTTGAAGATCTAAACAAGATCTCTCTAAATCTAGGAAATCCTATCAAATACTTGCAAATCAATACAAAATATTATAAAACCCCTGCAAAATCTTACAAAAGATTTGCACAATTAATAGAAATCTAGTTTCAGTGGACATACCAATTGACCTGAATGTAAATTGGATATTTGATAGTCAATGTCCCTTATTCACTCTATTAATACTGGCCTCTCTCCATCTCTTAATACACACTTCAAACAAACTCAAAGCAACCACAGACATAAGTCTGTGGTCTCTCCCTCTCGATAACATATACACAGACAAGGCCAAACACCCTCTCACAATTACCCTCTCACTCTCGATCAATGCATCTGATGTATGCATCAGAATACATTACACAAATCACACACACCCTCACATTTGCTCTCTCCCTCTCGGCGAACATCAGGCGGAACCGGGCGGAGCCAGTGGCGGAGCTCCGGCGAGGTGCGGCGGCGACCAGCAGAGAAGAGAGAGAGAGAGGCAGAGAGAGAACGGCGTGGAGAGAGAGAGTGTGTCGGATATGAGAAAGACGGGGCAGAGGTGACGGTCCGGCGGTCGGCATCTCGGACCAGAAGTCGGCATCTCGGACCTGCGGTCGGTATCAAGGTCCGGCGGTCTGTGACTTTATCCGACGAGTTATTCCGGTAAACACTTCTTATTTCTTTTATTTCTCGCAAATCTGAAGATGGTGATGATGATTTTGTTTATATGGCCACTGTTAGAGATGACGATTGGTAATAGTAGTTCAGTCACGGCTCAGGGCTACAAGTGAACAGCTCCGGTTCGACTTCGGTTCGCGGTCAGACGGCTCGGTATGGTTTGACTCGGTCAAACTGAGTCAACTCAGATCAACGGGGCAGACATGATGTTGTTCGGGTTCGGGTTTGTGGCTCGGTGCAACTCGGTCAGATTCAAGTGCGGGTCTCGGGTCAACTCGGTCAAACCGAGTCAACCTGGTCAACTCAGTCAACTGAGCTGGTCAACTCAGTTGACCCGGTCAACTCAGTCAACTGAGCTGGTCAACTCAGTTGACCCGGTCTACTCAGTCAAGCAGCTCGACGTGTCGACTCGAAGAAGTGGTAAAGATTTAACGAGATTATTTACGTTATATTATGGTTTTATTACGTGAAACGAGCTCTCGAAACCGACTGATTATAAGTTACATTCGTTATATATTTGACAAAGTTTGCATATAGTTGAATCTTGATTGAATATTGTTGAATTTTGATAAAATTACGACAACTTGGTTGTCCGGGGCGTCCAAAAATAGAGGAAACTCTGCCCGTTTTTCGAGAAAATCCGTAAACACGACACGTATTACAGTTTCAAAAACGACACTTAATGGAATTCGAGTCCATAATATTTCAAACCTTGATAATCCCAAACGCTTTTACAAATAAATATAATGTTATATTTATTTCGAACGTCGTTAACTCGTATACTTTTACAAAATAAATATAGTTATATATTTATTCTAAATGTCGTACAACGTGAAATCTTTTACAAAAATAAATATGGTTTATATTTATTTTCGAACATAACAACTCGACGATTTCTTTATAAAATAAATATAACTCTTCATATTTATTTTATACGCCTAGACGGCATATACGTATATTTTCGGCAAATATACACGAGACGCGATATATATAATACAAGTTATTATATACGAAATGCGATATATGATACGAGTTTGGTATATAATATTTTCATAGAAATACTCTTTTATACACGTACGACTACTCGAGACGGCTAACACACTTACGACGATATATTTATATTTTTATATAAATATTTATTCATTTTAAGTCTCTCGGAAACTAAGTCTCTTTTTCAAGACTTATTAAATGGCTAATGACACTAAACGAGACTTAACTCGTATAACTTAATCGTTTCTATTAAGTTAACAACTTATCGTTGAATCGTTCGATTAACGATTCGGTAGAGCTCGATGACACGTAGTTTAGATACTGCGTTTATTTAGAAACTTATTAGATATTCCGTGTTAGGAATATTGTAGAATGCACGCTAGCAAGTCAACTCTTGGAAACGACATCACGAAGTCGTAAATTAGCTAGCTTTGCACAGGAATATTCAGGTGAGTTCATAACCCCACTTTTTACGGCTCTACATTTTTATAAATGTTTTCGGGGTGGAAAGACATGCACGTTTTGCAAAAGCAAACAAAGTTTAGAACAAATACAAAACTCGTATTTCTAAATCATATTACGATGAGATTTCGAGGAACTCAAATGATTTACGAAAGGTTTATACTAAACATACCGGTTTTTACAAAAACAAATGCTTGTTCGAAATGTGAATGATATTCGGCCAGGGTGACCGGGGATTGGGTTAGGGTAACCAGGAATCTGGTCAGGGTGACCAGGAATTTATTTTATACACGGTATGATTAACGTAAGGAGGTTTTAGATCATGTGAATGGGTAGTTAGAACCCCGAGGGACTCGAGCGGTAGATCTATCTGGGTGTAGCGAGCCCAGCTCTAGGCCAAACGGACCTCTCTGAGGCTAACCACAACGGACCTGGAGTGACTTGGTTGCCCAACGCAAAAATCAGCTAGGGTTGTGTCTTACTTACTTGCATTTCACAACATGCTAATGGCCTTGCAAACCATTGGTGATCACAAGTCCTCTTACACTGCTACATACCAGGAACTTTATACTTACGAAACATACTTGTTCATACAAATTAAATACCATGTTTTATACAAAAATTTAAGGCATAGGATTATGCGGGTCAAAGTCAGGGTGGGCATTGATGATTATACGAACATTACAAAAACATGGTTTTATGAACATAACGTGTTACAAACACAACGTTTCCATATAACTTCGCAAGAAAATGGTTTTTAAATTCATTTTCTCAATACTACTTCAAAAACCGGTTATTCCAAAGATTTATTTCAAATCTTTCATAATACCAGAGATTTATTTCAAACCTTTCACAACTCAAAGGATTTATCTTAAATCTTTTATGAACAAACTATGAACTCGCTCAACATTATGTTGATTTTTCTCGCATGTTCTTTCTCAGGTTACATTTCTAAGACAAGGCACGGTTGGAATAGGAGAACCATTGGAGACTCGAGTACTTGGCGGGCGTTCAATTTTCTAGAAGTCTTTGCTTATTTGCTTCCGCTGTGCAATGAAGATACCAGTCCAGTCACGCCAATGCTCTGATGATTTCGGGGTGTGACAGATTGGTATCAGAGCTATAGGTTACAGCGAATTAGGTTCCTGTTGTGATACCTAGGCTCTAACCTCACTTTCCTCTGGGAACTTAGATTATTGAAACCTGAATACATACAGAACGCCTAGTACTCGAATATGGTCTCCAACCGTTGCCGAAAAGCAAACATTCAAAATTTTGTTTTCAAACATACGCTATTGTGGTGTTTTACACACGGTACACGGAACAATTACATACAGTACCAAACACTCTGAGAGTTTAGGAAACATGCATTTAAGACCTTCGGAAAAGGAAGTCAGTCTGAGAGGCTGGGAGGATAGTCTAGTGGGACTAGGAAGAGCAGTCTGAGAGGCTGGGAGGCTAGTGGGACTAGGAAGAGCAGTCTGAGAGGCTGGGAGGCTAGTGGGACTAGGAAGAGCAGTCTGAGAGGCTGGGAGGCTAGTGGGACTAGGAAGAGCAGTCTGGGAGGCTGGGAGACTAGTGGGACTAGGAAGAGCAGTCTGAGAGGCTGGGAGGCTAGTGGGACTAGGAGAATTACTTGATTGCTTATTGGTGACTAACATGTGCATTCGGCTATATGATTGATTATTTGTGCATGTGTTTATCAAAGGTCATCACGTAGGAACCGCGAATATTAACTCGGGCACACACTATATTCCATATTGCCTATAATATTTTAACTTCCCGAGCAGACAGCCTACGCATAACGAAACGCTAGTGCACATGAATGCATGGAACTCGATTTCTACGTCAGCGGATGTCGGGGTACATCACCTTCTACGCGACACACAGCGCTAGTGCACAAGTATACGTGCAACTTAAGCTATACATCAACGGAGGTTGAAGTACGACACATACAACTATCGAGGCGAGGCCTTTGAAAAGACACGATGGCGCAATTCAATGACGACGCTAGATTCCTGTCAGCAGAAGAACTAACGATCAGGAAACGACAACTTGTCACGCGATCCTGCAACGACACGAATCACGCCAGGGAGAATACGATTGTCTCCGCATCCCCCCCCCTACCTAACTAACGACGAATACGCTATGTTCGACATTCCATGGTAATGTCACCTAACAATTGGTCGTCACACGAAACCCCAGGTAAAGTCCTCAAATTTCTTTTATTGAAATTTCGAATTTCACACTTACTGAGTAGACTTTTCGTATCTCTACTCCTCTTAATGGTCATTGTATCACGATCATTTCTTTACAAGTTACATACATGGTTTTTCGTTGTGACCATGCCGAAAGTTTTTCTTATCGATACACATATCTATTGTCGGATTGCGCTAAAACCAAGTTCAATTGTTTGAACTTGCTCATTACACTTATTTGATTCGAGACACCATATGATGTATTGGGAGCATCATATTCAAATCAATTTTTAACGAACACTTCATTCGTTCCGAGTCGTGGTAAACTTGTTTGGTATTCGACTCCATTAAATTGTTGATTTCGACACCTTGTGGTGGTGTTTTCACTTATTTGAACCTTGCGCTAAACTCGTTTACGTACCTTATGCACGGATTTAATTATTCATTTATTGATTCAGATTAAATCCGCTTTGAATTATCACAGTACAACAGTCTTAACACAATTGTGTGTTAAGACAATGGTACACAAATTCATTTCATATTCCGGTGTACCTCATAACAGTTCTTTCAACATCGATCGAATGCTTCGCGATATTCATTGCTTCTTCCTCTTCGATCGAAACAGTAATTCTTTGGTGTTCCATCTTCAATTGAAAATTCTTTGATGTTTGTTTGGAACGAACATTCATATTTACTTCATTGCGCTTTCAATTGACTTCAAACACGGTGAATTTGTTTGATCACCGCTATTATTGAATTATTTAAGTCACTACGACACCTTGTGGTGTCAGTACAAACTTGTTGTTTGGGCTAATCATGATTGAGCATTTTATGCAAAACACAGGTGATACTTGTTCGATCACCTCTATTATTAAATTGTTTCATTCATTGCGACACCTTGTGGCGTCGGTATGACTTTTAGCTTGCGCTGATCACGATCGAACGTTTCATGCAAACTATTACATTTGAGATTGTTAATTCTAAGTTCATCCAGTGGATGTTGTTGCTTCTAGAACTCAGTTACTTATTGTGAACGTTCATATGAAATTCGATTGGTCGAAGGTCATGTTCATTGTTGGATCCTTGTTATCTTAGTCGCACTGGTGACTGTATCATTAAGTCTTGTTTCGATTACGCGGTCGTTCACTTTGTTATTATTCGGACTTACCTGCGAATAACACAATCCTGAGGGGATAACATAGTCTAAATTTCGAGGACGAAATTTCTGTAACAGGGGGAGAATGTGACAACCCGTGATTTACGGCTCTTAATTACGTGATTAACAAGTGATTAACGCGATAATAAATAGTGCTTACAACACTAATTAACTTAATTAGGCCTTTGGAGTGCCTGGGAACGTCTATCCGTCCTTACAGTGCGCGAACGGTGGTTTACAGAGAAACCGGCGAAACGTTAAACGGCAACGGATTGAAACCGTACAGGATACTGACAACGCCGACAAATATTAATTTTTTTTTTTTTTTACGATATGTTTTAGCTTCGTAATTAAATTTTATTGACTACAGTCGAAACCGGATCGAAAAACGGAGAAGACGGCAACGATGCAATTTTTCGCGATTATTACCGTGACCGACGAACGGGCGCGCAAACAACAGCTACCGACCGTATTTTTGGGTATTTTAATTTTTGACGTTAAACGGAGTTCAGGATTTGACAACGGGTCTCGTAGAAACTACGGGCCACTTACACATGAGGTGGGCTTGTAGGCCCCGGGCCCAAGCCCAAAACACACAAGCCTAAACCTGCGCATATTATACTAGATCTGTTACTTGAAGATCTAAACAAGATCTCTCTAAATCTAGGAAATCCTATCAAATACTTGCAAATCAATACAAAATATTATAAAACCCCTGCAAAATCTTACAAAAGATTTGCACAATTAATAGAAATCTAGTTTCAGTGGACATACCAATTGACCTGAATGTAAATTGGATATTTGATAGTCAATGTCCCTTATTCACTCTATTAATACTGGCCTCTCTCCATCTCTTAATACACACTTCAAACAAACTCAAAGCAACCACAGACATAAGTCTGTGGTCTCTCCCTCTCGATAACATATACACAGACAAGGCCAAACACCCTCTCACAATTACCCTCTCACTCTCGATCAATGCATCTGATGTATGCATCAGAATACATTACACAAATCACACACACCCTCACATTTGCTCTCTCCCTCTCGGCGAACATCAGGCGGAACCGGGCGGAGCCAGTGGCGGAGCTCCGGCGAGGTGCGGCGGCGACCAGCAGAGAAGAGAGAGAGAGAGGCAGAGAGAGAACGGCGTGGAGAGAGAGAGTGTGTCGGATATGAGAAAGACGGGGCAGAGGTGACGGTCCGGCGGTCGGCATCTCGGACCAGAAGTCGGCATCTCGGACCTGCGGTCGGTATCAAGGTCCGGCGGTCTGTGACTTTATCCGACGAGTTATTCCGGTAAACACTTCTTATTTCTTTTATTTCTCGCAAATCTGAAGATGGTGATGATGATTTTGTTTATATGGCCACTGTTAGAGATGACGATTGGTAATAGTAGTTCAGTCACGGCTCAGGGCTACAAGTGAACAGCTCCGGTTCGACTTCGGTTCGCGGTCAGACGGCTCGGTATGGTTTGACTCGGTCAAACTGAGTCAACTCAGATCAACGGGGCAGACATGATGTTGTTCGGGTTCGGGTTTGTGGCTCGGTGCAACTCGGTCAGATTCAAGTGCGGGTCTCGGGTCAACTCGGTCAAACCGAGTCAACCTGGTCAACTCAGTCAACTGAGCTGGTCAACTCAGTTGACCCGGTCAACTCAGTCAACTGAGCTGGTCAACTCAGTTGACCCGGTCTACTCAGTCAAGCAGCTCGACGTGTCGACTCGAAGAAGTGGTAAAGATTTAACGAGATTATTTACGTTATATTATGGTTTTATTACGTGAAACGAGCTCTCGAAACCGACTGATTATAAGTTACATTCGTTATATATTTGACAAAGTTTGCATATAGTTGAATCTTGATTGAATATTGTTGAATTTTGATAAAATTACGACAACTTGGTTGTCCGGGGCGTCCAAAAATAGAGGAAACTCTGCCCGTTTTTCGAGAAAATCCGTAAACACGACACGTATTACAGTTTCAAAAACGACACTTAATGGAATTCGAGTCCATAATATTTCAAACCTTGATAATCCCAAACGCTTTTACAAATAAATATAATGTTATATTTATTTCGAACGTCGTTAACTCGTATACTTTTACAAAATAAATATAGTTATATATTTATTCTAAATGTCGTACAACGTGAAATCTTTTACAAAAATAAATATGGTTTATATTTATTTTCGAACATAACAACTCGACGATTTCTTTATAAAATAAATATAACTCTTCATATTTATTTTATACGCCTAGACGGCATATACGTATATTTTCGGCAAATATACACGAGACGCGATATATATAATACAAGTTATTATATACGAAATGCGATATATGATACGAGTTTGGTATATAATATTTTCATAGAAATACTCTTTTATACACGTACGACTACTCGAGACGGCTAACACACTTACGACGATATATTTATATTTTTATATAAATATTTATTCATTTTAAGTCTCTCGGAAACTAAGTCTCTTTTTCAAGACTTATTAAATGGCTAATGACACTAAACGAGACTTAACTCGTATAACTTAATCGTTTCTATTAAGTTAACAACTTATCGTTGAATCGTTCGATTAACGATTCGGTAGAGCTCGATGACACGTAGTTTAGATACTGCGTTTATTTAGAAACTTATTAGATATTCCGTGTTAGGAATATTGTAGAATGCACGCTAGCAAGTCAACTCTTGGAAACGACATCACGAAGTCGTAAATTAGCTAGCTTTGCACAGGAATATTCAGGTGAGTTCATAACCCCACTTTTTACGGCTCTACATTTTTATAAATGTTTTCGGGGTGGAAAGACATGCACGTTTTGCAAAAGCAAACAAAGTTTAGAACAAATACAAAACTCGTATTTCTAAATCATATTACGATGAGATTTCGAGGAACTCAAATGATTTACGAAAGGTTTATACTAAACATACCGGTTTTTACAAAAACAAATGCTTGTTCGAAATGTGAATGATATTCGGCCAGGGTGACCGGGGATTGGGTTAGGGTAACCAGGAATCTGGTCAGGGTGACCAGGAATTTATTTTATACACGGTATGATTAACGTAAGGAGGTTTTAGATCATGTGAATGGGTAGTTAGAACCCCGAGGGACTCGAGCGGTAGATCTATCTGGGTGTAGCGAGCCCAGCTCTAGGCCAAACGGACCTCTCTGAGGCTAACCACAACGGACCTGGAGTGACTTGGTTGCCCAACGCAAAAATCAGCTAGGGTTGTGTCTTACTTACTTGCATTTCACAACATGCTAATGGCCTTGCAAACCATTGGTGATCACAAGTCCTCTTACACTGCTACATACCAGGAACTTTATACTTACGAAACATACTTGTTCATACAAATTAAATACCATGTTTTATACAAAAATTTAAGGCATAGGATTATGCGGGTCAAAGTCAGGGTGGGCATTGATGATTATACGAACATTACAAAAACATGGTTTTATGAACATAACGTGTTACAAACACAACGTTTCCATATAACTTCGCAAGAAAATGGTTTTTAAATTCATTTTCTCAATACTACTTCAAAAACCGGTTATTCCAAAGATTTATTTCAAATCTTTCATAATACCAGAGATTTATTTCAAACCTTTCACAACTCAAAGGATTTATCTTAAATCTTTTATGAACAAACTATGAACTCGCTCAACATTATGTTGATTTTTCTCGCATGTTCTTTCTCAGGTTACATTTCTAAGACAAGGCACGGTTGGAATAGGAGAACCATTGGAGACTCGAGTACTTGGCGGGCGTTCAATTTTCTAGAAGTCTTTGCTTATTTGCTTCCGCTGTGCAATGAAGATACCAGTCCAGTCACGCCAATGCTCTGATGATTTCGGGGTGTGACAGAAAGCCCAAGCTCAACCTATAACGCTGACAACTGGCTGACACAAGTCATCCATAGGGCCTACCCACCACGTCAAACATGCCAATGAGGCCCATGATAAAGAAGACAAGAAGGACATTATGAAAGTGACATGTGGTCAATGACGTCCCGCAAACCGTTGTACACTGGATTTCCATTAGTGGTTATTGCATTAAAGACAAGAAGTATGATTGGTAACGACGTCTAGTCAATCACGATACGCTGATTCATACTCCTCTTAACCTCAACTAACGGTTGTCATGGAATAGACCACGAGGACATCCCGAAGGCAACATATGACCAATGGCGCGCCACGAATATACACCCTCCCCTGCCATCACTAACGATCAGTAGCAAGGGGACCAAAGAGATATCCTGACATTGACGTCTCGCATGATCATTTCGCACCATCCCAGCTATAAATACCACACTCCATCAAGGTAAAATCATTCTAGACTCTCTACTCTCACTTATAATTACAATACTTATTCTCACATCGGATAGTGGTTACGAGAAGAACTCTCAACCTCTCTGTTTTGGTCAAAAAATCTGTTGAGGATATTGCAACCAAACTCTTTGTTACGGGGTATGATGCTGATTATGTATAACAATGACAAGGATCACTTTAATGTAATTTGCACAAATGACACAAGGATGTATACGGGGAAAAAGCCCTTGATCAAGAGGTGATCTCCGGCACAAAAAACCCCGGGTGATGGAAACTACCGATCACCAAGTTCAAATAAATGATTAAATGTTTACAACTTCGGATAGTAACGAGCTAGGTACAAGGATCACTATCGTGAAATGTGTAAATGTGAGTGAAAACGAATGAATGTTCGTCGAGAGCTTCAAGTGTGCGAGTATATGAGTGTGTGTAGCTGTAAAAATGGCTAAGTGTTTCTCTACTAGCTCGTTACCCCTTTTAAAATAGAAATCTAACTACCAAACTAACTATCCGACTTTCGTGCCATGCCTCCACGTTCTCCACAACGTCTATTTTTGGTCAAGCACGTGCAGAATAGTTTGGGAATATTCTCCAGGAATGTCGCCAAGACTTGGTCAAGCTTGTTATACCTGCGAGATGCTACAAAACATAAGTGAACAATCGTCAGTACGAGGATCCTTAAAGTGATCTATGATCCTGATCCTAAAGCCCTTCTGAGGATCACCACCTGTCACATAAGTAAGGATCACTAATTAGGATAACGAATAAGGATCACTAATTGTTAGAAAATCCTCCCCTAACAATTGCCCCCAAAATATAAGGAGTAATTTGTAAAATTAACGGGTTATATTTTCTTGATCTTATCCGCAACTATCTAACGGATATATAGCCGTTAATATCGAACTAGCCGTTACGATCATGACGTCACGGAAGTGACAATTCTGCAGAATCATAATTATAAATAGAGATATAGATAGGATCATCATGCATTCAAATTCGAAAGAAACTCCCTTTAAATTCTCAGTCGACGATCAACCAGGTATTTCTTTCTCCTCTTTCTTCCTCTCTTACTCTGTTTTTCTTTCTTTATCTCCGTCATTTCGAAAATGTTGCTCCGAAGTTCACCGGCCAAGGATCACAAAAAGGATAGCCCTTTGAAGAGTCAAAAGATCATCAAAGACTCAGTGAACGAGAGGTGTTGCTTTAACGATGCACAAGTAGATAACATCCGTCACCGTTTTCCGGCGAATGCCTTTTTCAGACCTTTCGATCCAACTGCCCTGAGCGACTATGTTTCAGAAACATGGGTTGCCTTTCCAGTTACTCCATTTGCCATAGGATACACCTATCCTTTCCCAGAATTTACACAATCCTTCTTTTCCCTTACCGGCATCTCTTACATCCAAGCCATGCCGATGATTTGGAGGGTTTTGTATACCCTGGAGAGGATCATCGAGCAGGAGGGCATTGATTTGGGCATGTCAGAACTGACACAATTGTATGATGTTACCACCTTTGGATCCCACCGTTATTTGTTCAAACGAAAACCCAGTGCAGAACACCCCCTTCTTAAAGTCACCAAAAATGACAAAGATTGGAAACGTCGCTTCTTCTTTGTAAGAAGGGATACCATTTCAGATGGAGAGCATTTACCAAGAACATGGTCCACCCATGGTAGGCCGGAGGATCCTAAGAAGGATCAACAGGTAGTCTTGTTTTCGCAATAGGATCACTAACCCCTTTTTTGTCTTGTGTTATGCAGCTATTTCTGTCTCACACATCATCACATCACCTGAAACCAAGGATAGACTCGCTGCTTTTTGGAAGCTTGATCCTGAAACAAGGACATTCAAGATAGACACCCAAGACTCACAAGAAGTATCCTCAGGTTCCATTACCATGTCAAGTAAGTATCCTGCCTTTTACATAGTTTAAATATTAAAATAAATAAATTAAAATAGGATAAGGATACTCATCTTGCTTTTAATGTGTAGGCGCTGGAAAATCTGCCAAGCCTGTATCCCAATTCAACACGGCTGACCTTGATGTCGTACGATCCAGGAAGAAGAGGTCCACTACCAGTCCTAGCATCTCCATTCCAAAGGCACCCACTAAAGGAAAGGGTGTCAAGAAGAGGAAAACTTCTGATGCTGAGGATCTTCAAGGCCTACCACTGATCCGCCACCAGTTCCTTGAATACTTCAATGATGTAAGGATCCTTAATTCTGCCTAGGTATCCTACTCGTATGAGGATCACTTGATCTTGAACTGCTTTATCCTCTTTATTGCAGAAATTTGCCGAGATCGAGGATTACGTGGGGAATGTTGAGGAGCAGGACAAGAAAATTGCTGATCTCCAACAGGTTGCCGTGCTCAAAGACCTTGCACTTGCTGATCTTCGGAAGGAACTCCAAGATGAGAAGACCAAGACGGCCAAACTTCTGATTGACCTTGACTATGAGAAGCATGATCTCATAGAAAATGCTAAGGTTTCTGCCGCCATCACGATGTATCAGACAAAATTGAAGATGGCCCAGGAAGCTCAAGATCCTAGTTTTGACAAAAGCAGCTGGGATGTTGAGGGCTGGAAGGCAAGGCTGGCTGATCTTGAGGATGATGAGGAGGAGGCAACTGAGGTTTTGGCAATTGAGGCAAGTGGCAGTGGAAAGGATCTGATGAAGGATACTGCAGCTGGAGGGGAAGAGGATGCAGCAAAGGCATAGGTTGCATGAATGGGCGATGAAGGACATTTCTAGACGTAGCCGGAGCCCATTTTTTAAGTTTGATAGTTTGTTTTGGTTGTGGTGTTTTTTGCTAAACAATGATGGGTTGTACTTGAACAATAGGTTTTAGGATTAAGGATCATGTATGATCCTTTGGACAATAGGCAGGATTGCATATGGTGGAGGGATCCTCTGTTTGGGGGATGAAACCATTGTGATCCTGCCGCCTTTATATTCCTGCACTACTTTCGAACTTGTTATCATGGACACCCTTTACCTACCCCAGCGGACGGGCCACGTTTTGCTGGTAGATGCTCGGGTAGGTAATTTTGACAACCTTTAAAGGGTTAGTCTTTTGTTAATAAATAAAATCTTAACCTTTTGTCGCTTATCTCGTGTTGTTATCCTTTTTTTAATATCTTATTTTCCAACTGTTGTAATGTTCAATCTATTTATACTTATCAAGCCTTGAAAAATTAGAAAAGATATCCAGAAAGTTGAGGATATGATCAAGGATCACATATCCCATAACCGATAAGTTCTAAAAAGTGATATGGTTTAAGAATCACAAGTTCAGTTGTCAAGTATAAGGGTTATTCAAATAAATAATGAATAGAATTAAAAATAGTTAAGGATCATACCTGAGGATCCAAGTTAGGATCCTAACCTTAATAAGGATAACTATAAGATAAACCTTAGAATAAAGTAAGGATCGAGGATCCCTAATTGCCTATCTTCAAGAACCTGAAATAGAGCATAACTTGGGACTAAGCCAATATAAGATAAGAGTTAGTAACTGGGGACAAGCCCAAGGATAACTGGGGACAAGCCCAAGTATAACTGGGGACAAGCCCAAGGATAACTGGGGACAAGCCCAAGGATAACTGGGGACAAGCCCAAGGATCGTATGTAAACTGGAGTATGGCCCTAACTGGCGACTATCCAAACTTAGTGGCATGAAAATGCCAAAACCTTAGCTAACGTGAAAACGTTAGAAACCTTAGGAACGGATGTATGGTACGTCTACCATTATACGTAGGATCCTAAGCATAGCCAGAACAATGGAATTATCAGCCCCTAAAACGAGTACTGGTCCCAATGCCTTGAACTATACCAGGATCATCGTGCGCTACAGGCGGAACTGGGGTCAAGCCCAAATAACTGGGGTTAAACCCAAGGAACGGATTGCTTCAGCAGATAACCAATGTCATGCTAAGGATACCTGAACTTTCAAAACTTGAACTCACGTGAGAGATGGATGAAGGATACATGATCCTTATCCTTATATGAGAAGATAAAGAAACGAAATAGTTCAAGTTTAGGATATTACCTAAGTAAGGATCACCAATACTTCGAGGATCCTTTAAGGATATCCCTATCGTGAGGATCATCTCTGCCATGAGGATCCTGCTCACATGAAATATTTCTTCAAGTGGACAGCATTCCAAGCTCTTGGTAGCAAATCACCTTCCATGGTTAGCAATCTATATGCCCCCTTTCTTGCTTCAGCTTCAATCAAATAAGGGCCTTCCCATTTTGGAGCTAACTTTCCATCAGCAGGATTGGTGGTATTCTGAAATGCTTTCCTTAATACCATGTCTCCAATTTGAAACCTCCTGATCCTGACATTTTTGTTGTAAGCACCAGCCATTCTTTGCTGATAACTGGCCATCCTTATCCTAGCCATATCCCTGATTTCTTCAATAGTATCCAGGTCTTGAGCCAAGTTTTCATTATTTTCCTCAGGATCATGAGTACTTGTTCTAGCAGTTGGAACCACCATTTCTGTTGGGATCACTGATTCTGCCCCAAATACCAAAGAGAATGGTGTTTGACCAGTAGCATTTTTAGGGGTTGTCCTATCAGCCCAGAGCACATAGGGTAGTTCTTCTGCCCATTTCCCTTTCTTGGATCCAAGCTTCTTCTTCAAATTGTTGATGATGATCTTGTTAGATGATTCTGCTTGGCCATTAGCTTGTGGGTGGACTGGTGTTGATGTTATCATCTTAATCCCCCAGCTGTCACAAAAGTTAGTGGTTCTGCCCCCAATAAATTAGGAACCATTATCACATATAATCTCAGAAGGAATTCCAAATCTAGTTATAATATTTCTTTTAATGAAGGATATAACTTCCTTTTCTCTGACTTGGGCAAAAGCTTCAGCCTCTATCCACTTGGAGAAGTAATCAGTCATAGCTAGCATAAATACTTTTCCACCAGGTGCCTTAGGGAGCTTACCAACTATATCCATACCCCATCTCATAAATGGCCAAGAGGAGGATATAGGATGCAATAATTCAGCTGGTTGATGAAGGATATTGCTGTGTCTCTGGCAAGGATCACATCTTCTGGCATACTCCACAGCATCTTTCTTCATGGTTGGCCAGTAGTATCCTGTCCTCAGGATCCTTGAGAATAATGCCCTGCCCCCAGTGTGGTTTCCACAATCTCCTTCATGGAAGTCTTTTAAAACTTCTTGAACTTCAGGATCCTGAATGCATCTCAAGTATGGTCCTGCAAGAGATCGTCTATACAACATATTATTCATAATTGTGAATTGAGATACCTTAGATTTGAAAGCCCTAGGGTTTTCTCCTGTAGGAATCTCTCCATGTTGTAAGTATCTCATAATTGGTGAGATCCATGATCCTGATCCTGAATGGGATTGAGTATCCTCACAAGGGATAATTGCAGAATCATTTCCTATCTCCATAGCCTCGTGATCCTCGATAGCCGGGGTCAGGATATGGATAATAGGAATCTTGATATCCTCCGGGATCTTCAAGGATGATCCTAAGTTAGCCAATGCATCAGCTTCTGTATTTTCTTCCCTTGGTACCTGTGACAAACTAAAGGAAACAAAATAGAGTGCCAAACTTTTGACTATCTCCAAATACTTGGTTAGCTTTTCACCTTTAACAGCATATGATCCATTAAAGTGGTTTGTAATCAACAAAGAATCTACGTGTACCTCAAGATACCTGATCCCCATATGCTTTGCAATTTGCAAACCAGCAATTAAGGCTTCATATTCAGCCTCATTGTTAGTGGTTTGGAACTCACAAGCTATAGAATGGGGTATTATGTCCCCCTGTGGCGATTTTAGTAGTATTCCAAGCCCTGTGCCTTTGACATTTGAGGATCCATCAGTATAGAGTATCCAAGGATCCTTGGTCTCCTCTAGCTGCTGGACTTCTAACTCAGCTTCTTCTTGTAAATCACTACTGAAATCAGCCACAAAGTCAGCTAATGCTTGGGATTTGATGGCTGTCCTAGGCTCATATCTTATATCATATGCACTCAGCTTCACTGCCCACTTAGCCATCCTTCCTGACATCTCTGGTTTCCTGAGGACATTCTTAATTGGAAAATTAGTTTTAACGATGATAACATGAGTTTCAAAATAATCTCTTAACTTGGCAGATGCCATAATTAATGCAAGAATAAGCTTTTCAAGGTGTGAGTACCTGGACTCGGCATCAAGTAAACTTTTACTTACATAATAGACAGGATGTTGTGTACCTTGATGATCCTTAACAAGGACCGCACTTACTGCTTTTGATGATACTGCAAGATACAAGGATAACACATCACCTTTTTCTGGTTTCATCAAAGCCGGGGCCGAGGATAGGTAATCTTTGAGGGCTTTTAAAGCATTTTCATGCTTCTCCGTCCACTCAAATTTCTTGTTCTTCCTTAGGATATCATAGAATTCTTTACACTTCTCGGAGGACTTGGATATAAATCTGTTCAAGGCTGCTATCCTTCCTGTTAGCCTTTGAACATCCTTAGCATTGACCGGAGATTTGATGTTCACTATTGCTTTGATTTGTTCCGGGCTAGCTTCAATGCCTCTCTTTGTCACCATATACCCTAAGAATTTACCTGCTTTAACACCAAAGTGACATTTTGAAGGATTAAGTTTCATGTTATATTTGTCAAGGATATCGAATGCTTCCTCCAAGTCTCTTAGGTGATCCTCAGCTTTTAAGGATTTTACCACCATATCATCTATGTAAACCTCCATAGTTTGTCCAATCTGATCCTTGAACATCATATTCACCAGTCTTTGATATGTCGCACCTGCATTTCTTAATCCGAACGGCATAGCAATATAGCAGTATATACCAGTTGGAGTCATGAAGGCTGTATCCTCTTGGTCGGATGGTTCCATTTGGATTTGTTGGAATCCAGATGAAGCATCCATAAAAGTTAACAGTTCATGACCCGCGGTTGCATCCACCATGGAGTCAATGTGGGGTAAAGGGAAAGGATCCTTGGGACATGCCTTATTTAAATCGGTAAAATCGACACATACCCTCCACTTTCCGTTTTTCTTTTGAACAACAACCACATTGGCCAGCCATCTTGGATACTTGACCTCTCTAATCATACCTGCCCGGAGCAATTTCTCTACCTCTTCCTGGATAATGGCATTCCTTTCCGGTGCAAACTTTCTTCTCCTTTGATGGATTGGTTTGAAGGATCTGTCAATGCCGAGTTTGTGAGTGATTACATCTTTGGATATACCAGTCATGTCTTCGTGTTTCCATGCGAAGGTAGTCTTTCTCCTTTTTAGGAAGGATACGAGGTCTTCTTTCATTTCGCCAAGGATCCCTGATCCGATATAAATTGTAGATTCAGGATCATCCGGATCCATAAGGATTTCTACCACATCCTGTTCACTCGCCTCCAAGACATCCCTTGGAGGATACTTTGATTGCTATTGCTCCCTGGATTTCGAAGCTGGTTTCATCGACGAAGTATAGCAATTCTTGGCCTCCTGCTGATCACTATCAATCTTCACTATTCCCCAAGGACTAGGGAGCTTCACACATTGATGGTAAGTGGATGGGACTGCTTTCATATCGTGTATCCAGGGCCTGCCAAGGATAACATTACAACAAGATAAACAGTCAATAACACAAAATTTTTGATAAGAGTGTAGGCCTTCGATGTATATTGGGAGTTTAATGTCCCCCAGGGTATTCTTAGTTTCACCACTAAATCCCACGAGCACAGAGGATCTTGGTATGATCTCTGATTCAGGAATACCCATCTTCTTTAGGACATCAAGCTGGATAATGTTCACTGAACTTCCTCCGTCTATAAGGATCCTGCGGACAAAATGGTTAGATATGAAAAGAGTAATAACTAAACCATCGTGATGAGGATCCTGGATATCAACACGATCCTCTTCATCAAAGGTTATGACTTTCCCTTCCGAGACACTTGATGTTCGAACAGGTCTTTCTCCGTTATCCATTTTAGTTTCCTTTGCATGCCTTTTAGCTGCTGAGAAGGATGTGCCGCAAATGTCTGATCCTCCAGAAATGAAGTTTATCACTTGTGCATCCGCTGGAGGGGCTGGAGCCTTCTCAGGGATCCTTTCAGGATCCTGAGTCCTTGACTTTTTTCTTCCCAACAATTCTTTTAGATGCCCCTTGCTCAACAAGTATCCAATTTCCTTTCTTAGTGCAATGCATTCTTCTGTGAGGTGCCCAAAATCTTCATGGTATGCACACCACTTTGATTTATCCTTAGTTGCAGCTGGCCTATCATTTTTTCTGGGCCATCTAGCTTTATCACCTAAACTCTGCATCGCAAGGATTAGTTCATTGTTATCAACACTAAAAAAATATTCAGAAATTGGAGGATAATCCTCATCATCCTCTTCTTGATCAATAGAATGCACGTTCTGGTTATCAGATCTGTTGTAGGATCTGAACTTGTTGTTCCTGAATGAGGATCCTTGCTTATCCTGCTTTGAGGATCCTGTTAACCTCTCCTGGATCCTCTTGTCATCCTCTAGCCGGATGTACCTAAGGGCCCGGGTTCTTACCTCATCTAGGTTCCTGCACGGTGTCATAACAAGATCATCATAAAATAACGAATCCCTAAGCAATCCCATTTTGAAGGCCTCAACAGCCGTGGCTATATCTAAGTTAGGAATGTCTAAGGATTCTTTACTGAATTTGGTAATGTAATCCCTTAATGATTCATTATGACCCTGGGTTATCCTATACAGATCACTAGTTAAACGCTCAAATTTTCTACTACAAGAAAACTGATTATTAAATAGATTAACTAGGTTAGCAAACGAGGTAATAGAGTAAGGGGGAAGACTTAGCAGCCATTTGAGAGCTGATCCAGTAAGAGTAGACCCGAATCCCTTGCACAGGCATGCTTCCTTTAACCTTTCTGGGATCGGATTGATTTCCATCCTCTCCCTGTATTGTGCTATGTGTTCTTCAGGATCAGTCGAACCATCATACAGCTTCATTGTAGGCACAAGGAACCTCTTGGGTATCTCAGCATCACAGATTGGTGGTGCAAAACGAGATATCTTGTGGCTCCCATCTGCAATCTCTGGGATAGGTTTGACCACTCCCGGAACACTTGATATCATATCCTTTAGCTTTTGCAATTCTCTGGCCATGGCATGATTGATACCTGGATCCTGCATAAGACCATGGTTAGTAGTATGAGAATTATTAAAAGTGTTACCTCCCATTGGATTCAAGTTAGGAAGAATGGATGTTAATCCATATTGTTGAGGCTCTGGAATGATCGAGGGACCAGTAGAGGCATTGGTCTGCATTGGAATAAAATCTCCCTGATGAACATCTGAACTTCCTGTTTGCAAACTCCTCAAGGATCCTGGCATCTGGAAGGATCCTTGAACCTGGGATGATCCTGGAACGAAGGAGGATCCTTGAACCTGGGATGATCCTGGAACGAAGGAGGATCCTTGAACCTGGGATGATCCTGGAACGAAGGAGGATCCTTGAACCTGGGATGATCCTGGAACGAAGGAGGATCCTTGAACCTGGGATGATCCTGGAACGAAGGAGGATCCTTGAAACTGCTGCATTCCTGAATATCCTCCTGAACTCGTGAGGGATCCCATATGCTGAGGATAGGATCCCGCTGGCTGGAAATATGAACCTGATGCCTGGGTCATTGTTGTTGTTCCGTAGTGCACTCCTTTTGGTCCACCCACATATTGAATGTCTGGAACCACTGATGGCTGAGAAGTAATCACCGGAGTATCAAAATTCAAAGATCTGGGCATCAGTGGGGAACGATCCTCTGCTGTTTTCTTCTGTTTCTTAATTTCGTCAATCTCCCGGAGGATCCTTTCGTTGGTCTTATCCTGCTCTTGTGCATGATTCCTCATCTGCAAAATCAAGGCATAAAGATCATTAGTAGTAGGATTAGTTGAAACAGAAGAAGTAGGTGGTTTTGAGAAAATGGGAGTTGGTTTCTTCGCGGCATTCTCAGTATTCTTCTGGGATCCAGAAGGTGGTGGAGGCAAAGGAGGGACGCCTTGTGAAGAAGTGAATGAGGGCATCAAGTTTGAAGCATTCTTCGCCGAGGAAGCCATTTGCTTGGTTGTAATGAACCGAAATGAGCACAGAAATGCGTATTTTTTCTAAGGACGAAGCACCAATTGCCCCACGGTGGGCGCCAAACTGTTTTGGTCAAAAAATCTGTTGAGGATATTGCAACCAAACTCTTTGTTACGGGGTATGATGCTGATTATGTATAACAATGACAAGGATCACTTTAATGTAATTTGCACAAATGACACAAGGATGTATACGGGGAAAAAGCCCTTGATCAAGAGGTGATCTCCGGCACAAAAAACCCCGGGTGATGGAAACTACCGATCACCAAGTTCAAATAAATGATTAAATGTTTACAACTTCGGATAGTAACGAGCTAGGTACAAGGATCACTATCGTGAAATGTGTAAATGTGAGTGAAAACGAATGAATGTTCGTCGAGAGCTTCAAGTGTGCGAGTATATGAGTGTGTGTAGCTGTAAAAATGGCTAAGAGTTTCTCTACTAGCTCGTTACCCCTTTTAAAATAGAAATCTAACTACCAAACTAACTATCCGACTTTCGTGCCATGCCTCCACGTTCTCCACAACGTCTATTTTTGGTCAAGCACGTGCATAATAGTTTGGGAATATTCTCCAGGAATGTCGCCAAGACTTGGTCAAGCTTGTTATACCTGCGAGATGCTACAAAACATAAGTGAACAATCGTCAGTACGAGGATCCTTAAAGTGATCTATGATCCTGATCCTAAAGCCCTTCTGAGGATCACCACCTGTCACAGAAGTAAGGATCACTAATTAGGATAACGAATAAGGATCACTAATTGTTAGAAAATCCTCCCCTAACAATTGCCCCCAAAATATAAGGAGTAATTTGTAAAATTAACGGGTTATATTTTCTTGATCTTATCCGCAACTATCTAACGGATATATAGCCGTTAATATCGAACTAGCTGTTACGATCATGACGTCACGGAAGTGACAATTCTACAGAATCATAATTATAAATAGAGATATAGATAGGATCATCATGCATTCAAATTCGAAAGAAACTCCCTTTAAATTCTCAGTCGACGATCAACCAGGTATTTCTTTCTCCTCTTTCTTCCTCTCTTACTCTGTTTTTCTTTCTTTATCTCCGTCATTTCGAAAATGTTGCTCCGAAGTTCACCGGCCAAGGATCACATAAAGGATAGCCCTTTGAAGAGTCAAAAGATCATCAAAGACTCAGTGAACGAGAGGTGTTGCTTTAACGATGCACAAGTAGATAACATCCGTCACCGTTTTCCGGCGAATGCCTTTTTCAGACCTTTCGATCCAACTGCCCTGAGCGACTATGTTTCAGAAACATGGGTTGCCTTTCCAGTTACTCCATTTGCCATAGGATACACCTATCCTTTCCCCGAATTTACACAATCCTTCTTTTCCCTTACCGGCATCTCTTACATCCAAGCCATGCCGATGATTTGGAGGGTTTTGTATACCCTGGAGAGGATCATCGAGCAGGAGGGCATTGATTTGGGCATGTCAGAACTGAATTTATCTTGGTATATACGATAGTTTTTATACCATTCGTATTGTTTTATAAAAACTCACAACATGAACTTATAAAAGGGATATTAGCTAACTTCATTTCATGCATTATCTATGTATCTTCTATTCAATTATATACTTTTTTTGTAGTGGTTAGATGATCAATGTACGATTGCACAATGCGTATCGTGACATTAATTTAAATCAGTCGTTGGAATTTTATGTTTGAACACTGTTGATGCAACAAATGATAGACCAGTGTTAGTAGCAAGGCTGGTTAGGCAAAAGGGTTGAAGGGTTCGGTTTTGCCTAACGCAGGTCGTGGGGTCCCCCCACGTTTGCGAGACGTGGAGAGAGGTTCACTAGTTTGATTTTTTTGTTTGCTCGGGATCCTCCACTGAAATGTGTTCAGTCTCGGATGTGGGAGCAATAAGAACGTGTAAGTTGAATGTGATGGAGATTGACTTGCATGGAACAAGTACTCAAGAACAATGACCAGAGATTCGCCTGGAATCAGAGCTGATCAAGAATATTTTTCACACTTAATGAAGTGTCACATTTATAGGAAAGGTGATCTCCCAAAGAAGAAACCATTGACTAGTGAAGTATGTCTGCAGTGGGGGACTTACCCTTTTGAGGGTTCAAGCCTTTTGACCTGCGAGTAAAAGACTGTATTCTGTGTACTCTCCTTACTTTTCCGGCTAGGAGAGTTGGTGAAGCAATCAGAGATGTGACCTTTTACTGTTCACGTGTTGCTTTATCTTGTTGGTTCAGTTCTGTTTATACATGAGGGAAAACAATAAAACATACCTGTTACAGCATTCAACGCAGTGGAGAATCCAGTAATGGAGTTCGACATGCTTGTCATCGTGATCTGGTTCCTCCTTAGGGTGCTGACTGATGATGGGAACTTAGAAATCGAATAGGGGATTCGATTAGGAGAGGAGGTCGAATTATTGATGTTATGGCTAATGGGTTGTGGCTAATTGTGAAACTGAGTAACCCTTAAACCTCCACATAATTCTCCTTATATAAGCACCCAGGAGGAAACCTAATTAGTTACTAAGGGTAATATGGTCCATCAACAATTACCAACTAATTTAAATAATAGGTTATTATATATTTTGATCTTTATTATGTAAATGATTATAATGGCTATAGATTAAATATTGTTACATAATATATTTAATCTTACATTCTCTCACTTAGCCGAGTAATCATTTACTATGAGTATTAGATAAGCCTGATCAGGAGTTAACACTCATTTTAGCCTTAAACAAGTACTATAGCAGAGAAATACAGCCGTTGAATCATTATGCGACTCAGGACCCCCATTAATCATACTATAGCCTTAATTTAAAACCTAATCATCATGATCAAAATACGCGTAAGCCCTTTGTTTGATTTGTAACTTTATTTGTCAATATGTCATTATACCGGTTGAACATATTCTAAGAGACATACAAAATCAAACTGAGGAAATTTCATTAACATAAAACATAAGCTAGTACAATATGCTCAAATAAGGTCTTTACTAAATCCCATATTACGAACATGTTCTTCATAAACCTTAGGAGGGAGACCTTTAGTCATCGGATCCGCAAGCATATCCTTAGTACTAATATACTCGATACAAAGATTATTTTCCTCAACTCGTTCACGTACAAACAGATATTTTGTATCGAGATATAAACCAGCTCCAGTCGAACTGTTACTGTTCGAGAAACTAACGGCAGCTGAATTATCACAGTAAAGCTTCAATGGTCTAGAAATGGAATTAACGATTTTGAGTCCAGTGATCAGATTTCTAAGCAACATTCCATGACAGGTTGCGTTATAAACAGCAATGTACTCTGCCATCATTGTGGAAGTTGTGGTCAACTGTTGTTTATGACTCTTCCATGAGATAGGGCCGCCTGCTAACATAAAGATATAGCCCGAAGTGGATTTCTTGTCATCTTTGCACTTTGCAAAGTCAGAATCAGAATAGCCCACCACTTCTAAATGATCACTTCTTCTATAAGTCAGTTTATAGTCTTTCGTCCCTTGCAGATATCGAAGTACCTTCTTAGCTGCTTTCCAGTGATCTAGGCCAGGATTAGTCTGATAACGGCCTAGCATTCCAGCAATATAAGGGATATCTGGGCGAGTACAGACTTGAGCATACATCAAGCTCCCTACTACTGACGCGTAAGGTATCTGGCTCATTTGCTCCTTCTCAACCTCTGTTGTCGGACACTGGAATGAACCGAAAACATCTCCCTTAACTACTGGAGCGACGGAGGGTTTGCACTGTTGCATGTTATATCGTGTAAGGACACGATCTATGTAAGCCTTCTGGGACAATCCTAAGATCCCTTTGTGTCTATCTCGGTGAATTTCGATGCCAATGACGTAAGAAGCATCTCCAAGATCCTTCATGTCGAAGTTATGCGAGAGTAACCGCTTCGACTCATGCAACATGTCTAAACTATTACTTGCCAATAGAATATCATCTACGTAAAGGACAAGTATAGTAAAGTTTCTCCCACTCATCTTGAGGTAGGTGCATTGATCCACTTGATTCTTCATAAAACCTTGTTTCTTCATGACTTCATCAAACTTGAGGTACCATTGACGTGATGCTTGTTTTAACCCGTAAATGGATTTCTTCAACTTACAGACTAGATGCTCCTGACCTTCAGGTTTAAAGCCTTCAGGTTGTTTCATGTAAACATCTTCGTCCAAATCTCCGTTAAGGAAAGCGGTTTTAACGTCCATCTGATGTAACTCTAAATCGAAATGAGCTACTAGGGCCATGACGATCCTTAATGAATCTTTACGAGAGACAGGTGAAAACGTCTCTTGATAATCAATTCCCTCTTTCTGAGTGTAGCCCTTTGCAACCAATCTCGCTTTGTAGCGTTCAACGTTACCATTCGGATCCAGTTTTGTTTTGAATACCCATTTACATCCTACGGGTTTGGCTCCGTTGGGTAATTCTACCAAATCCCAAACGTCATTTTTCTTCATGGATTCAAGCTCTTCAATCATTGCTTTATTCCATTCAGAAGACTGATCACTGCTAATGGCTTCATTATAAGAGATAGGATCATTGAGCTTTCCGGCATCCATTTCAGTCAGGTAGGTAACATAATCATCCCAATTAGTAGGCCTTCTTTGCCTAGATGACCTCCTGAGTGGATTATCGGGTTCAGCGTTGTCTTGGTTTTAAGCATTTGATGTGCCTTCGTCATGAGGTATAATGGGTTCTGATTGTAGAGGTGAATTTGGAGTTGGTGCAGTAGCTTCAGGTACAGTAGTTGCATTGGGTACAAGAGGAGTAATCGGAGTAACGGTAAGCGACGAGTCTCTCCCCCCCGCGTCTTGTACTTCTTGCAATTCTTCGTAAGGGTTGGTACTGCTCCCACTGACCTTGAAATCCTCCAGGAACGCGGCACGCTTGGTTTCAACAATACGGGTGACATGGGAAGGACAATAGAAACGATAACCCTTAGAGTTCTCAGGATACCCGATAAAGAAACAGGTAACTGTTTTAGGGTCAAGTTTCCTTAGGAAAGGATTGTAAAGTTTTGCTTCAGCAATGCAGCCCCATACTTTCATATATTTAAGACTCGGTTTCCTTCCTGTCCAAAGTTCATAAGGAGTTTTAGGGACAGACTTAGAAGGAACTCTATTGAGTATATGAACAGCTGCTTTTAACGCTTCGGTCCAGAGGAATAATGGTAAATTAGTGTTGGCTAACATACTGCGCACCATGTTCATAAGGGTACGATTTCTTCTTTCAGCTACACCGTTCTGCTGAGGTGTACCAGGCATGGTGTATTGGTTCACAATCCCCTGGCCCTTACAAAACTCATAAAATGGACCAGGAGCTTGACCCACATCAGTATGTCTTCCATAATATTCACCGCCTCTATCTGATCTCACAACTTTAATCTGACGATCTAATTGCTTTTCAACTTCAGCCTTATAATCTTTAAAAGTTGTTAGAGATTCAGATTTCTCCTTAATAAGATACAAGTACATGTAACGAGAATAATCATCAATGAAAGTGATAAATGAAGTATGTCCTGTTATGCCAGCGATTTGGTAGGGACCACTAATGTCAGTGTGAATGAGTTCTAATAAATTAGAGCTCCTAGTGGCTCCTTTCTTATTCGCTAATGTCATTTTACCTTTAAGACATTTGACACATGTTCCAAAATCAGAGAAATCGAGAGGAGGTAAGACTTCATCCTTCACAAGACGATTTAATCGTTCTTTTGAAATGTGGCCTAAACGCTGATGCCACAACATGGATGAAGTTTCTAAGTCTCGTTTCTCTTCCATCTTTGTGAGTGATTCATTAATGTTATATGACAACAAAGATTTGGAAAAGTTATCTTCTAGTTCTAATCTATAGAGACCACCATCCAGAATACCAGTACCATAAAGAACAGAATCATAAAGGATAGAGAGTTTGCGATGACCATGGGAAACAATAAAACCGTCCATGTCTAACTTTGGTCCTGATACAAGGTTCCGAGTTACCTCAGGAACATATAAGGTATCATAAAGTTTAATACATAAACCAGTTTTCATAACTAATTGTAATGTTCCAATGGCCTTCACTTCTAATTCTCGATCATCCCCAACCTTAAGCGTTCTTTGGTTTCTTTCCAGCTTCCGGATTGAAAGGAATCCCTGAGTTGAATTGGTAACATGAACCATAGAACCATAATCAAACCACCAAGAATTAGCAGGAACACTTAAATTATAGGACTCAAGTATCATAAAATAATCGTTACCTTTCTTAGCCAGCCACTCCTTAAAGTCAGGGCATTCCTTCTGCATGTGTCCTGTCTTCTTACAGAACTTGCAGCGGATACTGCCTAAGGAGTTCTTAGAGCTGGAGGGTGCACTTGTATTAGGATTAGGATTAGGCCTTTCGACTTTTGAAGCATCCTTCCTCTGATAATTGTTCTTCCTTTTCTTAGAGTTGGAGGTAGTGAAGTTGGCAACATCAGTATGGCGATCCATCCTCATACGCTCTTCCTCCTGTACTTTCATATATTTAAGACTCGGTTTCCTTCCTGTCCAAAGTTCATAAGGAGTTTTAGGGACAGACTTAGAAGGAACTCTATTGAGTATATGAACAGCTGCTTTTAACGCTTCAGTCCAGAGGAATAATGGTAAATTAGTGTTGGCTAACATACTGCGCACCATGTTCATAAGGGTACGATTTCTTCTTTCAGCTACACCGTTCTGCTGAGGTGTACCAGGCATGGGGTATTGGTTCACAATCCCCTGGCCCTTACAAAACTCATAAAATGGACCAGGAGCTTGACCCACATCAGTATGTCTTCCATAATATTCACCGCCTCTATCTGATCTCACAACTTTAATCTGACGATCTAATTGCTTTTCAACTTCAGCCTTATAATCTTGCAGCGGATACTGCCTAAGGAGTTCTTAGAGCTGGAGGGTGCACTTGTATTAGGATTAGGATTAGGCCTTTGGACTTTTGAAGCATCCTTCCTCGGATAATTGTTCATCCTTTTCTTAGAGTTGGAGGTAGTGAAGTTGGCAACATCAGTATGGCGATCCATCCTCATACGCTCTTCCTCCTGTACGCACATGGCGACCAGCTCACTCATCGTCCATTTGTCCTTCTGAGTGTTGTAATTGATCATGAATGCTTCAAAGGACGAAGGAAGCGAAGTAATGATGAAATGAACAAGGAAACCATCACTGATTTCCATTTCCAGCCCCTTCAGCTTATTGGCCATGTCATTCATCATCATGATGTGTTCGCGAATGCCGCTCCTCCCATCATACTTAGTTGTCACCAGCTTGAGAATAAGAGTACTAGCGTGTGCTTTAGACGTCCCCTTGAACTGAGCCTCCACATGTTCCAAGTAGGTTTTAGCATCTTCAGAATCAGGAATAGCTCCTCTGATTGCATTGCTGATGGACTGCTTCATAAACATGAGAGACATGCGGTTACACCTAGTCCACTTATCATGAGTCAACTGCTCAGCAGCAGTACTTGTGGCAGTAAGATCCGCTGGCTTATTCTCTCTTAGAGCATAATCAAAGTCCAGCAGCCCAAGAGTAAGCATGAGAGCATCCTTCCATGCAGCAAAGTTATCACCAGTTAAAGGTGGAATCCCGCAATTGGGTGCTGATAGTGGAAATAAGATGAGCAAGTTATGATACTAATGAAGAAGTCCTAATGTGATCTAAGGGCACATTAAACTAAGGCAGGCATAAATAATGACCATTTTACATTATGAAGCTGTGATATTGTCTATTACTAACATCAAAATAATAGACTTAGCTAAAAAAAATTCTACTTAAACGAAAACAAAACAGCTTTGGCCAGAAGTGTAATCATTTAAGCATATGTGCAAAGTGGTTGTAACAAATCAGCTTTGGCCAGAAATTGAAACAATCACTTTAGTTATGCACTTGTTGAGTATGCCATCTATGAATGAATTAAATCAGCTTTGGCCAGAAATTAAGACATTCATGCTTATGATGCATACACAACATAGCTTTCGTAATACTTGAACGATAAGTAGATGTATCAAGTCAGCTTTGGCCAGAAATGATATATCAAAAACTCATTCAAGTTAAGCTATTCTGGTTTTGCAAAACATTATCTGATTCTGATTAATTAACTAAGTAAATTACAAAACCATTTATTTAATAGCAAACCACCCGTTAGCGCGGATCGAGTCACAACCTTGTTGTCTCGAGTCGAGACCTTTGTCTCGAGTAATGACCTTATGGTCTCGAGTCATGAAGGTTTAAGCCCTTAGTCGAATCCTCAGTGGTCTCGAGTTGACACGTTATGGTCTCGAGTCGAGACCTTTGTCTCGAGTTGACACGTTATGGTCTCGAGTTGACACGTTATGGTCTCGAGTCGAGACCTTTGTCTCGAGTTGTAAACCTTTGAGAGCCCTTATGATTTCGAGTCGAGACCTTGTGGTCTCGAGTCGAGATCTTGGTCTCGAGTCGAAACCTGATGGTCTCGAGTCCACTGTTGATAGCTGTTTCTTGTGATAACATAACTGAAATTCGAAATCTAAGGGATTTTGAGATATTGTTTCCTATTCTAATGCTGATATGATTTTGTCAAATATCTCGAAAAATATAATCTGTTTATCTAATAACAGTTTTCGAAAATCTATTGAGGACAAAACAGATCAAAATTAGGAAAAACATTCAATAATCCGAATCATATTCCAAATCATAACAGAATTTTCGAATTTCCTAAGAACATGTGATGAACCCTAAACATAAAAATAAGATTCTGGAACCCGAAACCTGAAACTTTTAAGACTTCTAAACAGATTTCGGTTGTAAAAACATAATCCAGTTAATTTTGAACGAACATATAATTGATCTTTTACGAAAACAGTGGTCTCGAGTCGTCCTTTATGACTCGAAAACGGCTGTGATATTCATAAGGTTTTCAAAATTCTGTTTTCCAAGTTTCTTTTCCAGAATTGATGGATACGAAAACAGAACTGACTAATCAACATATGCTCTGATACCACATGTTGGTTCAGTTCTGTTTATACATGAGGGAAAACAATAAAACATACCTGTTACAGCATTCAACGCAGTGGAGAATCCAGTAATGGAGTTCGACATGCTTGTCATCGTGATCTGGTTCCTCCTTAGGGTGCTGACTGATGATAGGAACTTAGAAATCGAATAGGGGATTCGATTAGGAGAGGAGGTCGAATTATTGATGTTATGGCTAATGGTTTGTGTCTAATTGTGAAACTGAGTAACCCTTAAACCTCCACATAATTCTCCTTATATAAGCACCCAGGAGGAAACCTAATTAGTTACTAAGGGTAATATGGTCCATCAACAATTACCAACTAATTTAAATAATAGGTTATTATATATTTTGATCTTTATTATGTAAATGATTATAATGGCTATAGATTAAATATTGTTACATAATATATTTAATCTTACATATCTTAGCTCCTGGGTTTTCAACCTTTTAACCTTTTGAGCATTCATGTGTTTTAGTCATTTTATTTGGTCTTGGGCTACCCCCGTCATCAACCCCCCAAGTCAGAGGTTTTTGGGAATTAGCTCAAAGACTTCTGACTTTTACACATTTATTTCATTGCTCAAAAGCTTCGAGGCTTGAAAGCTTGAAGGGTTGAAAACGGTTGAGCTTTTTGATTTTTGAATTTGGCAAGACAGTTGATATGACTTGTGGCAGTTTTCTTTTGTGTCAGGCGGCGGTTTTAATTCCTCCGGTTAATTATATTATTTTCTATTCATTAATTTACATTCACTTTTACAGAAGAACATAATTTGCTCTCTTTCTCTCAAGTTTTCCCCTTTCTCGAATCAGGTTAGTTCCGATTGCTTACTTTCTTCTTATTTTCTATGGGTGCTCGTAAGGATTTAGCGAAGTCATTTTCTAGAATGTCTCAAGAGGAGGTCGATTTGTTTTGTATGGAATGAGGGATAGGGCAGAAGTTTAAACCGATTGCATCGGCTTGTGACGTTTCAATCGATAGATGTCCCCCTGGTTCCATTGCTCTATACTGTCGCCATTTCGAGTTTTCTAACCTTCGTCACCCATTTTCGCACTTTGTTTTGAATATCCTGGAGTATTATCGCATATCTTTCAGTCAGATTCACCCTCATGGCATGGCTAGGGTTTTACACTTTGAAGTTTTGTGCCGTGCTTCTGGGTATGACCCAACTCTTTTATCGTTCCGTCGTTTTTTCCGACTGTCTAAGAATGGTGACTGGTTTACCTTCGAGACGTCCCAAGTTGACACTTGCTTGATTTCGTCTATGGTTTCTACCCTTGGTGTCTGGAAGGATCGGTTTTTCTGGGTGTCCGAGGAAATTGTTCCTTTTAAACTTGTTTGGAGGCACCCGGATGCCGTTTTGAATGAACCTGAACCTTCTGCCTTTGATATAAATGCTCATTTTCTAGAAACTCTTAGGGAATGCCCTTCAAGGCTTCGTCCCTTTCCTGAGCATTTATTGGTGTTATTGGGTCTCAGTAAGTTGTAGGAAAAACGCGATCGAGACCTGGTGCTTTTGAGAGATGGGCAGGGTATGCATTTATTCTTGTTGTGTTGTTATATTACTGTTTCTTGCTTGCTTACATGTTTTATGTTTGTTTTGCAGTCATGTCCGCACTCGATTTTATCAAGAGTGATGATACTTCCGATGTTGCCTTTGATGATGCTGCTGCTGCTACTCCGGATGAGGATGCGGTTGTCAGGGGATCTGATTATAGGTTCGAGGGTTCCGGCTATGTGAATGTCCCTAATGTCAAGGGTTTTATAAAGGCTGCGGATTCCAAGGTTTCCATTAGTCGTTTAAAACGTTATTTGAAAGGTGCTGATCAACCATCTGGCTCGGAGGCCATTGATGTTAGTGACGATATTGAAGTATCAGCAGAGCAGGCTATTGAGGTTGATGTGTCAAAGGGTAAAGAAAAAGAGTTGGTCGTTTCCGGCAAGAAGAAGAAGCTGGTTAAGAAAGGTAGCACCCCTAAGAAAGGTAGCACTCCTACCATCCAGGGTTCATCTGCTAAAAGTGTTGAAAGCTTTGAGGGTCCAGAGGCTGAAGAGGTGTATGTTCCCAGCTGGGGGGTAAAGGTTGGAGATAGCTTCAAAGATCCGGCTGTTTGTGCTGAGGCGTTGGCCCACTTTGCCCCTTCTGCCGTTCGGAGTGCCATTTCTGATATGGAGGCTGATCATCTTATTTCAAGATTGATGGTGAGTTCCTGTGTAACACCTGTGCCTCCACGGCCATCAAACAAATACCGAACCAATGAAATATTATATTTCATACTTGGGATTTGTAAAAATATGTGTATCATTTGCACATATCAATTTTTGTTCAATTCCAAACTCTAAATCGCTTTCTGGAAGGTTATACGCGCACCAATGCATAAATATAACCAGTTTAATGCAACAAACACTCCAGAATAGTGACATAGGCTTAACATACCTTAAATAACCTTTACATAACTTATAAATAAGTTTTGAAGGCTTTGGTATGGCAAAAACAAGTTAATTCGCTTACAGGGACTAAACTTGACAAACTGCGAAAGTATGCCAATTTGAACTGTAACAGACATTCCGGAACATGACCATAAGTTAAACATACCATAAATATCCTTTACATAGCTTAGAAATAGGCTTTGAGGGGTTCGGTATGCTAAAATAAACTTTTGGGGTCATTCAGGGACAAAAAGCGTCAAAAAGTGCACAAGTTTGCATTTTCGCGCATAACTTACGTTCTGAATACATCCGGACATCCAAAAATTTATGTAAGCACTAAAATATTTTATTTTAGTGTTTGGCATAAGAAAAATCCATTCGTCACGCCATTTGGATCATTTTTCGCGCTTATGCGCATTCCGTCGTAATTAACCGAACAACGTAACCGTACGGCTAAACGAACCGACACCCGAGATATTTTTGAACACATTTTAAGTTCCCTATACTTTAACTTCATTTTAGAGCTTTGAAATGGGGTTAACGGGGCTTAAACGTGTCAAACAAACGCATCGAAAACCAAGTTTTGAGGTTGCAGGGACTGAAACTGTAAATCTGCCAAACTAGGTCCGTAAACAGGGGCCGAATGCAGCAAAACGTTTTTTTTCAGCTTTTAACAGCCCTTAACACTCTCCAAAGGCCAAG
Organism: Helianthus tuberosus; assembly: GCA_030545235.1. NCBI lineage: Eukaryota > Viridiplantae > Streptophyta > Magnoliopsida > Asterales > Asteraceae > Helianthus > Helianthus tuberosus. The sequence continues at coordinate 378,065 of CM060376.1, forward strand.
TGCCAAGTGTCAAACTCTTATGGTGGATGGCAAATGAGTTACCACAACTTTCCAACAAGTGTACGGCTTAGATCGTGCCCCCTTTTCCAAGAAATGATCCTAACGGTTGTCCATTTACTATAAATACCCACATACCCCAACTTCATTTCTCACTAGAATCTGATCATTTTTTCTCTAAGTTGAAACCTTTGTTTCATACCTGAGCTATTTTGATCTAGATTAGCATTCGGGGACCCTTCGTAAGTGTTCCTTCGTTCTTTTATTGCTTTTCGAGTCCGAAAGTCGAACTTTGTTTGACTTTCTGCATTGACCAGTTTATGGTCGATGCGAAGTTCATTTGAACTTCATAACGTGAGCGTGATCACGATGGTTATAGTCCCTAGTGACTATACCTACTGATTACCACGTTATCTAGGCTCAGTGACGAGCCGTAGTTTCGGTCAGAATACGTATTCTTGCGTATTTTGTAACCAAACTACTTGTGGGTATCAAGACCATTTGTTTTGATACCAAACCTGTTTTCTAAACTTAGTTAAGCATGTTTTAACATGCTTAGCTCGTCACTTTTAGTTTAGTGCTTATTTAGGGTCGTAAGGTAAGCGATCTAAACAATCGCTTATACTTTCGAACCCGACCCGTTTGGTCGATCATTAGGATCCGACCAAGCACTTTAGGTGACCATAGTTTATAGGGAATAACCTTACGAGGTTATACCTTATGGTCGCTTCGTTTAAGTAGCTGTATGATAGGTAGTTTATGTGCCTTAGGTAAATTACCAAAATACCCCTTTGATGCCAAAATTCATTTTAAACATATGTAACATAAATTTTGACATCTAAACTGATTTGACAACAATATTAGACATGTTAAGGCATATGTTACTTGTCATAGGACTAGTTAGGCGGTCCGAACGCGTTTCACGCGAGCGACGCGTTAAAGTAGCATAAGCTACCTAAACGGGTCGTAATGGGTCATAAGCACTTATGTTAGGATTCATTTAGTATGTAGGCGTTGTTAAACCATATTACACGAGTTCCCATACTCATTTGGTTTACGAACCCTCATTCTATCCGATCTTCCGATTTAGGTCCGGTTTATTAATGTAGTTACCTATATTAGGTGCCGTTTGATATCCGTGATCTCTAGCATTGCTTGGTGGTTATCTTAGGACTTCTGAGCAATCTCAAGTGAGTACATAGACCCCTCTTTTACCGTTTTCAAACTGTTTGGGGGTGAAACACATGTGCCTACTTGTTACTTTCATGCTTTCGCATCATATACATGCTATGTTCATTAGTACATTTATAGTACATGATTTCATTACATTTCATGCTATGTATGTCCATTTAGTTCATACTTAGTACATCGTTTCACATCACATCACATGCTATGTATGTTCATCTATTGCATACTTAGTACATTTGTTTTCATCACATGCTTACATTTTGATATGATATTTGGTTTGTATAAATGGAACAATACATTCATTAACACCGATCACGCCGTTCGTTAGTAGGTAGTGGTACCATAGGAATTGACAACTCCCATTCCGGACATCCCGGGTAGGTGGGGATGAAAGGAATGACCGAATTCGATATACAGTTACAACAAGATAAACCTTTAATTTATTTAAGGGTTTATCGCCACAGTCTCAAGGCTTGGATGTATGCATTCTCACAATACCGCATAGATATTTGTATCAGTATAGCATGCATTTCCACAAAACATAGCTTTGATTTAAACCGTGTTTTACTTCAATACTTTGTTTTTGTGCATATGGTTTAGTTGATATATTTCACTAGCCATACATATCATTTTGGTTACACATTACATGATTTACATTTGACACATAAACATTATTGACATTGGTTACACATTACATGATTTACATATTGACATAGACATTTTGACATATTATTCAATACGTTTGGCAATTGGTTTAAACATAGACATCTTACATTGGTGGTTTGTTTGGGTAAGTGATTCGAGTAACGAGGCGTGTGTAATATGATACAAGCATGGTGGATACGCCGCTGGTACTTCCTATATATAAGTGATTGTATGGTATTACATATCGTAGCGTTATATGAACCATTTCAAATTGAGACATATAACATTTTATACAAATAACCTATTTTTCACAATACATTGTTTTACAAACAACTTAAATTATACAAACTCATTTTTATATGGTTATTCATTTAACCATACATTATTCTCTTATTTATACATATCATATGATCTTATCATTTTTCAAATGATTTACAAGACAAATCAAATTACAAGGTTCATCACTAAACATTTTCTTAAACAATAAGTCATGAATCCTATTTTCATAAACCTATGTATCTCACAGGCATTTTTATGCTGACGTACCTATTTTCACATGTGTTTCAGGATATGATGCATAGGATTTATCAAGATACACTTAGGCGGACTTGGGCCTTAGCGACAATAAAAGATGCAAGACTAGTTATTTATGTTATGTTTCTTTGATTGTCATGACATTGTAACTACTTTAATCAATAAAACAATATTTCAATTTCCATGTGTTATGAAACAATGATTCTGTTACAACACTCCCCGACGTTTTCCGCCACGTATTGTTATTCTACGTGGTCGGGGTGTGACAGAAAAGTTGGTATTAGAGCTCATGGTTATAGGGAATTAGGTTATTAGTAATACTTTGACCTAGTTTATAACCTTCCTAGGACCCTAACGCGAGTTTACTTGCGTTTAGTCATAAAACAATACTGTCACCTATCCTTAGGCGACAACCACAACAAGAACATAAATTTCAAAACCGCTTTGAAAACTAATCATCTGTTCTAGGATGGTTGATTACTAGGTTTTGAACCCTCTATTGTAAGGTTTTGAACCCCTTTGAGTTTTCAAAACCTCGTCAAGGTTTTGGGTTTTAAATAATGTGAACACGTGCAAACTGGAAGGGTGAATGCCTGTATTCTGGGTTTTCTGTCTAGGCAAGCACTTCGTATACATCTCATCAGACGCGAGACCAGTTGTGCTTACCTGGGAATTCTTGGGATGAGTGTTCACTTATAGGCGAGCATGTCTTCGCGATACATTATTTTTGACCCATTTACTTTGATTTGTCACTGTCTCATTTGTTTGCCTTAGATAACAAACAAATGATCGCAAATTCTTATGCATTACCATTCTGCATTATTTACCCGATGACGTTTCACTTGTTTCTTCCTATGTCTTTCATTTTCTTCTAGAATGTCTCTTCCTCTCAGCACCGGTCAAATGTCTGAGCAAACAGCCAAATTTTCCCAACAAATAGGCGAAGTGATACTGAAGTCTGTGGATCTAGGCATTGCCATGTCTCGTCTCAAAAATGGAGCCACTCAGGAGCCACCAAAGGAAGCAGAAGCCAAGCCTTCACCTAAACCAAAGAAACGTAAGGCTTCAAGGAAACCCGCAGCAGTGGCACCAAAACAGGCAAGACCTAGCCAAATGACAGCACCACCAGCCAAGAAACCAATCAAGGAATCAAAGACCATGGATGAACAGGCTGGATCCCCTAAGAAGTCAAAGAAGCGAAAGGCTTCTCAGGACTTCGCCGTGGTCGCTCACAATGGTCGAGCCATCCCCAACCAACCAGCTCAACCCCCTGCTAGGAAGCCATACAACGGAACTGCACCCTTGTGCAACCAATGTAGCCTTCATCATCAGGCTAGTGTGAAGTGCCGCAATTGCCAAACTTGTGGACTTATAGGTCATATGGCAAGGGTTTGTCCAACTGCAGCAGTACCAAATCAAGCAGGACCCATCCGGGTGGCAACACAACCTGTTAAGAAGCAATACAAGGGAACATCCCCAATATGCGACAAATGTAATGCACACCACTTAGCTCACCTACAGTGTCGTCTGTGTGCATCATGTGGGCGACTCGGTCACCTGGAAATGCTTGTCGATTTACCCCAAACCAAAGTGGTCCAAATCAACCCCAAGTCAACCCTACTCAAGCTCGCTTTCCGCCTGGATCGTGCTACAACTATGGCGATACGAGCCATTTCAGGAACAAATGCCCAAAGCTTGCTAATGCAAATCCAACCCACGGATGAGCAGTTGGCTGATTAGAAGATGTTGTTGTCTTATGCTTTTGTTTCTTCTATTTCTTGTAATGTGAAACAATCTGTTTGATTATAAATAAATTGTTGTTCACAGTTCTGATATACGAGTGTAGTTACATGTGTGTATGACTTTTCCTATGATACCTACATCAAGGAACTATGTTCCTTACAAACTACTCTTGTGATTCTCCCTCTCAAATGATCACTCATGATTCCCCCAAAAATTTTAAGTACTCGTTTCATTCTAAGAAACGAAGTACATGAAATAAAGTGAAATTATGAGTAATCGTGCTTTTTACAAATCTGTGCCATTAAATCCTTGGTTAGATAACTAAGGGTAGTTTCAAATCTCATACCCATTACGTTTTGATTTTCTCAACATACACAGTACAAGTATTTCAAAAACAATCTTCATGATCTCAAAACATTTCATATAGTTTGAAAACAATTTTTTTCAAATGCATTGTCTATGTTATTTCAAAAACATTGGTTAGGTTTAAAAAAAAACAATTTTCATAATTTCAGAATATTTCATATAGTCTGAAAACAATATTAACACAGTATATTTTCTTATCAAGTGCATGATTTCAAAAGCATCATTCATGTTTTCCAAAAACCTTATACATAATTTCAAAAATTCATTTCGCATGATTTTAAAACATTTTTATAAATATACTTATCTAAAAACCTACTTTATGATTTCAAAAGTATTATATATAAGGTTTCAAAAACATTTTTAGAACCCCATGCATAGTTTTCCAAATATATTTTCCTCATACATTTACTTAACCTTCAAATTCTGCTTCATATGTTACCTTGGCATATCTAGCATCTCAACTTCGTAAGCATTTTTACTTCATGTTTTGACATAAGCACGTCCAGTGCAAGGTTTCAAAACATCTTCAACTTCTAAAATCCATATGGGATCTTTTTATCTTCACATTTAGACCCTTATGGATGATCATCATTCAAATCAGGGTCCTTAATTGGATTCCTTATGTACCTGAATTCGGACATTTCGGTTCCTTATAATCGAAATCGAACTTCTCTTTTAAAAATCTTTCTATCTTTATAGATAGATTCTTGTAAATGTTTAAAGTGCCAAATGAAATCCACGAGATGGATTCCTATTGTACTTTAAATACATGTGCTCTGTCAACAAAATAAATTAACAAATAAACAATCTTTGTGGTTATACGACTATGTGTTTATTCATCTTATGTTTTCTTTTATGCATTTTTGTGTTTGGATACTCTGGATATTCGTTATCCAAATCCTCGTAGAATCTTTCATATCTTCATATGTGGGATTCGTAGTAGGATATTCAAAAAGGTACTACCTTAAATCCTTAATGGGCTTCTATGTAATAGTTAAGACCCTTGGATTATATAGTACCACTCCTTGATTCATAAGAGACCCTTTAGTGGTCTAGTCAAAAAGATTGATTCACAATTTGGTTAAAGGACGACATCTAGTGATGTAGCTGAACAGACTCCTTGATAGTCTATTTAGATCATTTATTGATTTAATTAAAAGGACTCTATGGCGGTCTAGTCACACTCATCACAGGATTGTTCATTTGGTTTTACCCTACACATTATAAAATAGACTGTGTGAACTGTGCAAGGAATTGTCTAATTATGGACGCGTACATAATTATGAAATTTAGTGCACAGAAACCCAGTAAGATTTATTATGTGTAAGAACCGATAGCGACAACAATAACAAAATGAGAACGGTGTAATGGAGGTACGGTGGACGCACCAATGACGCTTCATATACTTGTATATAAGTGTCCCTCTTACATTGCAAGCATAATGTTATTAAGGTTACTAGAAGTTCAGAACCCTAACTAATTGTTCGATCTTTTCAACTTCATGTTTTAAACTCTCACAAGTTTCCTCTAAATAAATTTCGGGACGAAATTTCCTAAAGTAGGGGAGACTGTAACACCTGTGCCTCCACGGCCATCAAACAAATACCGAACCAATGAAATATTATATTTCATACTTGGGATTTGTAAAAATATGTGTATCATTTGCACATATCAATTTTTGTTCAATTCCAAACTCTAAATCGCTTTCTGGAAGGTTATACGCGCACCAATGCATAAATATAACCAGTTTAATGCAACAAACACTCCGGAATAGTGACATAGGCTTAACATACCTTAAATAACCTTTACATAACTTAGAAATAAGTTTTGAAGGCTTTGGTATGGCAAAAACAAGTTAATTCGCTTACAGGGACTAAACTTGACAAACTGCAAAAGTATGCCAATTTGAACTGTAACAGACATTCCGGAACATGACCATAAGTTAAACATACCATAAATATCCTTTACATAGCTTAGAAATAGGCTTTGAGGGGTTCGGTATGCTAAAATAAACTTTTGGGGTCATTCAGGGATAAAAAGCGTCAAAAAGTGCACAAGTTTGCATTTTCGCGCATAACTTACGTTCTGAATACATCCGGACATCCAAAAATTTATGTAAGCACTAAAATATTTTATTTTAGTGTTTGGCATAATAAAAATCCATTCGTCACGCCATTTGGATCATTTTTCGCGCTTATGCGCATTCCGTCGTAATTAACCGAACAACGTAACCGTACGGCTAAACGAACCGACACCCGAGATATTTTTGAACACATTTTAAGTTCCCTATACTTTAAATTCATTTTAGATCTTTGAAATGGGGTTAACGGGGCTTAAACGTGTCAAAAAAACGCATCGAAAACCAAGTTTTGAGGTTGCAGGGACTGAAACTGTAAATCTGCCAAACTAGGTCCGTAAACAGGGGCCGGATGCAGCAAAACGTTTTTTTTTCAGCTTTTAACAGCCCTTAACACTCTCCAAAGGCCAAGTGCCAAGTGTCAAACTCTTATGGTGGATGGCAAATGAGTTACCACAACTTTCCAACAAGTGTACGGCTTAGATCGTGCCCCCTTTTCCAAGAAATGATCCTAACGGTTGTCCATTTACTATAAATACCCACATACCCCAACTTCATTTCTCACTAGAATCTAATCATTTGTGCTCTAAGTTGAAACCTTTGTTTCATACCTGAGCTATTTTGATCTAGATTAGCATTCGGGGACCCTTCGTAAGTGTTCCTTCGTTCTTTTATTGCTTTTCGAGTCCGAAAGTCGAACTTTGTTTGACTTTCTGCATTGACCAGTTTATGGTCGATGCGAAGTTCGTTTGAACTTCATAACATGAGCGTGATCATGATGGTTATAGTCCCTAGTGACTATACCTACTGATTACCACGTTATCTAGGCTCAGTGACGAGCCGTAGTTTCGGTCAGAATACGTATTCTTGCGTATTTTGTAACCAAACTACTTGTGGGTATCAAGACCATTTGTTTTGATACCAAACCTGTTTTCTAAACTTAGTTAAGCATGTTTTAACATGCTTAGCTCGTCACTTTTAGTTTAGTGCTTATTTAGGGTCGTAAGGTAAGCGATCTAAACAATCGCTTATACTTTCGAACCCGACCCGTTTGGTCGATCATTAGGATCCGACCAAGCACTTTAGGTGACCATAGTTTATAGGGAATAACCTTACGAGGTTATACCTTATGGTCGCTTCGTTTAAGTAGCTGTATGATAGGTAGTTTGTATGCCTTAGGTAAATTACCAAAATACCCCTTTGATGCCAAAATTCATTTTAAACATATGTAACATAAATTTTGACATCTAAACTGATTTGACAACAATATTAGACATGTTAAGGCATATGTTACTTGTCATAGGACTAGTTAGGCGGTCCGAACGCGTTTCACGCGAGCGACGCGTTAAAGTAGCATAAGCTACCTAAACGGGTCGTAATGGGTCATAAGCACTTATGTTAGGATTCATTTAGTATGTAGGCATTGTTAAACCATATTACACGAGTTCCCATACTCATTTGGTTTACGAACCCTCATTCTATCCGATCTTCCGATTTAGGTCCGGTTTATTAATGTAGTTACCTATATTAGGTGCCGTTTGATATCCGTGATCTCTAGCATTGCTTGGTGGTTATCTTAGGACTTCTGAGCAATCTCAAGTGAGTACATAGACCCCTCTTTTACCGTTTTCAAACTGTTTTGGGGTGAAACACATGTGCCTACTTGTTACTTTCATGCTTTCGCATCATATACATGCTATGTTCATTAGTACATTTATAGTACATGATTTCATTACATTTCATGCTATGTATGTCCATTTAGTTCATACTTAGTACATCGTTTCACATCACATCACATGCTATGTATGTTCATCTATTGCATACTTAGTACATTTGTTTTCATCACATGCTTACATTTTGATATGATATTTGGTTTGTATAAATGGAACAATACATTCATTAACACCGATCACGCCGTTCGTTAGTAGGTAGTGGTACCATAGGAATTGACAACTCCCGTTCCGGACATCCCGGGTAGGTGGGGATGAAAGGAATGACCGAATTCGATATACAGTTACAACAAGATAAACCTTTAATTTATTTAAGGGTTTATCGCCACAGTCTCAAGGCTTGGATGTATGCATTCTCACAATACCGCATAGATATTTGTATCAGTATAGCATGCATTTCCACAAAACATAGCTTTGATTTAAACCGTGTTTTACTTCAATACTTTGTTTTTGTGCATATGGTTTAGTTGATATATTTCACTAGCCATACATATCATTTTGGTTACACATTACATGATTTACATTTGACACATAAACATTATTGACATTGGTTACACATTACATGATTTACATATTGACATAGACATTTTGACATATTATTCAATACGTTTGGCAATTGGTTTAAACATAGACATCTTACATTGGTGGTTTGTTTGGGTAAGTGATTCGAGTAACGAGGCGTGTGTAATATGATACAAGCATGGTGGATACGCCGCTGGTACTTCCTATATATAAGTGATTGTATGGTATTACATATCGTAGCGTTATATGAACCATTTCAAATTGAGACATATAACATTTTATACAAATAACCTATTTTTCACAATACATTGTTTTACAAACAACTTAAATTATACAAACTCATTTTTATATGGTTATTCATTTAACCATACATTATTCTCTTATTTATACATATCATCTGATCTTATCATTTTTCAAATGATTTACAAGACAAATCAAATTACAAGGTTCATCACTAAACATTTTCTTAAACAATAAGTCATGAATCCTATTTTCATAAACCTATGTATCTCACAGGCATTTTTATGCTGACGTACCTATTTTCACATGTGTTTCAGGATATGATGCATAGGATTTATCAAGATACACTTAGGCGGACTTGGGCCTTAGCGACAATAAAAGATGCAAGACTAGTTATTTATGTTATGTTTCTTTGATTGTCATGACATTGTAACTACTTTAATCAATAAAACAATATTTCAATTTCCATGTGTTATGAAACAATGATTCTGTTACAACACTCCCCGACGTTTTCCGCCACGTATTGTTGTTCTACGTGGTCGGGGTGTGACATCCTGCAACCTTTCGGCCTTGTTGGCTGAAGGTGTTAACAGTTTTGTAAAGGGTATGCGGGAGTATGAGGAAGCTTCCAAGAAGAAGGAGAAGATGAAAGCCTCTGTGGCTGCTATGAAGAAGGAAATTGATAGTTTTTTTCTGAGAAGGAGCTGGTTTGGGCCAAGAAGGTGGGTGAATTAACGAGAAGGCACGAAATTGAGATAAACGATCTCAAGAAAAGCTTTGAAGCTGATCGGTTGAAGCTAAAAGTTGATAGAGAGGCCCTGGCTGTTCAACAGAAGGCTTTGATGAGGAAAAAGATGGTTTGAAGGCTTTACTCTTCAGTTGCTCAAACCACTGGTGATAACCAGTGGCTTATTGAACAAGGCTTCCATCAAGTTGTAACCTACCTTCTTCATTCTAAAGAGTTCAATTTTGCTCTTGGCGAAGTTTATACCAAACTGCTCAACCTAGGGAAACATCAAGGTCTTATTGCCGGTTACAAGCTTTGTGAATCTGGTCATCCCTTGGAAAAGTCTCCTTTATACCGTCCTGAAGATTCCGAGGTCTTCAAGGGTTTCGTTGAGCAGATGGAGAGACTGACTTACCCTTACGTTAGTCAAGTTGCTGCTTGTTTTGGTAAGCCCCTTTCTGTCTTGCAGGAACTAAAACCGGATGGTCTTAACGAAAAGGTTTGTGCCGAAGTGCTTGGTTCTCTTTCAAGAAAACGATCTTATTCAGGAGACACTGAGGATACCTTTTCGGGAGAACCTGATGCTTTGAAGGATGCAAGCTTGGAGGGTTCAGCAGTTGGTGGTGGTGTTGGCTCGAAGGCTAAGGAGTCAAAGAAAGCTAAGAAGGTCAAAGGTGACGGTTCCGGGGCTTCCAAGCCTCCTGTTGATGCTTGAAGATCATTCGTAGCTTTCTTAGCACCAAAAAACAATTTAATGGTTTGTATGCTATGTTAAACAATTTTAGGTTTTCCAGGAGCCCCTAAGGTTCCTGCTTTATGGTTGTGTTTAGCCTTTGTGGCTTATTTGAACAATTTCTTAGGTTTACAAGTCGTTAGGGATTGTTTTAACTTTGTTTGGATGTTTGAAAGTCTGTTAAGGCTCCCTTTATTATGTTACTAAGTTTCCCCTACTTGCCTTGTCTTATATTTTTTGTTCTTGTGCCTGTTTGGTAAGGCAACTTGGTTGGATTCAAGCCTTCAAGGCTTCTGGCCTTTTGGATGTATGTAGCTTGAAGCCTTCAAGGCTTCCGGTTACTACCTTAGTTTTATGACTTGATGTCTTGGTTTGTATTTTTTGAGTTTTGGGTTGTGTGTAACCTTTTCCCTCGTGTTGTTGCATTATTCCTTGGGTTATTTCTTTTCTTTGTGGTTTTGTCTTTGTTGGGTTTGTGTTGTATTTATGTTTTTCATACCTTAAAGGGTTTAGTGTCGCAGTCACTTAGCCTTGGTATTTTTAACAAGAAGACATAGCACCTATCCTATTCATTGTTTTTCTTAGTTTGGTTTCATTTCGTAAGCCTGTTTTTTCGATACCTTTTCTAAGGCTTGAGGAACATTTGATGTAGGTTGTTCAAACCCGTCTATGAGACAACTTTGTTTTCAATAATAAGTCTTATGGAGTTGTATTGATTTAGGAACTCACCCCTTATATAGGTTCATTTAACCCTTGAACCTATTGAGCAATGTGGCCTAGGAGCTCATCCCCTTACATGGCCCTTGCCATGGAGTTTATTGCTAGGTTCTTAACCTGATTCAAGGATAGAAAGACAAATTTGATAAAACATCTTCATTCATTCAAGAGATATTGTGTTACAAAAGGTGATCATAGTACACTCTTGAAATACAACTTGTGAAATACAAACCAATCTTTCTTGATTAGACATGGAACCTCTTGAGGGTCTTTCCATTCCAATGTCATGGAAGCTTTTTACCTTCTGAGTCGGCTAGCTTGTAAGATCCACCCTTATGTGCCTCAAGGATGGTATATGGCCCCGCCCATTTTGGGCCAAGTTTTCCTTGGTTTTCTTTCTTACTAGCCTCATTGTTTCTAAGCACCAGGTCTCCTGGCTTGAAGCATTCGTATTTGACTCTTTTGTTGTAATAGGCTTCCATCGTTTGCTTGTACTTGGCTTCTTGGATTGCAGCTTGGTCTCGTGCTTCCTCTAGGAGTTGTAAGTTCAACATGGTCTCTTTTTGGTTTGCTTCGGGATCCATATTGACCGTTCTTTGTGTTACAACTCCTACTTCAGCTGGAATCACGGCTTCAGATCCAAATACCAAGCTGTAAGGTGTTCTTTTGTGGCTTGTTTTTTCGGTTGTTCTTATGGCCCATAGAACACTTGGCAATTCTTCAAGCCAATTGCTTTCATGCCTTCCCAGTCTGGCTTTGATTCCTTCGACTATGCTTCGATTCATCCTTTCAACCTGACCGTTTGATTGTGGATATGCCACTGAGCTGAAAACCTGAGTTATTCTGAACTCTTTGCACCAAACGCTAAAAGGCTTCTCAGCGAATTGCTTTCCATTATCGGTGACAAGCACTCCTGACAATCCATAGCGACAAATGATGTTTTCCCAGACGAAGTCAATGACTTGCTTGCCCGTGATTTTTGCAAGTGGTTTAACCTCAGGCCACTTGGTGAAATAGTCTATGGCTACTAACAAGAATTTTACTCCACCTTTGACTGGTGGGAATGGGCCAACGATGTCCATTCCCCATTTATGAAATGGCCATGCTGAGGTTATCGGGACAAGATCATGCTTGGGACTTTTCGGGACTGGTGCATGAATTTGGCAGGAATCACACTTTCTAAGTTGCTCAGTGGTGACTCGGTGCATGGAGGGCCAAAAATACCCAAGATTCATAAGTTTGGTAACCACCGTTCTTGCTCCAAAATGGGCTCCGCATATCCCTTTATGAACCTCTTTGACCAAATACTGGCTTTGTTCGGGACCAACACATCTCAGCAAGGGTGCAAGGTAACCCTTGTAGAGAATTTCACCTTGCAACACCTACTGTCTGGACTTGATTTTAACCCTTTCAGCCTCAGTTTGATCAGCAGGTACTTCACCATTTTTAAGGAATTTCTTGATTGGAGTCATCCAATTGGGACCTTCTTCGGTGATTACGTCTTGAACTTCCAATTCTTCAATTGATGGAGTTTTCAATACTTCTACCAACACCTTTTTAGTGAGGTGGGCAAAAGTGAGGGAAGCAAGTTTACTCAAAGCACCAGCTTTCTTGTTTTGGGACCTGGGGATTTGCTTGATGGTACACGTTTGGAATGTGTTCATCAGCTCCTTGGATTTTTCCTTGTACCTCTTCATGTTAGATTCCTTTGTAACAAAACTGTCATTCACTTGGCTTGATACCAACAACGAGTCCATGAAGACTTCAAGCTTTTGGACCTTCATTTCCTTAGCCAACCTTAAGCCAGCTATCAGTGCTTCGTATTCAGCTTCGTTGTTGGTAGTCTGGAAATCAAATCGAAGAGCATACGTGAATTCTAACCCTTCTGGGTTGATTAGAATAAGGTCGGCTCCTGACCCTTCAACGCTTGAAGCCCAATCGGTGAAAAGCTTCCAGGCTTCAAGGTCTGAAGGTTCAGTGACAGCTGTGTTTACTTCAGCAGTTGTTTGTTTTGGGACTTCAACAATGAAATCAGCCAGGACCTGGGCTTTGATGGCTTTTCTGGGAACATAGGTGATGTTATGTTCACCGAGTTCCACAGCCAACTTGGCTAATCGCCCTGAATTCTCCGGTTTTTCAAGCACACTTTTTATAGGTTGGTCGGTGACCACTTATATGGGGTGTGCTTGGAAATACCTTCAAAGCCTTCTAGCCGTTTGGACTAGGGCTAAGGCAAGTTTTTCCAAGGGAGGATATTTGATTTCTGCCAATTTTAGAGTTTTGCTGAAGAAATAAATGGGTACCTGAACTTTGTCTCGTTCAATGGTGAGGACCGCTCTTATCGCTTCTTCAGAAATTGAAAGGTATACCGAGATCAATTCTCTCGTTTCCGGGGCTGCAATGTTAGGTAGAGAAGCTAGGTGTTTCTTCATCTGGTTGAAGGGTTCTTCAGCCGCATCAGTCCATTTGAAGTCTTTCTTTTCATAGCATCCCTTGAGCATTTTGAAGAAAGGTAAAGACCTTTCAGCCAATTTTGAGGTGAAACATTTCAGGGCTGCAAGCTTCCCATTTAGGCTTTCTACCTCTTTTTTCCTTCTTGGTGGCTTGGTTTCAAGAACAGCTTTCACCTTGTTAGGATTGGCTATTATACTTTGTTTTCCCACAATATGTCCCAGAAACTTTCCTTCCTCTAACCCAAATGAACATTAACATTTTTCGGGGTTGAGCTTCATGTTGACCTTCCTTAGGTTCTTGAAGGTTTCTTGGATGTCATCAAGCATTTGGTATTCCGTTTTGCTTTTGATGACCAAATCATCAACATATGCTTCCATGTCCTTCCAATTTGACTAGCAAAAGTCTTGTCAACTAGGCGTTGGTAGGTTGCACCCACGTTTTTTATACCAAAAGGCATCTTTTGGTAGCAAAATATTCCTTTATCCGTGTGAAAGGCGGTTTTCTCTTCATCTTCTTCCTTCATGAGAATTTGGTGGTAACCCTTGTAAGCATCTAGGAAACACTTGAAAGGGTAACCAGTGAGGGAGTCAACCTTAAGATCAATTTCTGGCAACGGGTAGCAATCTTTAGGACAAGCCTTGTTCAAATCCTTAAAGTCTATGCACATTCTCCAAGAGTTATCGGGCTTTCGAACCATGACCGGGTTTCCAACCCAGGATTGATACTTGACTTCTCGGAGAATGCCGGCTGACACAAGCTTTTCAACCTCTTGGCATGCAGCCAAGCTTCTTTCGGGTGCTAGACTTCGCTTCTTTTGGACAACAGGCTTGACATCAGGTGGTATCCTTAACTCGTGCTCAACAATGCTTCGAGGGATACCGTCATATCTTCCGGGCACCAGGCAAAGACATCACTATAGTGTACCAACAACTTTTCGAGATATGAGAGGGTTTCTTGTGAAAGGCTTGGATTTACCCTTATCCTTTGTTCAGGATACTTAGGGTTTATGATCAGCCTTTGCTTGTCTTCTTCATTCTTGGAACTTTCACCTTCAACCATGTAGGCCTCTTGAGTAGGTTGAAGGGTTGCAATTCCCCTCTCGGTAGGAAACTTGACAATGCCATGACCAACAGAAACAACCATGTAGAATGCACACTGCCCCGACCTCCCTATGATAACATCATAGTTTGAAGGTATATTGATGACCACAAAAGTGAGAGGTTGAACTTTTTCCATCTTGCCTTCGCTGAAACGAACATCAAGGGTTAGTTGCCCTAAAGGCTTGAGAGGTATATCTGCAATACCTTTTATGGAGGTTCCTGATGGTTGAAGCTTTGAACGTTCCTCATTGCTCAAACGTGAAGAATTTTTCAAACATGATTTCGGTGGCTGCATCGGTATCTATGTATGCTTTTTTTGTTTGGAGTGTACCCACAGTTGCTTCAACCACAATGGGGCTTGAAAGTGGGTTCTTTTTCATTGGAGGGAAACAAACACACTGAAGCTCCCAAGCTTCCAACCTTTGTCGTTTGTGAGGAACCTTTCCATCAAAATCCACCATGTTAACTTCCTTGCCCTTTCCTTCGGCCAACTTGTCCCTTACCCCCTTTACTAAGTGAGCAAGTTCCCCGGATTTGACGGCCTCTTCAATCCTCTTTTTCAATTGAAAGCAATCATTAGTATGGTGGCCCTTTTCTTCATGAAATTCACAGAATTGGGTGGAATTCTCATTCCTCTTGCTTTTATGGAGAGGTCTTGGAGGTCGAAAACTTTGCTTTACTTCCTCTGTAGCGAGAATCTCTTGAGGGGTCTTGGTGAGGGGTGTGAAGCTTATGCCTTTTTCTCGACTGGAAGGGTTCTGGCCTTCAGGCCTTCGCTGCTCCGAACCCTTTTGGCGTCTGTCATAGGGATGGAAGCTTCCCCTTTTCCTGGCTGGGCTGCTGCCACGCCAGCTTGATCCCCTTTTTCTCTGCTCCTTGATATCTACGGCTTCTTCTCCTCGGATATGGGCTTCGGCTCTTTCGAGAGCTTCTTCTAAGGTCTTAGGCAGGGCTTTGTTAAAATCTCTTGTGAGATATTTAGATGTAATGGCGTTCATAAAACCAGCCACTCTCATCTTTTCGTCTGCCCCTACATATGTGAGACCTTCCTTCTTGTACCTTTCTATGAACTCTCGAAGGCTTTCGTCATCCCTCTATTTTATCTGAAAGATTACCGTAGCATCTTTGACGACCGCCTCTGCTGTGAGAAATTGGCTAAAAACCCTTTACTCAGATCATTGAAGCTTCGAACGCTTCTGGCAGGCAAATCGTTAAACCATATTCGGGTTGATCCAATGAGAATTTGCATAAACATGAGGCATCATTCAGCATTTGACCATTTCTCGATTCTGGCGGCACCAGTGAAGATCTGAAGATGATCTTCCGGATCCTCAGTCCCATCATATGTCTTGATATGGGATGGCATCTTGATCTTCGTTTGAAAATCATAATCGGCTATTTGTTGTGAGAAACACGAGAGATTACTTGGTTTGTAAGGCTTGGCCAAATCTTCCTCAACCCTTGCACCCATGTTGTTGTTGTTATTATTGTTCCCTTGAGTGGCCAACACCTGATTAATAAAGTGTTGCCACGGGAAGCTGGCCATCATCTGGGGCATAAGGTTGAAGCCTTGAAGGCTTCCAGGTGCGATCGGGTAACTAACTTCCAAAGGAGTGCTCATAACGGCACTTCGTGCCAAAGGGAGTACAGACAAAGCTTGTTCCCATGTAGTTGTTGCTGAGGGTGGAAGGCTCGCCACTGGGGATTGTAGGAGCTGGTCCAGAGTTAGCTCGTGCCCCAAAGGTGCACCGGTTGTAGTTGGTTGGGACGAAAAGAGAGGAAATGTTGTCAGATTTGGCCTCATGGATAGATATGGGTTAGGATTAGAAGGAGGATTACTGGGACCAGCCTCATCCCTAGATGCAGAAGGTTGTGAGTTTGAAAAAGGAGAGATGAGGGGTCCAGGAGATAGTGTCGGTTCTGGTTCGTCATAGTCCAAACGAATCCTCACTCCCTTGTCTCTCTCTCTACTCACATATTGGTTGAGGAGAGATCTCAACTCCAGGAAATTGTTGGCGACCCCTTCAGGGGTAAGTTCAACATGTGAGGGGGTGCTAGAGACACCGATAATAGGGGAAGGGACCGATCTAGATGGAGTTGGAGTGTGGAAAGTGAGAAACTCGGGATTGCTCCCCGGTGTCGAGAAAGACGATGGAATAGCCACATGAGCTTGGCTGGTGCTTGGGGTAGAGGTGTTTGGAACTTGATTCACCTCTCCCGGAGATTTACTTTCCGACATGGTAGTTTCAAGAGAATGGAGCTACACTACTAGGTCTTTTGAAGAAAATTAGTGGCGTAGCCCCACGGTGGGCGCCAACTTGTTGATGCAACAAATGATAGACCAGTGTTAGTAGCAAGGCTGGTTAGGCAAAAGGGTTGAAGGGTTCGGTTTTGCCTAACGCAGGTCGTGGGTCCCCCCACGTTTGCGAGACGTGGAGAGAGGTTCACTAGTTTGATTTTGTTGTTTGCTCGGGATCCTCCACTGAAATGTGTTCAGTCTCGGATGTGGGAGCAATAAGAATGTGTGAGTTGAATGTGATGGAGAGTGACTTGCATGGAACAAGTACTCAAGAACAATGACCAGAGATTCGCCTGGAATCAGAGCTGATCAAGAATATTTTTCACACTTAATGAAGTGTCACATTTATGGGAAAGGTGATATCCCAAAGAAGAAACCATTGACTAGTGAAGTATGTCTGCAGTGGGGGACTTACCCTTTTGAGGGTTCAAGCCTTTTGACAAGCGGGTAAAAGACTGCGTTCTGTGTACTCTCCTTACTTTTGTGGCTAGGAGAGTTGGTGAAGCAATCAGAGATGTGACCTTTTATTGTTCACGTGTTGCTTTATCTTAGCTCCTGGGTTTTCAACCTTTGAACCTTTTAACCTTTTGAGCATTCATGTGTGTTTAGTCGTTTTATTTGGTCTTGAGCTACCCCTGTCATCAAACACATAGAACAACAAATAATGGACATGGTGTCATTTGTAGTTAACATTCAACTAATGTGTATGTAAATTTAGAGTCATCAGAACCAGGGTCGGCCCAGAGAATTCGTGTACACTGTTCGAGCACGAAAAAACGTGTCCTTAGGCCATAACGAAATTGGGTATTAGGCTCATTAATGGTCTAAACCTAATGTCAATGGACTAATAACTAATCTAAACCATAAGAATAGTTTTGTAAGTAAGTCTATGTTGGTGTTTGTATATGTATACCCTATTAAAATTAATATTTAACATATACATATCGTGTTTTTTTCATAAAATAACATGCCCTTCGAGATATCGGGCCCTGGCCGGTGGTCCTCCCCGCCCACCCCCAGGGCCGCCCATGATCGGAACACATGCATTTTAAAATGTAAACATGCATACATTGTTACCTGCACCCTAGTTCGTCGATCTCCCTCAAAAGACACAACATGTATACTTTGAGATATACAAAACAAAGACGAGTGTGAAATCTACAAAGGCGCGTGCACACACATATGATATCTATATGAGCAAGCATCAGGAAACAACTACAAGTTCCGCTGTTAAGAAATAACAGCTTGCATTAAGTTAGGTGCTGTTTGTTTTTTCAGATGTAAAATGTCTGTAATCTGCGAACCACATCTGCAGGCATCTGCAAGAGAAGATGTGGCCCAAATGTCTGCAGTCTGCAAGGAGAAGAGGGTTTGTTTTTTTTTTCTTCAAAAACAATTTCAACCACACAACACACACACAAGCTCTCTCTCTCTCTCTCTCTCTGCTCTCTCTCTCTAGAAACTCTCTCTCTCTCTCTCTACAACCACCACCACCACCGCACCACCTCACCACCTCTGCCACCACCACCGCACCACCTCCGCCATCACACCACCGCCATGAAGCACAAAAGAAGCACATCCAGCCACAACATCCAGCTCGATACCCCCTTCCCTCCCTCTGATTAACCACCACCGCACCACCTCCGCACCACACCCCCCACCCACTCGATCTCTTTCTCCCTCGCTCGAAGGTGACCAGCCGGCCACCAACAATGGTGGCGGCGTTTGATGGTGATGACGCAGCAGAAGCGACACGCGGCGGCAGCAACGGCGGTGCCTTGTTCCGACGGGTCTCTCTCTCTCTACGGTCTCTCTCTCTCTCTCACATGTCTCTCTCTCTACGCTCTCTCTCTCACAGATGGGTTTGGTGGTGATGGGTTTGGTGGTGGTGGGTTTTGACGATGGTGGTGGTGGCGGAGGTGGTGCGGTGGTGGTGGCGGAGGTGGTGGTGGCAGGGGAGAAGTTTTTGTGGTGTGAGGTGTTTGGATTAGGTTTTGTGAAGATGTTTGAAGCAAAGGTTCTGAGCTTTTTTTTTAAGATGAAAGAAGCTATTTGTAGATCTGTTTAAAAAAAAACAAACAGTCTTCAACATCTTATGTCTGCCCGCCTACAGACATAAGCATTTTGCAGATGTTATAAGCAAAAACAAACAGCACCTTAGTGAACATAGATGACAATATATGAAACTAACAAGTAATTAAGGTAGTTACAATGAACATTAAAGCTAACAAAGACATCCTAAGCAAACTCATAAGTACCAGAGAGTGTATTAGGATAAAGGATTTACACAACCAAATATACCAACGTTTATTGATAAAGTGTTAGCAACTCGATAAAGGTCCATAAAATCGATACCTTTGATGCATGTAGGATAAGTTTTCACATTGTGATTTTTAGTTGCAACTAATATTAAACTCCCGTGCGTTGTGGCGGGGGCATAGAACCATGACAAATAGCACCCATGTCACAGTACCGCCAGTGACACCAACACTGAAGTTGCAGCGTGTTAATGCGAAGAATTAGAGCGAAACGTAAAAATAGAAAATAATAACTAAGTCGATTTAGGACAGCATGTTGCGACGAACCTATCAAACGGAAAAAAAAATAAACAACATAAAAACGTTGAAGGGTTGAACCACACACGCATGTTGTGTCATGTTAACTCGCAAAATTTAGAACGAAGCGTAAAAACGTTGAACCACACATGCACATGCGTCGTGTTAACTCGCAAAATTTAGAACAAAACGTAAAATGAAAATTTTGCAAAATATAAAAAGTATAGGGGACTAAATTTGAAAGTAAAAAGTTGTGAGGCGGAATTGGAAAACGTAGAAAAAATTTAGGTTAAAAGTAAAAAAACCAAGGTAGTTTTAGGTTAAAAGCGTAATATCAATTTTTTTTAAACCTCCCTAAGTATAGAATACAAATTCTCACACCAAAATGTTGCTAATTTATAACAAGTAATTTGGAAAATACTCAGAATTCAAATTTTCTTTTCTTTATCTTGTTCACCTATAAAACATGATTCATATAATCATATGTTGTCATATCATTATCTAAAAAAAGTTTAAGATAATTTAAAGAAACATAAAAAATATGCAACTATAGGCAAATGCATATCTTTTACATTTTTTTTTTTGAGAAACTTAAAAAAATATACAACTATAGACAAATACATATCTTTCACAAAATAATTTTTTGAATTTGTTGAATTTTTTTAACAACTAAACTTTTTTTCTCCTTAATACTATATTAAATTACATCTTTTAAGGATTAAGTCATAGTCTCTTCACAAGAGGTAATTCCTCTTGATCACTAGACCAAAACCTAAGTGACATGTTGAAATTTCTAATTACCAATGTTTTAAGGACGTTTATAAAATACCAATTGGTGGCGGTCATCGACGGTCGGAGTGGAGAGACAGCATACCAATTAAGAGGTCCAAGTGGAAGTGGTTATTTCTATTTTCTTTTGTTTAATAAACTTTGGTTAACATCATTATAAAATACCAAAATACTTTTATTAAGTCAATAAAAGGGAGCAAGTTTGTCCTTAAATACTATATTAAATTACATCTTTTTTTTTTTGAAAGGTATTAAATTATATATTTTAAGGATCGAGTCTTGGTCTTTTCACAAGAGGTAATTTCTCTTAATCACTAGGCCAAAGCTTAAATGACATGTTGAAATTTCTAATTAGCAATGTTTTAAGGACGTTTTTAAAATACTAATTTTAATGGTGGTGGTCATCGACGGTCGGGGTGGAGAGACGGCATACCAATGAAGAGGTTCAAGAGGAAGTGGCTATTTTATTTTCTTTTGTTTAATAAACTATCGTTAACATCATTATAAAATACCAAAATACTTTTAATGAGTCAAAAAAAGGGAGCAAATTTGTCACCATCGCCATGTTTTCTATCCCGCACATTCATTTTTATTCGAACCTTTGTCTTAAATAAACATACTTCAACCGTTAAGTTTTATAAATATAAATATTTATAACTAATTTATTATTATACATTAACCAGCAATTTATCAATCATTGAAACCTATAACCACTTCAAGATGCCTTTTTAGAATATTTACACCTAATGCATAGCCTAGTAAAACTATATTAATTATACACGTTACTTTCAATACAAAATCAATTTTAATTACAAATTTTCGTAATTTATAACCACATGCAAATGTTGCTTTATACCTCCTACTGTAGCTGAAATGGATTATAGTACAAAAATCTATGCTATAAATAAATCTAAATTAATAATTTAATAAGACTAGTATTTAGGACCCGTGTATGTGGCGGGACTATTAAACCAAACAAAAAGTAAGCGTAAAAACATTGAATCACGCAAGCGTGTTGCGGCTTTGTTAACTTGCCAAAATTAGACCCAAACGTAAAAATTTGGAAAAGAATAACCAAGTCGGCTAAGGACCAGCGAGTTATGACGGGGCTGTTAAACCACCAAAAAATAGACATAAAATCACTGACCCGCACACGGAAAAGAACGCACGCGCGTTGCAGCATGTTAACTTGCAAAAATAGATTGAAATGTAAAACATTGGAAAAGAATAACCAAGTCGGCTAAGGACCCGTGAGTTATGATGTAACACCCCGAAAACGGGTTTGGTAATTAAACCCCGTTAATACTAAAGAGAGGGTAAAATACCGTTACCGGTAAAGATTAACCTGGAAATTTTTAGGATTAAACAAATAAGCCTAATAACTAATAAAAATGAGAATAAATGGGTTGAGAAAACAAAGTTATAAGAAGCCCGAGCTAACGGGACTTAAAACAAAAACGGGTTATAACTTCCCCGAACCCACTAAGTAACTAGGAATATCAAACCTAGTTAAATGAGTGTTGTTACAATAATAAAGAAACTTGAAATAGGTAGCCTACTTAATAACAAACCAAAACATGAGGGACCAAAGTTGGATAACTTGAAAAAGGGTTTTATAAACAAAAAAAAATATAACACAACACACACTTGAGGTGTGTGTGTGCGTGTGTGGAGATCGACCAGGAGGGTGCTCCCAAGAGTTCAAACCCTAAAACTCAACAAATCATCAAATTGAAGCTTGATTCAAGGCCAAAATCGATGCATGAATACATAGAAACGATCACCTAGTCATGGGGATCATAAGGTATGTCATAAAACCTAGATTGGTTAAAGTTGAAAATTTAGACAAGTAGGTTACTTGCAAATAGATGTGTTGGGTTATGATCCAAAGTCGAAATTGAATGTCTATGTATGTTTAATTTCGTTAGTTAGGATGATATTATGAAATACTTGATGTAATATTACTTGAAGATGATTAACATGTAAACTAGAAAGTGGGTTTTGACTAAATAGTGAAGGTGATGATTTGTTTGTGCTAGAAATCATCATAAATGATAGTTGAAGTAAGACACTTGAACAATTTGCAAGTTTGAGTATTTGATCATACATGATAGAGGATGAATTTGATGTTAATCTTGGTAAAAAAAATGATTAGTTATGAACTAGTTGGTAAAGGTGTAAAATTATGCCCACTAGGTGTTTGTTAAAATGCCTAAACGAAAGCTAAATTGTTGAAATTTCGAGTGAAACGCACATTTGAATAATATGGCAAATTATGCGAAATATGAAACGATAAAAGTTCTAAATATCATGTTGATTTAGACTTAATTGTGTAAACTATGTGATCGAAAGTAGTTAACTTTTGATAAGTTAAGTTAACTAAGTATGAAGTCGAATAGTAGTTTCGACATAGAAAAATAAGTAAGGTGGAATAGTCGTGATTGTTAATGACTAATCTAACCGCCTTGTAGATATTGACAATAATTTGACGCTTAATGAGCTAGGTGGAAGCTTGGGAAAGAAGCGGTCAAACGAGTCAAATGAGAGAAGAAAAGCGTAAACCGGACGAGAGGTAAGTAAAGCTTACGCCCCTTTACATTATTTACAAATTACTTAAATGTAAGTAGTGTATATGAATGTTATTAAGTGGTTGGTATATGATGTTCCGACATGATTTAATGAGAATCGGAACAAGGAAAATGGTAAGAAATCATGGATTATGGTAAAAGAGTAAAATGATAAATTAAGTCATGTAATGACAAACAAATAAGAAACGGTTTTTAAGTAAAACAAGTTCAAAGAGAAAATCGGGATAGGTTTAAAGGGATGAAATGGTAATTAAATACCATCTCATACGGACAAAAGGTCAATTAGACTAAATGGGTCAAATGGTGTTGATAACACCATTTGATAGTAACATTTGACAATCGCTTGTTGAGTTTCGTGATTTACAGTAAATTAACATAAGGCTCACGTTACTATTAGCTAGTGATTAATAGTAAAAGGGTTGTAATGGGTCGATATTATGACCCGGGCCAGGTACGCCTAAATAAGTTGTTAGTTAAATATGCAATTTTGGTCAAATAATTAGTGAGAGTCCTTCGGCGTAAATGTGGAACTAAAAATGACCAAAACGCCCTTGATAGGTAAATCGGACAAACGACCCTTAGAGGTCGTTTAGATACTAGTATTATGATTATGTAACTGTTAGACACATGTAAGAGTTGTAGGCATAAACCTTGTGGGTCAAATGCCTAAGAACGGGTCAATCACGTAAAATGACTATCCTAAGGGTAAAATTTAGGATAACGGTCCATTATGTTAAATCCACCACAAAAATATTTGTGGTGGAATATAAGAGGCTATTTTAAAAATGAGAATACGAAGTGCAGAAAGAGGAGAGCGAGTTTGATGCTTAAATGTACATAAGTCGCTCTAAACGGGTCAAAACGAGTATGTATGCAAAACATGTTAAGGTTGCAAAAGAAACCCGTAATTTGAACCTTGAAAATTAGTAAATTGATATAACATGATGTCTATGGTATTTTAAAGGTAATAAACAAGTTTATTTGATAAAATCACAAACGGGTCAAAAAGTGTCATAATTAAATTTCAAGCCGAGAGCTTGAAATCGAAAATTTTGAGAATTCAGATGTCGGGTCTTTACTCCATGAGATGGAGAATTAAATTACGAACGTGTAGGAAAAAGAATCGCGTAAAACGGATATGTAGTTCGAAAGATATGCACGTTTTTGCGAATTTATAAGTTGAGTAATTGAGTTGGGAATCTGCAGCTCAAAGAAAATAACCTTTCTGTCGAAACAAGGCCGTCGCGTCGCGTGACGAACAATCAAGTTCACCGTCGCGGCACGCGACTATCGTCGCGGCGCTCGACAACAGCGGGAGAACCCGTCGCGGCACGCGACAGGCATATATGCTGTAGCTTTGTTGTTTGTTCAATTTTTGGCCTAAAGAACTTGGTTTATTACATTATAAAACTATCAAAACTGATGGTTTCTAAATCGTAGGTATATCTTGGGATGTCGGGTGACGATCAAGCTCATCGAAGAACCGAACACAATCTAGATACAAGCTTCCGCACATCGTTTCGTTGTATATTTTAAATGACGAACTTAATTACATTATGTTGTGAAATTTTAATTTGTAAAAGGTTTTACTTAACCAGTATTTTTCAATGTATATGTAATCATAATTACATGATTGTTTTCGTAAACTATACGTTAAACCCTGAATTGATATAATGGGCATTACAAATTGGTAATCAGAGCTCATGGTTAAAGAATAAAGTGTGTTCGGTTCGAGGCTTTATCGCAAATCCGGTAAGTACATGTATGTTAATAGTTTAATATGATTAAAGTGTTGTGAACAACACATAGGGTTATCGTGTAATACACGTTACCCCAATGAAAATGATTGGTATAGTTAACGAAATCACGTGCGTTGACACGTGTAACGCCCCAAAATCCGAATGTTTATATTCGTAAAATGTTCTTATATAATATATCCCAAAATAAATAATTAGGCTATTTTACCTAGTTAAAGTTTATGATAAAAAATTAGTAAAAGAGATAAGTAGTGCCAATTATGTTTTAGAGGCAAACACGAGGGGTTAAAGTGGGATCAATAAAAGTTAAGTTATTAAAAGAAAAAGATCACACACACACACACATCTTCGTGTGTGTTCTGGATGGAACGAGCAGGGGCTCTCAAGAGCCCCAAAACCCTAGTTCTTCAAAAGCTTCAAATTGAAGAATGAATCAAGGCCCAAATTCACAACCGAACATGAATTAGTGATCACCTTCACAAGGGGATCGTAAGGTATGTCTTAAATCAAAGATTGGTGATCATGTGTGAAGTGGGTTATGTTCTAATCCGTAAGTTAATGTGAAATTGATCATGTATAAGGGTTAGAATCATCAAATAGAACATAGGTTATGTATGGTTTGTGTTAATTTGATGATTAGAGGTGAAACCCACTTGTTTTGGTAAGGATGATGACTTGAATGATCATCCATGTTCAACTCTTATTGATTGTTGATGAATTATGATGAATTCTTGTGAGATGAATTGAATGAAATATGGTGTTGATATGTTTGATGCTTATGTGTGAATGGTACATGTTGATTAGGAGTAGGATTTAATGAGTTATGTATGAGTTTAGAAGATTTATGCATGAATTAGTTGTACGTTATGCTTAAAAGGTGGTACGCACATCAAGCGTATGATAAAATGTATATAGTGTCATCCGTATAGTCGATTATGATGTTACGAGTATATGATGATAAATTGGTAGTTAAAAATGGTTAATAGTCGACTCTTGAAGGTCAACTAAGTATAAGAAACATGATTCGACTCGTTGTCGTGAAAGTAGGGTTATAGGAAGTCATATGGTACATGTTAGAGCAATCCGTGTTGAAAGTAAAGACATGATGAATTACATGAGTTTAAACGTATATGGATGTAATTATATGAGCGATGTTTGTTAGAAATGACTAATGAAAGATAAGTGTCAAATATGCGATTGATGTGATTGTTAACATGTACAAATGAGTATGCTAATAAGAGCGCGATGTCACGGCCCCCGACCCGGTTTGACCCGTTTCAGGAGCCGCGGGACAGAAATTCCCGTGGTATTTAATTAATGGAGTTTGACAGCGGAAGTTTATCATCAGGATCTTTTTAAAAGTAAATTATTTCCCGATTATTTTATTTCACAACGCGGGATAAAACCCGGTAATTTACAATCATTTGATTTCACGGAGAAATCTTTTATTTTACAAAACATGTTTCTTTATTTTTATACTGAGCCACTTCCTTGAGCTTGTAGTGCTATATGGCACTTTTCCTGATTCATAACAGGTCACCTGAAACATGTTTGAAAAAGGTTTTGTCAGCGGGAAATACTGAGTGAATCATTCTATTTTGCATAATGATGCATAGTTATTAATTACAGCATAAGAGCGATTACAATGGCTTTTATCTTATTTTTATCTGGCTTTCTGTCACAATGGTGACAAGTCACAATGGTGACGATGGTCATACCACTATTTAGATCAATGAACCTAAATAGTGACGATTATCCCTGTAGGTCAATGAACCTAACAGTGATTATCCCGAGTAGGTCAATGAACCTAACTGGGAGAAAATTAGTAATGTGCACAATACCCCACTAACCAGTAATTTAAGATATCCACGACTTAGTCCCTGTAATTATAACCTTGAAAATAATTTGGAGTATTGTAAAACATTTGATAAAAAGAGAATGACTCACATTGCAAATTTATACGGGCAGAGTTTGGCCTACTGATTTAGCCTTTTATCCTAAATTTAAATAACAATGCACACAAAACTGGGTTAGTAATCAATCCAGCAATTACGATAACTCACGAGATCAAATTCTCACAACGAACGACAAAGTGCAATACTTTATCCATCGAATTAACGATGATCCGTCAAATTAATGACGAACGATAAAGTACAATACTTCATCCATCGAATTAACGATGATCCGTCAAATTAATGACGAACGATAAAGTATAACCCTAATGTGGGCGGCACTTAAACATCCATTGGATATATTAATCGTCGGATAAATGAATCGTAATAGCGATTGTGCTAATACCCTGATTGCGGCGTCGATTAGTGCCCCGTGTGTGTTAATTGTGATTTTTGAGAGTAAAATGACGAAATCTCAGCGTAGAATTGGAATTTCTACGACGTTTCAGATCCAGAATTCAATTGCCAATGTTCTGTATTTATACACGATTTTTGCCAAGCTTACGGACCGTAAGCATATAACCTTACGGTCCGTAAGGTACACATAATGCTTATATTGTTGCCACGTGTGGGACTAGCTCATGTGAGTCGACACTTTCTGAAAATTCAACTTGGACAGCACGTAATTTAGATAATCGTTAACTAGGGTTTACCCCCCCCCCCTGAGTTTTAGGGGCCCTGATCCTGATTCTGAAAATTATGAAAATCTTAGGGTTTGCTCAGAATCACTTGGGTGTCTCAATTAGGGTTTCCTATTGGTCAAATTACTTTAGTAATTATGACTTTTGATGAGAGTCGTTACATTCTCCCTACCTTAATAAAAAATCTCGTCCTCGAGATTTACCGGAATAAATGAGGATACTTTCGCTTCATTTCTGATTCCAGCTCCCAAGTGTATTCAGCTCCTTTTAACTAAAACTAGTCATTTATATTTGAGAAACTTGATCTTTCGATCCTTAATTTTCTCAACAAATTTCAGCTTTGCGTTTATCTCTATATCTCGCAGAGGTACTACCAGTGATTTGTTTGATAAACATTTCTTGGATACATGAAATACATCATGTATTCTAGCTAACTTTCCCGGTATTTGTAAATAATAAGTAACTGGTACTACGTACCTTTGACTTAGCTTTCCTTTCTTACTCCATTTTAAGGAAATACTTTCAATTACATTTTGTCTCCAACTCGAACTCCAACAGCTTTCATCTATTATCTATATAACTTTTCTGACGATCTCTTGTCGTCTTCATCCTTTCCTTTGTGATACTGAATATCACAGTTGTAGTCACTTAGGATTTTCATCCATCTCCTTTGTCTCATGTTTGATTCTTTTTGCCCAAAAAAAAAATATATATCTTAAATTCTTATAATCCATATAGATAGTACCCTTACTTCCATACAGATAATGTCTCCAAATCTTAAGGCAAAAATTATGGTTCCTAATTCTAACTCATGAGTGGTGTAGTTCCTTTGTTCTTTTTCAATTACCTTGATGCATACGCAATTACCTTTTTGCGTTGCATTAACAAGCATTCAAATCCTAACTTTGAAGCATTACCGTATACTTCAAAATCTTCTGTTCCTTCTGGTAAGGCTAGGATTGTAGTATTGGTTAACTTCTGTTTCAAGATACTAAAGGTTTTTTCTTGTTTAGGTCCTTTATTAAACTTAAATGCTTTACAGGTTAACTTAATTAATGGTATAACTATCTTAGAAAAATCCTTAATGAATCATCTGTAGTATCCGACTAAACTTCTAATTTCCATTGCGGATTAGGGAACCTTTCATTTGGTAATATCTTATTAGGAGTTACGTGAATACCTTCGGGATTCACCATATGACCTAAAATTGCACTTCTAGCAGCCAAAATTCATTCTTCGAAAATTTGGCGTAAAGCTTTTCTTTTCTTAACAAAGTTAAGAGTACATGCAAGTGCTGATAATGTTCTTCCTGATTTTTGGAATAAATAAATATATCATCTATGAAGATAATTACAAATTTATCCAAATATGGTTTACAGATCCTATTTATCATGTCCATGAATGCTGCAGGTGCATTCTTTAATTCGAAGGGCAGGACTGTAAACTAGTAATGACCATACCTAGTTCTGAAAACAGTCTTAGGTACATCTTCCTTTGATACTTTTAATTGATAACATAAGTTGATCTTAGAAAACTATCTATCTTCCTGGAATTGATCGAATAGATCATTAATTCTAAGTAATGGGTATCGATTCTTAATTGTAACTTTATTCAATTCTTTATAAGCAATACACATTCTTATTGAACCATCCTTTTTCTTAACAACCAATATTGTGCTAACCGATAAGGTTCCCTGGCTTATCGGTAAAATTCCTGGAATTTATATGAATCCTAAATTCTATCTCCCTGTCTGGTGGTAATCCAGGTAAATCTTCTGGAAATACATCTGGGTATTCTGAAATTACAGAAATTTCCCTTAATTTCTTTATCTTTAGTATTAATGCTTATTGAAATCATATATACTATTCCTTGCTTTTGTTCATAATTAGCAACTTCCATTATTGATTATGAACTTTATGGTTTTACATGATTTATTTCCTTTAATCATTATTACTTCTCTAGTGGTTGCACAAATTTCTATGGAATTCTTATCATAGATAATTCGAGCATAGTTGTTTTTCTTAATCAATTTATTCCTAACATATCATCAATTCAACTAATATGGTTGCATAAAATTTATGACTTAAAAGGTCTATTTCTAAGTTTTGCAGAACCTTATTTATTTTAACTAAATTCCCATCTGCCAAATTCTACTGTAGAAATTTATCTAATGCTGGTTAACGGTAAGTTAAGAGTTTGGCAGAGTAAAGTATTTATAAAACTTTGGTTTGCACCAGAGTCAAATAATACTTTCGTGTAAACGTGGTAAGCTAAGAACATACCGGCTATCACATCTGGAATCATCTCGACTTCATGAGTAGTCAGCTGAAAGGCTCTCGCATTCCTTTTTGCTCCTTCTGCTGGTTTGGCTTGATTGTCAAATGGTTTATTCAGTTTTGGACAATTTGGCCTAAGATGTCCAGTTTCTCCACAGTTGTAACAGACTGAAGATTTCTTCCTCCTACAGTCTTCTTCTTGATGCCCCGGAATTTTGCAAAAATTGCAATATCCTTTGCATTTTCCAAAATGCTTCTTCTTGCAGAAATTGCAAAATGAACTAGTAGAAGATTGCCCATTCCCTCCTTTCTTGCAATTGTTATAGTTACCCGAACGGAATTCTTGGGTAATCTTTTGGGCTACTTCATTCCTTCTATTTTCTTCTCTTGTCCGTACTAGCTCGTCAGTCAGAGTATTGGCTAATTCCACCGCATCATCAATCGTGCGAGGTTTCGCAGCCTTGACAATATTACGGATTTCGGAAATCAATCCCCAAATATAACGAGAAATAAGTACCGGCTCTGGCGAAGCCAGGGTTGGTACCACTCGAGCATACTCGAAGAATGTCGTAGTATACCCTCGACAATCTACATCCACCATCTGGTGGGTTAGAAACTTATTTGCCATTTGATCTTTTTCATATTCAGGACAAAATTTTCTTTCTACAAGACTCTTAAATTCTTCCCATTTCATGGCATAAGCCCTATTTCTTCCTTTAGCCTGTAACACTGTGTTCCACCATTCTAGTGCCACTTCTTTGAAAAGGTTTGACGCATACATGACCTGATCATCCTGAGCACATTTACTTATGGCAATTACTGCCTCGGTTTTCTCTAACCAACGCAGTGTCGTAGTTGCTCCTTCATTGCCTGCAAACTCAGTGGGTTTACAAGCAAGAAATTCTTTGTAAGTGCAACCAGGTGTTGCAACTTTCCTTTTCTTAGGGAGCGGAGCTTGCCGTGGTTCATTATCATGATTAGCATGATTATTACCTCCGTTTACGCTATTACTGAAGTTATCTTCAGAAATACGTTTACTAGGAACAACTTGTTGCTGTTCGATTGGATTTTTAACAGTAGCAATGATTGCTGGAATAGCATTGGCTATCCCTTGAGCAACTATTCCTGGAATAGCGTTGGCTATCCCTTGAGCAACGATATTTTCTATATCTTGCCTAGTCATATATTGGTCCCCCGGTTGTTGCTCAGATTGATTAACCTCATTAACTGGTTCATTATTAGCATTTTCCATCTGGTATCTAATTTATAGATAAATAATTAGTATAAAAGAAATAATCCAAGGTCACAATTAATTGCACATAATCACGTAAACAAATATACAACCAAAATTGTAAATTTTCTAATATTTCATTGGTTGTATAGATTATATCATGCTTCTATATACAGTCGTTTTATTATTTATTTTACACATACTGATTTTACTATTACTATTACACAACCACAATTTCATAATCCCCTTATCCTTTGTCAGGTGATGTTCTAGTAACGGCGTTCCTTCTCATCGTATTTCCAGGAGATCTGTCCCAAAATCTCTTGGATCCTATTCCCAGCATCCATTTTGTCAAAATGATGGAGTTTAGCCATATTCTCGTTACTTATTGGTGAATTTGGTAAAGGTTCTGAATTGAACTTGGGAAAAAGCTTATAGGGATGGTTTTGTAACAGTATTTCATTATTCAACCATTCGTCTATATTCCAGTGGTTCGAAGGGTTTGGAATAGCTGGTTCTAAGTTCATAAAATTATTTTCATTAACAGGCTCAATAGTATTATCGGTTGCCATTATAAAATCTAGTTCTTCTTGAGATGGTAATCCCTCCATTTGCCTAGAACTTTCCCCAATTTCCATTTTCTTAGGCTTGGGTTTCTCAAGAGGGAAAGCGTTGAATTCTATAGGTTCTTCTATGTCTGGAATATACCTATTGAAATCTCTGGAAACTTCGATTCTTACTGGATAGAGATTTAAATTCTGAAGGGCTTCCGACATTGAAATCTCTGGAAACTTCGATTCTTACTGGATAGAGATTTAAATTCTGAAGGGCTTCCGACAGATCACTTATGCTGTTTATAATACATACCATTACTAAGTTATAAACAACTTTTTAAATAGTATTTCATAATAGGTAATAAAAAAAATTAAAACACACTAGGTTTTTATTTGTAAATTTATTTATAAGATTTCTAAACTGTAGATAATAAAAGTGCTAAAACTTTGAGTCAGATTAAAGATTGATATTTACTACTACAGTAGCTAACATATAAAGATCTGCTCATACTGTATATAATTAATCAGATAATGAAACATATAATCACAAAATAGTGATTAATAAAAATTAAGTATTTGCTAAATACTTAATTGGCTTAAATCAGTGGCTCGATAAGTGGCTCTGATACCACCTTTTTCTGTCACGGCCCCCGACCCGGTTTGACCCGTTTCAGGAGCCGCGGGACAGAAATTCCCGTGGTATTTAATTAATGGAGTTTGACAGCGGAAGTTTATCATCAGGATCTTTTTAAAAGTAAATTATTTCCCGATTATTTTATTTCACAACGCGGGATAAAACCCGGTAATTTACAATCATTTGATTTCACGGAGAAATCTTTTATTTTACAAAACATGTTTCTTTATTTTTATACTGAGCCACTTCCTTGAGCTTGTAGTGCTATATGACACTTTTCCTGATTCATAACAGGTCACCTGAAACATGTTTGAAAAAGGTTTTGTCAGCGGGAAATACTGAGTGAATCATTCTATTTTGCATAATGATGCATAGTTATTAATTACAGCATAAGAGCGATTACAATGGCTTTTATCTTATTTTTATCTGGCTTTCTGTCACAATGGTGACAAGTCACAATGGTGACGATGGTCATACCACTATTTAGATCAATGAACCTAAATAGTGACGATTATCCCTGTAGGTCAATGAACCTAACAGTGATTATCCCGAGTAGGTCAATGAACCTAACTGGGAGAAAATTAGTAATGTGCACAATACCCCACTAACCAGTAATTTAAGATATCCACGACTTAGTCCCTGTAATTATAACCTTGAAAATAATTTGGAGTATTGTAAAACATTTGATAAAAAGAGAATGACTCACATTGCAAATTTATACGGGCAGAGTTTGGCCTACTGATTTAGCCTTTTATCCTAAATTTAAATAACAATGCACACAAAACTGGGTTAGTAATCAATCCAGCAATTACGATAACTCACGAGATCAAATTCTCACAACGAACGACAAAGTGCAATACTTTATCCATCGAATTAACGATGATCCGTCAAATTAATGACGAACGATAAAGTACAATACTTCATCCATCGAATTAACGATGATCCGTCAAATTAATGACGAACGATAAAGTATAACCCTAATGTGGGCGGCACTTAAACATCCATTGGATATATTAATCGTCGGATAAATGAATCGTAATAGCGATTGTGCTAATACCCTGATTGCGGCGTCGATTAGTGCCCCGTGTGTGTTAATTGTGATTTTTGAGAGTAAAATGACGAAATCTCAGCGTAGAATTGGAATTTCTACGACGTTTCAGATCCAGAATTCAATTGCCAATGTTCTGTATTTATACACGATTTTTGCCAAGCTTACGGACCGTAAGCATATAACCTTACGGTCCGTAAGGTACACATAATGCTTATATTGTTGCCACGTGTGGGACTAGCTCATGTGAGTCGACACTTTCTGAAAATTCAACTTGGACAGCACGTAATTTAGATAATCGTTAACTAGGGTTTACCCCCCCCCCTGAGTTTTAGGGGCCCTGATCCTGATTCTGAAAATTATGAAAATCTTAGGGTTTGCTCAGAATCACTTGGGTGTCTCAATTAGGGTTTCCTATTGGTCAAATTACTTTAGTAATTATGACTTTTGATGAGAGTCGTTACACACGATTTCGATGAAATGAAAGTATAGGAATCATGTCAAGATGGACTCAAGCATGAGAGGCTAACGGGTCAAGAAGAGGCAAGGAAACGGATACGAACGTGGACGCATAAGGTAAGTGATTTCCGTAATCACTTCTTAGTTCGATTAAGTAATATAGTGTTTTAATTAATTAAACATGATGTTTGAGGTCAAATATGTGTTGAAGTCTTTCGTCGTAAATGAAGAGATTAAAGTTGACTAAAATGCCATTGAAGGGTAAAGTGGGCAAACGATATTAAAAGTAGTTTAGAAACAAGCTATTCGATTAGTGTAAATGTTTTGGTCAAGTATGAAAGTGGGGAGTATGGTTTTGTAAGTCATGGACCCTTTTATGCGCATTTACCATTAACGGGTCAAAATAAGCTTTCGAGCGAAAATGGGTGGAATAAGGTGTAAGGTATCCGGAAACGAATCCTTATTGATAGATGACCTTGAAATTATTAAGTCCATATGCAGTTAAGGTCAAATCAACAAGTATGTTGTTAAATGCATGAACGGGTCAAAGTTTGGTAAAAGGGGTAATAAGCCGAAGGCTTAAAAGTCATAAATTTCGGTAGTCTAAATATTGGATTGTCACTCCATGTGATGGAGAATTAAATTACGGTCACGTAGGAAAAATAATCGGGCAAAACGGATCAAAAACGATAAAGTTATGCTCGTTTACGCAAAATCCGGACGTGTTGGGAATATGCAGCAACCAGCTGCAACTGTTCTGAGAAAAAAGGGGCGTCGCGTCACGCGACGGGGGGTCGCGCGACGCGACGGGGGTAACTTTCTCCGAAAGTTGTTTATTTCACTTGTTCGGTCCGGAAAGCTCGTCTAAACGTGTTTCAAGCTACGTATGACTAATTTGACTTATGTTTTATGAGCATAAGAGTAAGCACACTTGTAGATAGGTATGTATGTATGTTTGTATGTCTCTATACACGTATGCAGAATGGTATGAAAGCATGTATGCACCTACGTGAGTATGTTTATAAGTATGAGAGCAAGTATACGCGGATAGATGAGGGTTGGTATGTGTGTAGGCATGTATGAGCTAGGTATGTTGCAAGTAGGGATATGTAGGTATATTTATATGTATAATGTTATGAGTGTACGTAATGATGTAGGTAGGTGTGTAAGTAGATACGTATGTAATGATGTAGAAGTGTTTATATGTAGGTATGTATGTATGTATGTATGTATGTATGTATGTAAATGGTTATGTGTGAAAGTATGAATATGTATAAGTGTGTATGAAAGTAGGTACGTATATATATCCAATGAAATTGAGTACTAACGATAATATTAGCGTGCATGGTGAATGAAGTGTAATGCAGGGATAGCAAAGAAGTCTCACCACGGATTGTATGATAGGATGGGAAAGCTGGGATGTAAAGAGTTAACGGAACGAAAAGTAATCGTGAATAAATCTGGTATGTTTATAAGGTGTACTAATGTTATGAATTTTATGTGGTGAGCGCAGATAGTACCAGTCATGAGGATATTCAAGGAGTGGGGATCGAGGATTGAGTCACAAGATAGATTGTACGGGAGTGTTAGAGTACGTAATTGAGCGAAGCTAAGTTATGTTTCCTAATTGTAAATAAGCTCAATAAATGTATTTGTTGAGGAAGAGTTAACTTTTAAAAATGAACTTAAGTACGCCAAGATGTATATAATGGAAGAAATTTTTATGGTACGAATTTCCGCTGCGACTTTAGTCAATTACGAATTAGGGTGTAATAAGTCACGTACAGTAAAAAGCCATGTAGTACAATACGGGCGTTTATTAATGTCGAAATTACTAACTTTTGTAAATGTTTAGTTGAAGGACACTCGCATCTGAAGATAACGAGAGTTAAACGAATTGTGGATATGACGGTGGAACGGTCCGAGGTATAACAAGCTGAGCATACTCATTGAGGACCTAAATCGCGTGATGATCGCGAACAAAGTTAACGGCAAGAGAAGCCCGTTAGGGCAAGCATTACCAGGTGCACGCTTTTAAATTTAATCGAATAAGTAGTAATATGCAACAAACAAGTAGGGGATAACAGTTGCATAAATCTGATAAAACCTGAATAGGATATCTATTCAGGATGATGTTCCTAAGAGAAGTTTAATAAAAACATGTGTTATTCACGATGATGAATAACAAAGGAATAATAGGATTAGTTCATATGGAAACTTGGACGGGGGGTAATTAATCCAAGTGGAAAACTCTCAATATAATGCTATTGAGAAAAGTAGCGATCACATTAACGAATGTGATTATATAATAGTTCGATAGGAAAGAAAAACATTTTTATATGTTCAAATGTAAAACTAGTAAAACTAATGATTGTTGTTTTGCAATTAAATAAAGTTTTACTAAATGAAATCAGAGTTATGAAACAAATAGAGATGTTACTTACATAGGGTGTGATGTGAAAACTATAAAAAGGTCATGCATATCATGTGCTGATCGCTTACTCTGGCCAAGTAAGTAGTGGCATATGATACCATGAACTTCTTGTAGCGGACACATTTACGTCCGATGTAGTAAGGACGGGGTGAGTGAGACTAACTTAAATGGTACCCAAATGAATCAAATAAATAAGATGTTTGATAGTAAACGTAAACGCAAGTCGAATGACGGAAGCGTATTACGTTAGAATGACGAGCCCGAGAGAAGGTACAAAGATCGAGGTAAATGAAAATACAAACCAACTAATGAGAATGCTAAGTCATAGGGATAAAAGTTTGATTGTCATAAGTGATGAAATTCACATGGACAGGTCAAACGAATTAAATAAAGAATAAAGGACTTGACTGAACAAAAGCGATGGATCTCGCTAAGACGACCAAATAAATTAAAATGACGTCTAAAACCATATAAGAATGGTTACTTAAAAATGATTTCTGTAAAGATACCCGATGAATGGGTAGGATTTGGAAAGTATGCGTAAACCAAGATACGAGAACGCGAAACAGAAGGTCAAAAGACTCGAATCGTGAATTATAACTAAGAGACAATGAAATTTTGCAAACATAAATTTTGATAAATTACGCTCAACTATTTTAAAGTTGAACGGGTCGAATAAAGAATGAAGTTTGACATTCTTAAGTGATGAATTTTCACACGAACAAGTCAAACGAATTTAATAAAGGATGACACTTGCTAAAGTAAGTAAGCGCGAACCAAATAAATAAAAGTGCGAAATATTAATAAACCTATGTAAATGGTTATAGGCGTTAAAAGCATTAAGATAAAAGAACCTGGGTAATGGCTCGTAAAGAAGTATAGGTAAGAACGGGGTAACGGTAAGTGTAGGACAAACCGACGTGTAAATGACGTTAGAAGTCATAAAGTCGGAAAGATAATTCGAAAGAAAACAAACGTAGCCTTAGACTACGGTTAAGGTCAAATGAAATTCAAAAAGCAAAAGTAAATAATTCTAGACATAAAAAGGGGTGCCTTGACGCCAAATATATATATACGGTTGAATAAAGACTCGAATAAAAGATTATCTACGAGATCATCATAACCTACGGAATCATAATTAATGTTAAGTCTACGGGACCAAAAGACCCTCGGGTCACGAATAGAAAGAATAGAAAGGGTTGAAAGTAAAAAAAATATGATAGTGATTTTATACGAGAAAGAGAAGTTGGTTGTCGCGGATCTCATAACCCCTTTGCCCCGAGGTGTCTCTGAAAATTCACATATCCTGTTCGAGCTTGACAAAATGTGTTATTCCGTTATGTTTTGTTATTATTAAAAAAAATCAAATTAGAATTGGGTTCAATAAAACCTAATTTCAAGTGAGCTAAATTCTAAACCATAAAAATGATTTGTAAATGGGCATATATTAAAAGTGGTACATGTTTACTATTTAAAAAAAATAACATATACGTATCAGATTTTTTTTTTTAAATCGCATGTCCCTCGAAATCACGGGCCTTGTGTGGAGGTCCTCCCTGCACACCATCAAAGCCTCCCATATCTTTGCCCATTCATGGGTGTCCCACATAACATGAGGTTCACATTATTCACGTACTACATAACACGTGAAAATGGACATAAGTATGTCTCGCTTTAAGATTTTTGTTGTGCTTTCCACACTTATAATTTGGCTCTACCTACAAAAGAAAATTGTAAAACGTGTTCCAAAATATTCTTTAGTAGCTTAAACCATATAATCACACTATATGTTTGAACGTATGTTGATTTAAAGCCTCAATATATATGTTGAGTAAATGCTATGTGAAAATTGGGGATGAGTTTTTTAATGCCAGACATATGTATGTACCGACCCAACACCAATGATAACGATTATTAGTTTTCAAAGATTTTGGATCAGTATTTTCGGTTATAGTATTTTTCCAAGATTTCGGTATTTTCAAATACACCAATATCGAACCCTTTTGCAAGAGTTTAGGTGCTCCTAAAAGCTTTGCTTCTCCTATTGGGCTACCAACCCAACGGTGACGATGATGTGATATAATATACATATAGTCCATATGAAAGGTCACTATGGATTAACATGTTCCTTAATTTGTTAGTAGAGTTAATTATTGTTTTCGTCCCTGTGGTTTATAAAAAATCACTATTTCAGTCCATTAGTTTAAAAATTGCGATTTCAGTCCCTGTGGTTTCACTTTCGTAACCATTTCAGTCCCTGTAGCTAACAGAATAATGGATTGAAATGGTTACGAAAGTGAAACCATAGAGGCTGAAATGGTTACAAAAGTGAAACCACAGGGACTGAAATCACAAATTTTAAACTAATGGACTGAAATAGTGATTTTTGACAAACCACAGGGACGAAAACAGTAATTAACTCTTGTTAGTATTAAGTAAAGGAGTTAATTACTGTTTTTGTCCATGTGGTTTGTCAAAAATTACTATTTCAGTCCATTAGTTTAAAAATTGTGATTTCAGTCCCTGTGGTTTCACTTTCGTAACCATTTCAGTCCACCTCCGTTAACCCCATCCATTTATTCTGTTAAGTACATGTGAATTGACCATAATGCCCTTGTTAATAAAAAACAAATAGATATCTAAATGAGTTAATTATTGTTTTCGTCCATGTGGTTTGTCAAAAATCACTATTTCGGTCCATTAGTTTAAAAATTGCGATTTCAGTCCCTTTTGTTTCACTTTCGTAACCATTTCAATCCAGTCTCCGGCAACACAACCCCACCCTCTTAATGTCCGGCGACCCATTACCCCACCCCAATTAATATCTTCCTAGCAGCATCAATTAACATAATAACTTTGAAAAATAATGCTTACATGGACATTTTCTCATTCTAAAATCTAAAATTAAAATTTTAGAACCATATATGTAATAATAATGCCAGACTTCTACTTCTACTAAAGCCATGGTGGGTCGAACCTTAGAATCCAATTTAAGTCCATATGTCATACAACAATAAAATCATATAAATCAAATAATAAAATCATATAAGTCCATATTTAATTAGCACAAGGGTAATTTAGGTATTTCATTAAAAACTTAACGGTAAAATAGACGGTGTTAGGAGACTGGACTGAAATGGTTACGAAAGTGAAACCACAGGGACTGAAATAGTGATATTTGACAAACCACATGGACGAAAACAGTAATTAACTCATTTAGATATATTTTAGTTTTTTATTAATAAGGGCATCATGGTCAATTCACGTGTACTTAACAGAATAAATGGATGGGGTTAACGGAGGTGGACTGAAATGGTTACAAAAGTGAAACCACAGGGACTGAAATCGCAATTTTTAAACTAATGGATTGAAATATTGATTTTTGACAAACCACAGGGACGAAAACAGTAATTAACTCTAAGTAAAGAGATCATATTGCACATGGTGTTTATTTTATCAAATATCTGGCTTCTCCTATTGGGCCACCAACCCAACGGGTGACGATGATGTGATATAATATAATATAATATCCATTTATAATCCATATGAAAGGTCACTATGGATTAACATGTCCCTCAATTTGTTGGTATTGATAAAGAGATCATATTGCACATGGTGTTTATTTTATCAAATAACTGGCTTTCCTATTGGGCCACCAACCCAACAATGACGATGATGTGATATAACATACATATAATCCATATGAAAGGTCACTATCTATTAACATATTCCTTAATTTGTTGGTATTAATTAGGGTTGTTTACGAGCCGAATCGAACCGATTGGAGCTTTGTTCGTGCTCGGTTCGTTTACAAACCGAACCGAACCGAACCGAGTGTTTTTTCAACCGAGCTAAAGTCGAGCGAGCGTCTTTCGATCCGAGTATTTTTCGATCGAACGTTGAGCGATTATCGAGCGTTGCAGAACAAAAAAGAAAAGCGACAATGGGGTGCTAGTTATTAGATTAAAGTGCAGTTTTCGTCCGTGAGGTGTCGTCCAATTAGAACACAAGTAAAATTTAACAAATAACAGAGAATATA
Source organism: Helianthus tuberosus (assembly GCA_030545235.1). NCBI lineage: Eukaryota > Viridiplantae > Streptophyta > Magnoliopsida > Asterales > Asteraceae > Helianthus > Helianthus tuberosus. The sequence continues at coordinate 418,094 of CM060376.1, forward strand.
AAAGCACTCAACTAGTTCTATCGAGATTAACTTAGCGGAAAGATATATCATTGACCGATTGAAGCAGACCCTTGTTATATCGGAAGTTTGAAATTGAACAAATCGACTGAACTAGCGATGGAAAAATGAATAATGATGGCCAATTGGGGGGGGGGGTGAGTAGGATCTTGTACTTCTGAATCGAATGGCAGGTTGAAATTTGAGTATAGATCGGCGCTTCACATTTCAGTATTGGACAATAGACTATTTGTATTGGACTTCAATTATAATTACTTAAATGAGCTCTATTTTGATCTTGGATCAAACATTGTTAATGTGAGCCTCTAGTCATTTAACTAATTTCATTAAAACGATACACAAGCACGCGCGCGCGCACACACACACACACATATATATATTAAAAAATAAATCGAGCCAACCGATCCGAACCGAACTGAGCGGACCTTTGCTCGTGCTCGGTTCATTTACAAACCGAACCGATTTGAACCAAATTGTTTTTTTCAATCGAGCTGAATCGAACGAGCAAATTCCGAGCATTTTTCGAGCGAGCATCGAACGAGTGTCGAGCGCCGAGCAATTTAAACAACCCTAATATTAGTTAAAGAGATCATATTACACGATGTTTATTTTATCAAACTAGGAATTAGTACCCGCCGCAATGCGGCGGGGTTCTTACGTGCGAGCATCCGTCCTTGTCTTCTTCTCCAACCTTCCGACTCGTAGTTATCTCATCGCACCGGAAAAAAAAAAGCCGGATCTAAACGACACAAAGGCAAGTTAGAAAGAGTTGGAACTATGTCATAAAGAAGGAATTATTTGGTGGTGTTAGGTGACGTAGAGACACCCAGCTCCTTTTTGTTGACCGAACAAATCTCTGTTGACCACCGTTTTATTTGCTTTGTTGTTTTGGGCCGAAACATGAAGATTTTAAAAGCCCACTCGTCCACAATCCACACATGACACACCTTGAATGACCCACCCGAAACACTACCTACCCCTCCACCCGAAACACTACCCACACCCTTCTTTGTCTACAACTCGGTCAACAACATCAAGCAATTTTTGTCTTTTTATTTATAGAGGATATAGCCAAACACCCCTACCCACCCGAAATACCCCAATAATTTTTGAAAAACACTCAAAGCCATATGTACAACCAACATATGCACAAACTTGTTGCTTCTTTATATAGATTGAAATAATAAAGCCTCATGCAACTATTAACAAAGCATGGAATGTCTGCGTGACAAACAACAAAAAAAAATGTGTCTAAAAACCCATACCAAAACAACATTTGGAAAACATACACAACTCAAAACACTGGAATAAAACAGATGCATACAATGACTTTACGTTCAAACAGGTAAACTTACAACAACAGCTGCCATGTGCCAAATCAGAAATCTAAAAGTACAACATCTTTACAATCCTATTAGATAACACGACGATGTAAAAGGACACATTAACAGAAGCAATCGTCAAATCATAAGGAGAACACCATGACCCCATTACTAAAACAAAAGGCACTTGCAGATTATACAACACCCTGGAAAATTTGGCAGTGCATCCAAAGCATGAAGCTCTAACCCATGAACAACATGTATGGTTATCACTATGTAGTCCAACTCACTTTGATTTTGCGGCTACTACCAATGTAAATCGAAAACAATAACATGTGAAATAGCCTAAGCGAATCGGGTTCTGAACCGGATCAGCTCTGAGTTGGTTCTATACCCACTTCAAAATCAATTGCAATGAAAAAATAATGCTTTCGCAACCATAAGTCGAACCCAATACCTGCTTGAGAAGTGACGGTTATCAAACTGGAGTGTAAGCCAGATGGGCTAGAGTGCTAGACACGCTGTTTGGTTTCAAAACAGAATTAAATGAACATAAAAGCTTGCTTCAAATCATCATCTTCCACAAATATTTCTAATTCCAACGGTCTAGCATTGTAGCCAAATTCAATATAACAAACAAAAGAAAAAGGGAAACATTCAAACAACCGGACGCTAAAAAACAACACAACATTAAAAGTAATCAAACAAAAACATAAACTTCTTATCTGCTAAGACTCCAAGTCATAACAACCAAATATTCACATACGAAAGACAAACATTCTCATCTAAAAACATCAACCACACAGCTAACACAACATCCAAAGCAATCGAACCCAAATTACAATGCCATATCAGCGCGGACAACAACAAATTTAAACTGGAGCTTTAAAGACAAAAAAGTTAAATAACAATCCAAAACAACCAAAAAAAAAGGAAGAACATACCCTAGCAACACGACCAACATATCAAAACCACCAACCGGCCTCAATAATCCACATAATAACTACGCCATCAAGCACAAAGTACCTACAACATAACTATAAATTAATACAATTTAAACATACATACATACATAACTCACAGGTCTGAAAATTAAAAAATACCTAAAAAACATTCAACAAACAATAAACACAAAAAAGAAACGCCTTACATCAGAACCCCCAAAATCACAACACTCAAAGCACAAAACACCAAAGCCAATGACAAAATTGCAAAACCCAATAAGCCATCCGAAAATAAAGTCGTTACATATAAGAGAAAGCCAAATACCTGGCCAGATCCAAAAAGAAGGAAACTACTCAGCTTAATGATAAGCCCATTCGAGACAAATTACGCTCCATAAAAGTACGGGAAACTGCATTTAGCGAAAGCCACGGAATGCCTCCCCCTACCCCATTCCAGTCGCCGAACACCACCACCATAGCGTCGCCGCCACCGCCTGTGGTGGTTCCGTCATCGTCTCCGTCCGCCATCCCCAAAACAACCACCACCGTCTCCTATCCAGCCGCACCCCACACCCTTCTATCACCGAAACATCGCCGTCACTAACCACCCAAACAATACCAATAATTGTCGCCGCTGTCCACCATCACTCCGCCGCCCATGGTGGCAGCCGGCCGGCCATCTCACTCTCGCTCGCTCTCTCTCTCTCTCTCTCTCTAGAAGTCTGAAGTGGTTTTGTGTTTTACGTTTGTGTAGAGGCCATAGAAAGAGAAGAAGCAAACCACGTGACTTTCCTTTTTCTTTTTTTTTTGAAAACTCCCCAAAGCACCTGGTACAACTCACCATTGCACAAACTTGTTGCTTCTTTATATAGGTTTTAATAACTGGCCTTATTTGGTAGACGTAGAGTTATGCAATCAAAAGCAACTACTGGAAAACTAAGTTCCATTGATTGTCAAGTCGATTGGGCTTCTACTAAATTTAATTGGGCTTAATTTGGATATCAAGAATTAGCATGGTCCAAAGTAAGTCGATTGGGCTTCTACTAAATTTAATTGGGCTTAATTTGGATATCAAGAATTAGCATGGCCCAAAGTGGAAAGAAGTATGGGGGATCGGAGCCTTGTATATTAGAGCGAGCCTATAGTTGCCGTAAAAAAAACGAAACCGAAAAAAAATCGAGCCGGGTATAAATATAACCAGGTCTTTTTTACCAGGAAACGTACCGGACTCTACCCACCGGTTACATATAGGTTTTGGATTTATATGCAAAAAACCATATCCGGAACTGGATCCAATTTATACATGTTTTTTTTAATACTCGGAAACGGTATGTACCCGTACCTATTTTTTTAATGCCCAGAACTATCTACGTTTTTATATATGTTTTTTCTATGTATTTATATTTTAAAATGTTAGGTGTAGGCGTTTGTAATATTTCAAGTTTCTAAGACCAAGCGGTATGGGGGTCGGCTTAGGCCCGGCGAGGCCCGGCGCCGGTCCCCCACATCGCCCCCTGCTTCCGTCCCGGCGTTTCCGGCTCCCCACAGACGATTACGACGGGCCCATTTTCAAACAATATAGCCGTTGTAACGGCTAGAATTATTAAAAAAAAAAAAACTTTTTCACTTTAAATATATACCCATTCTTCTTCCATTTTTATACCATTTCCTCAAGGGGGGGGGGGGGGGATATTCCACGGTCCTCCCAACCGCCGAGGTGATACCACCTCGCAGACCGCCACCCTGCAAGCCTGAGTCTGGGGGTAAATCCGCTACCGTAGGGGCATTGGGAGCGAGCCATAGGACTCGAACCCGCCACCTCCGGGTTAGAATGCGGGCAGGTGGCCATTGGGCTGACACCCAATGGTTCATTTCCTCAATATTTCTCCCATTCTTCTCTCATTCTCATCCATTTTTATAAAAAAAATACTCCCATTTTTATTTCATTCTTTTATAAAAAAATATTTTTTCATCCACAATGGCATCTAATTCTTGGTGGTCCTCGTCTTCTTCGGACGAAGAGGAGATGTTTTTCGCAAACGCTGTGGTAAAGGCGGCGCAGATTCTTGAGGCCGTGGCGTCACAAGATTTGTGGATCTGGCATTCTTTCTTTGGTCTCCCAGGTTCACTCAACGACCTCAACGTGGTATACCAATCGGCGATCTTTAGCGATGTCGTTAATGGAACCGGTCCGGACACCCGTTTTACAGTTTCTGGGGTTGAGTATATACGCGGGTATTATCTTGCTGACGGAATATATCCCGTCTTGGTCTACAATTGTCAAGACTATTCCATTTCCCGAGGACGAAAAGACATCGAACGTTGTTTTGGTGTTTTAAAAAAATGGGCCATCATTCAACAACCGGCACGTGCATTCACACCGAAGAGGTTGCGCCTTTGTATGTACGCTTGCCTTTTGCTCCATAACATGATTATTGAAGACGAAGGTCGGGCGATTTGTGAGTATGATAAGAATGCATCTTACGGGAATATTGTCCCGGTAGAGCCGACGCAACAGGATTTAAACTCGTTCGCGCTAACCAACGACTACACGCATGCAAACCTTCAACAGGATTTGGTAGAACATATATGGAACAACGCAAACGACGTGGACGGTGACGAAGACGAAGACGAGTAGTGTAGTTTTTTTTAATTTTTAAATGTTGTCTTTTTTATAAATTTTAGGTGGTGTAATTTTTTTTAGGTTATGTAATTTTTATTTATGTTATGTAATGGATTTTATGTCTTAATTTTAATTTTTGATTTGTTTTTATAAAGTTAAACAAATAAAAAATACTTAGAAAAATATAAAATATTTAGGTGTGGTAGCCCCATCCTCCACCCCCCGTCAAAAGTGAAAGAGGCCCATCCTCCATGGGATGGTGATGTGGCGCGGCCCATCCTCATGGGGATGAGCCTCCCCATACCCACTAGTCTAATATGTATGTGCTTTTATTGTACTTGTTTAAATGTTACATAACGATTTTTATGGGTTATTATTATTATTATTTTTTTTTTTTTTGCAAAAGAAATGTAGTAAAAACCTTAAGAAAACAGCAGCTCACACCAGGTTTTTTTCAATACCTAGAAAACACGTTTTTTGTATGCCCGGTTCCTTTACCTAGTTATTGGATAATCAACTCCATAACTGAGCCGGAAACAAGTACACTAGGTATGGTTTTTCAGGCTAGCTACTGGAACCGGTTCTTCAATACCCGGTCTAAGTGGTACCTGACTATACCTTGAACCGGTTCCATACCTGAAACATGGGTATTGAGAGCCGATAACGTGACAAACCAAACTGATTCTAACTGAATACTATCGATACCAGCATCAATATTATTGGAATCGATATTTAATTTATGGTTTTCGATCGAGATAAAACACGTGTCATATCATTTTGTGTATATCATGCCTTATTTTTTTAGGTTTTCTCTTTCTGTTGCAGTAACAAATGCCGGTAATATAACGAACCAAACAAAAACTGACCGAATTCCTGGCACACTGCGCGATGAAAGATTGAAATCCCACTAGTTATTTTTACATGATTGTGAATGAAGTTTTTCGTCAAATATAAAAGCTATTAAAGTCTTTGGTGGTGGTTCACACATACAAAACCAAACTTTCTACCAATAATGAACAAAAATAAGAAAAGGTGGGTGTTTATGAAACTTTCATATATCAAACAATGATGACGGGAGACTAGGTGAGTAGACGATGATCGCTATTTCGATCATTGAACTGAACGGGTTTTACCTCACTGTGTTGTCGTGCATTCAGACGAGTGTTTAGGGGTGCTAAACGGGTCGTGTTCGCAGGTCGGCGGGTTCAACCCGACCCGAACCCAAAAATTTTAGACGAACCCGAACCCGAAAATCGTGCCATACATATGAACCCGAACCCGACCCGGATATTCACATACTGACCCGAACCCGACCCGTTCAACCTGAATTTTTTTTTTTTGAGCAAATTAATTATTAAAATTAACACTACTACAAAAAAAACAAATTTATATAATAAAATTACATTAAAATCATATAAAATTATGTCAACTTTCATTTTTAAGTTATATTTATAGCATAAAATACACACCTAATTTAATTTATGACATAAAACATATTTTAAAAAATATAATATAATAGAAATGTGTTAAATGGATCAATCCGCCAACCTGACTGAGTTGACCCGAACCTGACCCGTTTAGCTAAACGGGTTCACGGGTTCAACCTGAAACTGACCCGAACCAGTTTAGACTAAACCCAAACCCCACGAATTTCATGTTAGGTTCGTGTTGTATCAGAAATTCATACCCCGAGTGTTCACGGGCTTCGGTCCTAAGTGAGGGGTTTCTTCGATTTAAAAACGAGTGTATCCCGACGTAATGAATTTCATGATGAGTAGCGTGGATTTGTTTTCGGTTCAAACAAAAAATATACATATCGTTAGTCCAGATCTCTCTATTCCTCTCGTTCTTCCGTCTACCAACAGAACACAATCATCATCACCCAAAAGGTAAACCCTAACTTCAAATCTCTCACCTTTCAACCTGTTCTTCAATCCAATCACCGTTAATTCGATATCTCATCCAGGTTTCATTAATCCATCTCTCAATATCAAGTTACAATTAGCCAATTAGGTATTTTATTAGATTACCTGTTTGTTTTAGGGTTTCAATACAACCTATATAGTGATCGATTTTGTTCTGGATTTGAATAATAATTGAATCTGCAGGTGAGTTGAGAAGAATTGTAAGGAAATATGACGACTGCTGCTAGACCTACATGGGCACCGGCTAAAGGCGGTAACGAACAAGGTGGAACACGTATTTTTGGGCCTTCGCAGAAGTATTCTTCCAGGGATATTGCTTCTCACACAACCCTCAAGCCCAGGTTAGGTTACTTTTTTATGTATTTCTTAAATTTTGGTATTATGTTGTTGTATTATAGTATGTGAATATAGATACAGTAATCTTTAAAGATAGATTTAAGTGATATTACGGAATCGAGATTGATCGTAGGAGCATACATTCAATAACCTAGGTTTAATAGACTGCTATGAAGGATGTTTAGACTTGTTCTAGTTGCAACATATGAGATACTACTTGTCGGTGGCTTATGCGGAGTTATTGGCTTTTTCTTTTCTAAGTTGTGTTCAAAACAAAGATTGTAAAAGAAGTTTTTTTCTGGAAAACTTTATAGTAAAGTTGGAACTGATGAATGTCAAGACAGGATCGGAAACCCTAGGGGAGAAAGAATTGAAGAGAGTGAAAGAACTCTTGTCCATGGTTTATCGATCTAAGTTTATTGTCTTTTACATGAATGTGTGCCGTGATCAACCACATGAAAAAGTTTGTATTTGTAAGTAAGGAATCCTACTTGGTAGAGTAAAATTCTATAAGGTTGTTGACAGACGAACAAACAAACGTGCCATGTATGATTCCTCTATATTATGAGATAGAGAGGCTGCTCTCAATGAGACCCGTGGCTTAAAAAACCTTTTTTGTACGGTATAAAAAGGTCACCCATAATCTTTGATCTCTATTCTCATCTAAAGATTTAATTATTAATATTAACACTTACAAACTATGATGGTGTGATTTTTGTTTAGTTAAATGCTGTGTTTACGCTGTTGCCATATTTGTTTATTTTTTGATTTGGTATTGGTTGCTACAGAAAGGAGGGTCAAGATACACAGGAAGAACTAGAAAGGAGAGACCTTAAAGAGGAGTTAGAGGAGCGCGAACGGAGGCATTTCTCATCTAAAGACAAGGGTTATAACGGTAATTAAACTTATATTTGATCTTTCTTTGTAATTTTGATGTGGCGTGTGCAAACAGCTGACCTTTTTTTAACTGATTGTTTGTGGTATGATTGCAGAGGACAGAGATCGTAGGAAGGGTGGTTATCATCTACTAGAAGGTTGATATTACACATAATAACTGGATATTGTATCTTTACTGATTGTTATTATAGTTTATCGATGTATAGTCATGTGTGCTAAATTTAAATCTAAAGAGTAAACTATTTTTGATATAGGGTCAAAGAGAGAAGTCGAGGATCGAATCTTTCCGCGCAGTGCAGATGCTGATGATGCTGACGAGGATGATAAAAGTGATGATGACAGGTATCTACTTTTTTTTAATACAGTTTGGGTTATTTTTATCATTAAAATGCATGACATAACACTAGTGTGTTAGTTGATTAACTAGAGGTGGAAAAGTGGGTAGGTTGAGTAACAGGTTGAAACAGGCACTTTTTTGGTACAGGTTAGAGTGGGTAGAACTGAGGGTTGAGACACGTTTTGTTCACAGTTTATAACTTTGTGTTGAACATGCTTATAAAAATTATATTGTTCTAGGAGATTGAAAATACAGTTTGGACAATTTTTGACCCGTTTGAGCTGTCTTTTTAGCTGATAGTTGTTTACTTTACCCTTGTGGCTCATAAGGGACAAAATATACGAATCAGCAACACATTTTAGTTAATGTTGCATAACTGTCACCCCTAGAATTGATCATTTTTTAACATCCAGTGATCTGATTTGTTATTGGTTGTCTGTTCAGTCTCCTTATAATCTGTTTATAGTAATTTTATTCACAGTTCGATTTTATCCATGCTACTATCATGTATAAAATTTGTTTGTGCATTATATTGGTTTGACATGTGATGTGGTTTAGGAGTAATGCTGTAATTTTTAATATATTTAAGAAAGGCTGACTGAATCTTTGAGTTAATTTAACGACCCTGATATTCTAATATTTCTGACTTTTTTTTTTGGTTAGTGATGAAGATGATGACGACGAGGATGACGAAGAAGCACTTATGGCAGAGCTTGAATTAATAAGGAAGGAAAGAGCCGAGGAGAAACGCCGCCAAGTGAGTTTTCTTTAAATAATTTTTTTTTTTTTACTTTGGATGGGTTGTTTTTTTTTGTTTGTGTCGAATTTGGAAAAAAAAAAATTAGCTAAAGCCTAAAAGGGGAACATGTCAATTCGGTATAACAGGTCAAACAGGTTGAAACTTCAAAATTGTTCAAGGCCTATTCTTAATGCAGTCTTTCTAAATTTTTTTTCATAGATTTGGATTATTGTTTTGATGCTATTTTTTTATAAGTCATAATTAACATTAATTATGGGTTTCGATTAACATGGCATTTAGGGCCATGGTAACGATCGATGTAAATATGTTGGTCAAAAAAGCAACCAACATTAACATCTAAAAAGTGGTGATTTATCAGCTACTTGTTAAACATCAACGAGTCAACGACTAACCACCTAAAATGGCATGTAAGTCGGTTGTTAACCATAACTCTTAAGGGCTGTGTCCAATGAAATCTTACATTAATTACAAAAAAAAAAAAAAAACGGACAAAATATCAGAAAGTGTTTGTGGGTCAACTTGGCCTGGTTGTTTTGGGGTTAACATTGTTATGTATCTTAGTTGAGGGCTGCCTGGGTTGGAATAATAAAAGACCATTTTTACAGGAACGTCAAGAGCGAGAAGAGGAACTTAAACTTAAAGAGGCGGAGACAATACGAGGAAACCCGTTGCTTAATAACCCAACATCCTTTAATGTAAAACGAAGGTTAGTTGCCATATCTATCTATCTATGTTCACTTGTACAGGTAGCTATTTCAACCCATTTGCTCTATGCATGGGTAATTTTGGGTTATTTGTTATCTCTTATGGGTCAAATAAGTAAATAAAAAGAATTGGTATAAAGTGAAAGGGCCGAAAGAGTGAAAGCCGCCAAAAAATGTAGTATTATAAGTTATAACTGCCCAGATAACCCATTTACATTATATTACTATTTTTATTCAAAAAATATTTATTTTTCATATATACTGTTCTAAAAGTTTAAAAAGTTCATATTTTTTTTTATTTCTAGAATTCATGATATCATATTTTCCAATTTCGAAATTACAACAGTACAACACCAAGGATACCTAACTTACCCTTCATTCCATATATTAAATCAAATAAACTCGGCTACTTATCACAATGCATTGTCTTATTAAAGATGATTCATGGTGATATGTATATCTACTTGTTTATTTAACTAGACAAACTTTTATAACTTACAACCTTACAAGTAATCGAGTTATTATATTTATCATGGAGTGGGTAAGTTACTGTTTTGAAAGGGTAAATAAAATATATGTATATGATATCAGTGAAATTTTATAAATTATAAAATGTTATGAGCTTACAAAAACACTAGAAATGTTTTGGACAAGTGTTTTGGGTCAAACCGGTCCCATCACATGTACCAAAATGTTACCCGTTCTACCAATTGTGTCACCTTTATTGATGTGTAATCTTTCTGCTGCTTGACGCCCGATCAAATATCACAGGTGGGATGATGACGTGGTTTTCAAGAACCAGGCTCGTGGGGAAACCAAGGCTCCAAAGCGTTTTATCAACGACACCATTCGCAGTGACTTTCATCGCAAGTTTCTTCAGAAATACATGAAGTAAATCGAGTTTTTTTTTGGGTATTATTGGAAGCAGAATGTACAAGAATTTCTGGTTCCATAACATATGGATCTGGTTCGTTGCATCAGTTTCTGACTATGGTTGTATCATGTTTGACTGTATTGAATTTGACCCTCTTTCTGTAATGGTTCTACTTGAACAGTTATAATGTACATTTGTTTTTCAAGTTCCCTGCCTTCATATAATTGGGCATAGTGTGTTGAAGAAATCAACTCATTTAGGGTTATAACTATTCAGTCAAAAACGCGTTTAGTCGAGACGCTGTTGTTGCATCTGAAGTAGATGCAGTGCGAAAGAGTTGGGGAATGATTTCTTGAATCTTTCCTTTTGTTTTAAATTTTTTAAGAAACTACATGTGGTGCCAACATTTTGTTCTGCTGTCATGTTTTTGTCATCTTTGAAACTTGGTATAGATAGATGAATGTTTGTTTTAACGTCAGGTATTTCAAAATTTTCATTTCATTAGTTTAGAGAACAAAATGTTGAACTCCTTTTTGTCGCAGCGCTAATCACCGGTGAACTGTTGAACAAAAGAAAACAGGATATTGTACCCCCCCCCCCCCCCCCGGTTCCAATATTCTGCCTCAAATTTCACTTTTCAATTCTCGCAAGGGTTTTTTTTCCAGTTTTATTGCCTAGTGGAGATGGGATGGATATGATTTGCTCGTGCCACGATTATACTTCAGTTGTCCGTCAATGATCCAAATTTGCCGTTAAAAAAAAGTGCGTAATTTCTTAAAAGCCTGAGTAAACAGTTGAAACCAATGTTTTCATAACTGGAACGGACATCGAACCGGTCTCCTTACCGGTCCACTGGTCAAGCCATTCGGACCAAATGTAGGAACCGGATAATGCCGTAAATATTATAAAAATAAATAGGTTAAAATTGAAAATTATTAATAAAAAACCGGTCCAACCCCTAAAAAATCCGGCTCAATTTGACTGTTTGACTTTGACCCAGATCGATTTGACTTGGTCTATGCATTTACGCTACATCGACATATAACACCAAACACCCAAGCGCACAACAAATCTTTACAAAGTTGTAATTACATAGTAATTTACACACAACCAAGAAATATCAACCTAATACAGTTGCTAATGAAATCATACAAATTTTACCCTGACAAAATCACTCTACTTAACACCATTCCTCTAAAGGGTAGGGTCTCATGATTCATGAACCCAAACAAGCTGCATTTACTAATAATATACAAATACAAAGAATCCTCCCACCTGGAGGGCATTTTAGTCTTTTTCTGCTTTATCCTGTTCATCCAAAACAAACTCTACATACAGATTCTTTAGAGCTATAACAACTGTTGTTATCAGTGGCCCCATTATCGCTCCCTGCGTCACCATATTTAACAGTTAGAACTCGCAAAACACGCAATAAATCTAAGCGGGTCAATACAGATAACATAACACTGTTTAATAAATGGGTCAAGAGTCAGGACAGGGTTGACCTGGTCAACCCATTTTCAACCCGCCAATGTGTTATAAGTTCAGGTTTAAAAAGTTAAAAAACTACAAGTTCAACCCGGCATCCCGTTTACAACAGCTGCCCTAACTAACCCGTTTAACCTGACAACCTGTTTGACCCGTTCATATACGGGTCGGGTTTGGGTTGCGCTATATGAAGCCCCCAACATGAACCGATTACCACCACCACCATTCAGTTGCACTGTAACCCTATTTCAACGCTTTTTGTCCATGTCTTTTTTGGATTTCTGGATACTTAATACACTAGATATTAACTATAATTAAAATTTCAAAAGTGCGTAGATTTTTTGTAAAAAAAGTTTTTAGAAATTGTGAACACAAGAATATATTATTATATTTTGCCATTTGGGGTAACTTGCAAACAAGTCGATGCGTTTCATTTTTATTAACCCAAATTTGACTTAATCGACTACCATTTCTACAGGATCCGATCAGGGGTCGGTGGCCATTATGACTCATTTAAAGTTAAATGGGTCAAATACAAAATCAGCATCATCATACTTAGTAAATCCCACCAATAGCAAGGCTAAGGTAGAGTCTAAGGAGGGTAAGATGTAGACAACCTTACCTCTACCCCGTAGGAATAGAGAGGCTGCTTCCACCCCCGGCTCGATAGTAGTTTTGCATCAAGCCTTGGACATAAGGCACATAACACTCAGCAATTGGGACAAAGGCCAATTAGTGCATGTACCCCCTAGTCTTTCGGCTATCAACGCCACCACACTTAGCAATTGGATCAAATACAAAATCTTAGTTAAAATGGAAATGGATCACAGACCGAAAGTCCTTCAGCGTACATTGAAATTTTATATTAGAAAAAAAGCGATTATTGTTATTATTGGAAGCATGTTCAACACATTCAAAGACTAATAGACAAAAATGCTTATTCTAGCTCAAGCCGATCCGTTTTGACATGTTAGCATGTTACACAACCTACCACGATATGCTCATTTTGGCATCTTAAGTATCTCAAGAAGTAAACGAATATGGAACAAAGGGGTATATTAGTAAATTTACCTCGACTGCAGACGGGAACAAAGCGACCCCACCAATAATACTAAGCCCAGTGAGATAAGCACTATTGCCCGGTATGTCTTCTTGAATTTCAGTCGTACCATATTCAATAAGAACAAAATGAATAATCGATAAGCAAACCGCAACAACATATTGACCTTCAAGCACCAATTCCACTGCAACGGGAATCGTTGAAATAAAATACGGAATTATTGGGAAAAACGGGCTGATAATCGCAAGACCAGTAGACATATACAAAAAATGAATATCAAACAACCTAAACAATAGCCAAGTAAGACACCCTTGAAAGAACGCAATCTCAACCGTCGCTAAAAGAACACCCGAAATAGCTTTATCAAGAACATCAACGCAGCGGGCCCGGGCCGATCGTGAAATCGGGAGCATACACATAACTTGTTCGGTAACACCACCCGAACCCGACGTTATAAGCGAGTACAAAACCCATATGAAAACCATCGTTTGTGAAACAAAGTTTAAAACACCAGCAGCCCCCGATACGATCGACCCGATAATCACAAAAACAAGCTTACTACTACCACCGATAATCGATGTACTACTAACAAACACATTTTGCAGCACGTTTTTCCCTTGAAAAGCGATAGCTTTTGCTTTTTGAGTGATATCTTCTCTACTAATCACAACTTCTTTAAACAAACTACTAATCTCGGGATAAATCTCGGCCCATTCCCGGTTAACAACCCGTTTTCTCAAATTTAGAATCTTTTCAGCATACGGGTTTGGTAAACTCAACGAGGTCAAATGGGCCGAAGTGTTGGAAAACCGCGGTGAAACAATATTCTTAATCTCTTCAACAAACTCCGTCATGTTATACTGCATAGCCAAACTATCGATCTGTTCATACACGGTCTCGTAAAACTGCGTCGTGTATCGATCCAACATACCCGACACATCGTTCTCATCCATCCATTGTTTCAAACCGATCTTCTCCGCGTAATTACTCTCCTCAACATGTGACTTAACCGTAAAAACCACATCTTTCCCCTCCATCCCAACCTTATACGAAAAAAACAAAACCATACTCATCATCCCAACAATCATCCCGACAATCAACCCGATCGCAACAATCGTCTCGAGCCGCTTCAACACCGGCTTAGTAAAAAACCCCGAATACGGGCTTCGCTTAAAACTCTTTCGCCTAAACGACGTAACATAAATCATAGTACTATCCACAGTTTTAGAAGTAAACATAAACCCTAACACCAACAAACAAACAGCCCCAAACCCACCAAACTGCTCATAAACCATGACAAACACCCAAAAAGACAACAACCATCTTAACAAAACCGAAAATTTCGACCGTTTTCGCTTCATAACCTCCTGTTTCTTCCTTTTCCAAACAATCTTGAAAAAAAATCTCCCTGATTTCAACAAGGGCACCTATAAAAACCCTGAACATATATACAGGGATAGCTAGTATAGTTTCAGTAAGCCCTAATTCTAGAGGCTCAGACCAGAACGACACAAGGGTTTGCTGGATACCTCGTAAAGGGATCGAACATAGTACGGCCCAAAGAATTGGTCGGAGATATTGTTCGAGAAGTTTATAAACGCCGAAAAAGATGAAAAATGTGAAAGCAAAACCGGCGTGAGCCATAGCTATGTATAGAGCCAGACGCACCTGAGGGTCGCCGGAGAGTGAAGCTTCGGCGGCTGGTGGTGGTGTTGGTGGTGCCGGAGACGGTGGGTCCGGTGGGTTGGGGGTGGATTTGGGTTTGTGGGTTGAAGCAGATCGGAACATTTCTTGCCACGGTGGTGAGTGGGAGTTTGGATCTGTGTATGGTACTACTTCCATATTTGAAGTTACTACTACTCAGTTGGTTTTGGTCAAATAAATCAATAGACTTGAAAGAAAAGTTAATTGAGGAGATGATTAGATAATGTGGAAATGAATGGATGTTGTGTGGTGTGTGGAAAGGTACAACTTTTTTTTTTTTTTTTTTTTTTTTTTAACGGCAAATTCTAGATCACTGACGGACCACTGGAGTATAATCGTGTCATCAGTGAAACCACCCGATCATATCCATCTCCACTAGGCATAATGTCTATATACCAATTCAGGAGGAAACCCAATAAATATGGGAAAAATCCCCTTTATGTGAATCGAACCCAGGATCTATTGGTCTCAAAGTCTTATCCCACCCCAAAATGCCACTAGGCTATAAAGCGAAGGGCGTGGAAAGGTACAACTGGCTGCTGCTGCTTTTGTGTAATTAAAATGAGTGTAAAAAAGCTGGAATTGGTAATGAATAATGATTTGTGAGTGAGTGAGTGAATGATTGGGTTATAGACGTGGGGACAAGCATGTAATAAACATGGTAATTAACGTGTGTGAGATCGGTCTTGTTGGTCCACCGTGTTTTTTCTTTTCATGGTTATCGACTTATTGGTGTCGGCAAGACTTTATCTTGGAAGAAGAAGACGATGATCTGCTCGGATTCGAATTTCGAAGATCTTGATCTCGGGCAAAGGATTTATGGTTATGTTTGAATGTTTTTGTTGTTTTAAATGTTTCAGTGATATCGTGTTATTTGTAGTGGTGGATTAAGGAATTTTTTTTTTCATTTGTGTTGAATTTTTAGTACTTGATTTTATATTTATTGGTATGGTTGGTGTCGAAAAACATCTCTCAATACTTGTTGCGTCCGATAGAACTAATGATAAATTCAATATACAATACATAAACGTACATACCAGAATGTTTCTATGTTTAAAACATCAGTCTTACAAAACTAGAAATTGTTCAAATATGCAAATTTTGTATCCAGTTCCAAATTATCAGTGTAGGTCGATTTGTTTTTTCATTGTCATCAAAATCATATATGAATACATCTTGGTGTTATTTTTTATATATCATCTCAGCGAATGGTGTTATTTTTTATATATCAAACTCAACAAAGTTATCAACTGAACTTAAACAACTCATACGAATAAGTAATTTAGGTGTTATATCTTTAAGTTGGTTCATGTACTCTTGATGTTGATATTGTATATCTAGCACCTCTTTGAAACAATCATACTCATAAGAGTGGCGAATGCAATGCTTGTCCTTTGTTTTGACTTTTTAGAGTTTAGGGTTCACAAGGGTATTCTTTAAACAAGTAACAACACAAGCGGAATGCTTTATTAGTTTTTATAGTATACTTTAACCAACTTCCCTAACTATCAAACCTTTTCGGAAAATTATGACATCTTGGTTGATAAGAGGAAATTAGTTTCTGTTCGACAAAATTTTGATGGAAGATTATCCACATCTATTTGTTTAGGATTGTTAGAAGATGAATGTTCAAGTTTCCTTTTTGAACGGCAAATTTGGATCACTGACGGGCCACTAGAGTATTATCGTGTCACTAGCGGAACCACCCGATCATATCCATCTCCACTAGGCATAATGCCTATACACCAACTCAGGAGGAAAACCAATAAATATGAGAAAACCCCCTTGTGAGAATCGAACTCAAGACCTATTGATCTCAAAGTCTTATCCCGCCTCTAAAATGTCACTAGGCTATAAAGCCATGGGCAAGTTTCCTTTTTAATAAAAATCTTTCCATATCCCTAAAATTGAGTTTTTAAACCCAAACCAACCAACAATTTTCATCTCACACTTTAGGTTTCAATAAGGAATAATTTTTTTTTTTTTTTTTTTTTAAAGAAATATGTGATCAAATTCCCAGACAAATTACACCAAGATAGCCGGTAAGCGGGCAACAAGCTGCGCCGCTACCCCCTTTTGAATAGCGAAACCTAACCTAGTAAAAACGAAACCCCGATCTCTAGGAATAATTATAAAAGCAAATAACAAACATTCAAGTAATATATAAATTAAAGATGAAAAAACACAAATGAAATAATAAAGTAAAATTTAGAGAAAAAGTTCAAAATACAAACTTAAAATGGGGACTATATGGGATTGTTTTGGAAACGACAACACCGCCCGTTGTTCTTATTGTCTCTTCCTTCGTGTTTCTAGTTCACAATGTTCTTTTTTATCATTGTTATTTCTATTCCATTCATTAAATTGGGGGATGGATGGGGTTAGGATAATGGTTATTGGGTTTATGGATTATTAAATAACAGGCTTTAAATGGGGTGAATTTAAAGATTTTATAATGGATTAATGGGTAATGATCCAATTAACTAATGAGCTTATAGTATAAATATTTTGTTATTTTTTATATAGTTTATTGGTTTATATTTGTAAAATTTAAAAAAATTACATTAATTTTTTGGTGTCATTGGTCATAAAATTTCGTCATGAGTGTTGATGTTGAAATTTATTGAGTGTCATTCGGGATTCGGTAATATATATAGTAGATAATTTTTTACTAGGTGTCAGCGACACCAGACACATGCTTGGGTCCGCCTTGGTTATTGATAACGTTGATGTGTTATATATCTTATGACGAATTACCGAGGTAAAAATAATAAGATTACTTGGAAAGAGCTTAGAAATAGTTTTAGAATTCTTTTGGACAAAGGAACATGATTGATGTTATAAATAAGAGTAAATTACAAAAATCATCCTTTATATATGTGATTTATTACAAACTGTGTCCTTTATCTTTAATAATTACAGAAGACGTACTCGATGTTTGCAAACATTTGCAAGTTATGCCCTTTAGCACTAACTCAGTTAATTTTTTGTGGTTAAATCTGACCAAATGGACCCCACATGAGGGTATTTTAGTCATTTTATTCTCATGTGTGGTCCATTTAGTCAGATTTAACCACAAAATACCCTCATGTGGGGTCCATTTGGTCAGATTTAACCACAAAAATTAAATAAGTTAGGGCTAAAGGACATAACTTGCAAGGGTTTGCAAACATTGAGTACGTTTTCTATAATTATTAAACACAAAAGACACACTTTGCAATGAGTGACATACATAAAGGACGATTTTTGTAATTTACTCTATAAATAACTATTAAACATCATGTCTTTCAAAATTCAAATGATGACGGTCTAACAAAAAGACATCGATAAACCTTAAAGTGAAAAAGAAATTTCATATATCTTCAAAACACAAATTTCTAATGCGTGATATACATTGCTATTTAGGGATGTTTAAAAGCCCGTGTGTAAGACCCTAATTCACGTTTGATCAAAAGTCGCAGCGGAAGTTCATGTCTAAAATTTCTTTCATTATAAATACCTTAACTTATTTAGAATTTAACTTTAACATAACTCTTTCACATAAATCCATCAATCGACTTATTTACTAAGTAAAAACATAGCTTATGTTTACTACATTATATACATCAACGTTCCCGTACAATCTCTCTAGTGACTCGATCCTCGATCTCTATTCCTTGATGATCCTCATGGCTCGTACTACCTGCGCTCACCACATAAAATTCATAACATTAGTACGTATCATAAACATATAAGATTTATTCACGTTTATTTTTCATTCCATTAACTCTTTACATTCCGGTTTTCCGTCTGATCATACAATCCGCGGTAAGACTTCTTTGATATTCCTGCGTTACACTTCATTCACCAGGCACACTATTATTATCGTTAGTACTCAATTTCATTGAATGCATGCGTACATACTTTCATACAAACTTATACATATGCCTACGATCACACATAACAACTTACATACATACGTACCTACATACATACGTACGTATCTACATACATGCATACCTAAATACATACATACATATTACATGCCTTCACACAAACCTACATACGTGCATACATTCGTACATACTCACTTGCGTACATATACGTACTACCTACATACACACCTACATACATACATTCATACATACATTCATATCTTCACGTATGCCTACAAACGTGCATACGCTCATATATATCCCTACTTGCATACATCCAAACATACTTTCATTCATATATATCCCTACTTGCATACATCCAAACATACTTTCATTCATACATACAACCTATATCATACATACATACATACATACATACATACATACATACATACATACATACATACATACCTTCATACGTATCTACACTTCCTAAAACAAGGAATAAATTAGTCATTCTTAGCTTATACGCGTTTAAAAACGGTCCGGACGGGTTCGCAATGCATCAACGGTTAAAATAAACGATTTTCGCGAAACTGACACATGCTCGCGTAGCGCTAGCACATGCTCGCGCTACGCTAGCACCTGTTTTCGACAGAATGTTGTTTGCTGGTGCTGCAGATTCCCAGCATAACCCGATTTCACGGAAACGAGCATAACTCTCTCGTTTTTAATCCGTTTTACCCGATTCTTTTTCCTATACGTCCGTAATTTAATTCTCCATATAATGGAGTTAAAAATCCAACATCCAACATAATAAAATTTCAGACTTTTAACTCTTCGGCTTATTACCCTCTTACCAAATTTTGACCCGTTCATGCATTCATCAACATAACTTGATTGTTTGACCTAAATTCCTCATGAACCCTATAATTTCAACATTTTCTATCATAAAAGATTAAGTTCTCGGATGTCTTGCATCCTCTTGACCCATTTTCGCTCAAGAGCTTATTTTGACCCGTTAAGGGTATTTGCGTATTTTAAGGTCCTTAGCTTACGAAAATCATACTTCTCGCTTTCTTACTTTTTCAAAACATTCATTTAATCAAATAGCTTGTTTGTAATAGACATTTAAGGTCGTTTGCCCGATATACCTATCAAGGGCGTTTTTGTCAATTTCGCTCTATCATTAATCAACAAAGGAATTCCTTGCATAAGTAACCAATCCTACTACTTAGCTACAATTCTTAATCACACATACCTTGCTCGGATCAAAACTAAGATCCGTTTAATACTTCATCGACGTCATACAATTCATTCCTATTTGACCTCAATTATCATATTTAATTAAGTTGCATATAACTTTACATAAGCAACTAAGAAGTGATTACGAAATCACTTACCTTATGCGTCCGTGCTCGTATCCGATCTCTTGCCTCCTCTTGGCCCGTTAACACCTCGTGCTTGAGCTCGTCTCGAAGTGATTCCTATGCTTCCATTTCATCGAAATCACGCTCTTATTAGCATACTCATTTATACATGTTAACGGTCATATCATTAGTCATTTCTAACAAACGTAACTCATATAGCCATAGCCATATCCGTTTGCACTCATGTAATTCATCATGTCATCGCATTAAACACACATAAGTCTAACACGCACCGTATAACTTACTCTAATCTTACAATTATGACAACACGTCTAACCATTCTTCTTATACCCAGTTGACTTTTAGAAGTCAACGGTTCATTTAATTTAACTTTCGACTTATCATTATATACCCGTAACATCATAATCGACTATACGGACGACAATATATACATTTTATCATACGATTGGAGTGCGTACCACCTTTTAAGCATAACGTACAACTAGTTCATGCATATCCTTCTAATCTCATACATAATTCATCAATTTCTTCCTTCTAATCAACATGAATCATACATGCATAAACATCAAACATACTAGTATCATATTTCTTTCAATTCCTCTAACAAGAATCCATCATACAAATCAATATACATCAATATTAAGCAAGAATTTAGACATAGATGATTTACCCATGTCATCATCTTCACCATAACAAACGGGTTTCACCCTTAAACATCAAATTAACCTAAACCATGCATAATCCATGTTCTATATGATGATTCTAACACACACCCATTCTCAATTTCATACAATTTCACGGTTTACATCAAAACCCACTTCGTGCATAATCACCAATCTAACTTTTAAGACATACCTTTGTTACATCCGTTTTTTTTTTTTTTTTTTTACAAAAATTGGGCATGACCCGTTCGTAAAACGAACGTGCCCCCTGTTTTTTAACATAAACATTCAATTAACATTCTACGAACCCGTTGACATAAAACTACCAAAAGCAAAGACGACAAGTTTTACAAATGTACAACTACAAACAAAGTTGGACAAAATAACAAGTCATGGACCAAAAGGATGAGAATAATCTAGCGGAAGCGTTTGGTATAACATGACATGGACACGTGCTCGCTCCAATTCTCCAATTCGCCTAAAGTGAGGATTTACCTACATTCAATAACAAAAATTCAAAAGTTAGACGTAATACTCATTTAACTCGATGTAACAATATATTTGCTTCATTCGTTTATTTGCTTTCATTATTCTTACGCATTCGATTTACCCAATTAAATGGATAATGGCATATACCCTCATGATGAGGTTCAAGCTTATCACTTACAACCCGGTAACATCGGGTTAATCGCTTTCAACATAATTCTTTCTTTCCATCCGTATAACGGATTAAATTTCAAGCATTCGTCATAGCATTCATGACCACCCATTCAAAACGGGTGGTAGCTTATCTTTACTCGACTTGTCCAACTAGAACCGGTCGACTTGTATGACTTAACATAACCTTCATTAGCATAACCAAATCCGCAAGGGATTTGCTATTTCGCATTCATTACAACATAACTTCTAAAACCTTTTTCAACATAAACTCTTACATCTAACCAATCTTTATCTATAAAGGAATTTGCACGAATTGTATTATCAATTATATCATTCAATATCATTCGTAAATCTACTAGTAGAGTAAATAAAGTTCAAAAGAACTTACCTTGATTTTTCGTCACTTTATCTTGGGTATGACTCAAGCTTTCCTTTACTCTCGTTCCTAAACATTGTAACATCACTTTTAGCCTTCACATAAATTTCATTCCATATGTTCATTCATATGGTTATCTTGGCACCAATTAAACATAAACATATTCATTTTTATTCTATTATCCAATTTCAACAAATGCCCAAGTTTAAACCCAAATAATTCAGCCTAGACATTTCATTGAACACGTTGTGTGCGTACCATCTACCAAGCATAGTGTACAAGAAATTTATGCACAACCATTCAAATTCTTAGCAAGATCATTACATTCAACATTTTCACACAATTTCCACTCTAATTCAGATTTATATAACATTAATCTACAACATTTATCTTCACATATCAAAACTACAACTAATTAAACACACATATCATCAACATTTCCATGGCATTGTTACCTACAAGTGGGTTTACATAAAAACATCAAGATAATCCGAAATCCAAGCATAATTCAAGTTTCGTGAGATGATTCTAACTCATTACCATCCTAATTTCGCATATATACACGGATTAATCAAAAACCCATTTCATCAATGTTCATCATTTCACAAATTGTGACTTACTTGATGTAGGAAATGCTTAGGGGGTCATCATTCTTAATCCATGCATTCCACTAGCCTTCAATCTCCTCTTTAATTTGAAGGATTTAGTATGTTAGGGTTTTTAAGGGGGAAGACTCTCTCCTGGCCTCTCTCACGATCGCACACACATACATACCCATACTTGGCATTTTTTTTTAAATATTTCAATTACACACTTTTCACTTAACCCCCTCATCTATTAGAACAAGACACTTCTTCATAATTACATACTAACTTAATAAACTTCCATGCCTAGTTATAATATTTTAGATTTGTCAAATACTATAAACTTTAATAATGGTAAAATTTTATATTTACCATTTCTTTTCACTAGGGTATTGCACTTAAATATTTTAACATGTCGTACGGAATTTGGGGTGTTACAAGTCTACCCCCTTAAGGAAGGTTTCGTCCCCGAAACCTCAATACATACCCTCTGACTGGTCTAACAGTATCCCTTCGTAATTACATACCTCGAACTTCGACAACATGCTTTCATTCGATCATCCATCATGATGAATCGGTCATTACTACTCTAAAACTTGTCTAATACACCTGGTAAATGAACCTTGCATGATTCAGTGTTATCCTATTACATCATTCCATGATCATTGTTCATTTGTTCAAGCTGATTTCTCAAAACTTATCTGTCAAGTTAATCATTCCCGCATACCTCTAACATCTACTTAGGGAAATAATTATCATAATATTCATACTTGTTCATTCATATTCATTCATATAAAGTCACAAATCATGCATCATTTAATAGTTGCTAAGTATATATATATATATATATATATTTTTTTACAATACCTACATATAATCTTTACCCGAGACCAATATTTCTTTCATTGATGATTCCTCATAAGTGCATGGTTACACACAACTTAATGTATACGGTTATACAAATCATGTACCTACTATCTTGCTCTAATCTTTTACCATTTATCCCTAGGTTACAAGGGCCAACATAAGCCTTTAATCATGCCATCAATATGATCGTGTGATCAATACTTACATTTGAGTAACTCATATTACACTCGAGGTGTCGTTATCACATTCCATAGCCGTCATACGTACGTAATTCCTTCTAATAATTGTAATGCTAAGGCAATTCCCTAACTATGTACCATAATGGATTAACTCTTACTTATATACTTACTAAGGTTTCGTTAATACGAGATTATAAGCTTATTACACATGCCATCTCATTCCACGTATGAGTTACATATAACTTGGTACAACCCTTCTTTCGATAATTTAGTTTACACTCTATCTCGTAGGGTCGTCTTATAACACGAGCCATGAATCTAGGTATACAAACTCTAATTCGTGAACATTGCTTTAGAGGTTTACCTTCAAATAAGTCCTCACATACGCTAGTTAGCCTGACTAGGGGCAGGATCCATTAAATTTTTCAGTCATTTACTCCATTAGTCGTAAAATTTTCATGTCTTAGCGAAATCCTATCTTATATTCCTTGCAAGGTTTACTTGTGGCAAAATATCTTTTATGCCAAATTCCATTCAAATATTCTCTTCTTTTTTTTTTGTTCGATATGCGGATCAACTCTTGCCATATTTCCATAACGACATTTAGTAATTCCATCACTATTAGCATAAACAATTGTATGTGTTAACGATCATACCGGCCGCATCATTCACATTTGACTCTCGTTAGTCAATTCTGACAAGCATAAAACATATACTCAGATTCCCATTCTTTCAAATTCTTATATTTCGTCATGTCCTTCATAGTACGCGTATTGATTTAACATGTTCCATACAACTCCCTAAAATCCTACTTTTACGACCATAAGTCAAATCATGCTTCTTATGCATAGACGCTTAGTTGTCTCTCAAAAGTCAATAGTGTTAACATATAACTTACGACTTAACCTTGTTTATTCGTGTTGTTATGTGAGTCTATATAAACATCAATATACACATATCAAAAATCTTGATGTAATTGGCTTACAACCACACAGCCACCTAACCATCGTCACATATACATTCACATACACATGCTCCCACATGTAAGTGCTTTCATTAGTCACAAGCATATGATATGCTCATAATGAAAATACTCATTTAACTACTTCGTTCCATATCTACACAATTCAACGTTCATCGTTCACAACACAATCAATCATCTATTACACATCCTAATTCATGTTTCTTACCATGTTATCTTATCAAACCAATTTCCATTGGCAATTCATCTAACACACATTCTTATACAGATCTATTATCTATTATATCATTATCATTCGTCTACATATATTTATCCATTGTTAGCATACAATTCCACTTACCATTTTCACCTAAGCATTTCATCAAACATTTGGTGGGCGTACCACTTTCTAAGCATAATGTACAAGTTTCCTAAGCATATTCCTCCCAAATTCATCTCATGAACTATTACATTCAAACAATTCACATTGTCATTACTTCCACCTCACGTCTAACTATCAAAACTATCATGCAACATCTCATGCACCAACAAAATCACAATTTAACATCTTCACCATTTTACAATTCCAATTGGGTTTTACCACAAATCATTAATATGATCAAAACTGAGTACAATACAACTTCTATTTTCATACCAACCTCAAGCATATAATTAGTACGTTAATACTATACGCATCTAAATTATGCTTACACACATTCTTACATGCATACGCACACATCTACATACATACCTACCTTCCTGCATCTCTACATACATACGTACACTCACACGCACCTTTATACATATATATATATATACACATTTATATACACGCATACCTTCCTACATACTCGTTTGAGATCTCGTATACAACTTACATACAAGTACATTAATGGCTTGGGACCTAAACTTTGATTTACAGCCCATAAACATTAAAGGAATGATAAAAATTACATTTGGGATGACCACCGTAGTCCACGGATAACGTATTGAAGCCCACGTTGCATAATCCACTTAAATAACAAGATTTCATGTACCATTTACGTGATCCTCTAATCAATACATATATATATATTCACATACACGTATTTTCACATGCTAATGCTCCATGATTCTACAATTAGCAAATTTCATTCGGAACATCTATCTAACATAATTTGAACATATCCTTTACTAATTAGCTCGTATGATTTATATTTAGCACATATTCGCCTCTTAATCATACTAGAGCAAATCATTAAATATACATAAACCTCACACCATTCATGTACAAGGTACAAGCCTCTAGTGCATAATTCTATCAAAGCATACATTCATCCGAATTTTCATACGAATTCCAACTCCACTTTATGCATTCGTCATTCATTTCATGCCATTCCATTCGTTACATTCGACTTTTATAAATTTTACTTTATTGCCAACTATCTACATAACTTTACATAACTTATTATATCTTCTAATGCTTACAGGAACATAAAACGGGCATTTCTGAGGAGTATGGGAACTTAATTTATAACTCATAAGCTCTCAATTCATCATAGTTCATTAGTCCGTATTTACTTCATTCGCATTCCTACATTTCATACTTTATCCAGTTATTAAACTTTCGGCATTCATTCGTGTCATTCGACACATTACTCTCGACCTTTACAAGTCTCTTTCCATCGTAACCACTAATTGTTGTTAGATATATCTTATTAGGCATTATTTAGACCCTACATGAACACTTAAATAGGCTTTCGGACAATCCGGTAACTAGAAACGTGAAAATAATACAAGAATAAAATTTTCAGCGGATTGATATTCCACAAGCCGTCGGCGACTAACTTACACCCGTCGGCGACGAGTCATGAATTGTGGCGTCGGCCACTTTTGTCCGTCGACAGACGATTAGGGCGTCGGAACTAAGGAGGCGTCGGCGACGGCATGGAAGCCCGTCGGCGACGGCCGTTCCTTTATTAAAATGCTGAAATTTTTTTTGCCCAGACACAGCTGTGTTGATTATCTGAGTACAATGTCACACAGCTGTGTCAGCCTTGCTATTCACCCTGATCCCAGCAACAAGCATCAATGGTCCACACAGCTGTGTCTCTTAACGACACACCTGTGTGCGACGCCAGATTAGATAAAACCCAATGTTTAACTCCCATTTTTACTATTTCGCATACTTAACTTAAATATTTATCATAAACACACTTTACATACTTGTGTTTAACAAAAACTTAAAATTTTACCTCATTGGCGATCTCGGAGCGAGCACACTTTTGCACGAGCCATCGGTTTGAGTTCGAGCACTATGACTTTTGCCCGAATCCCTCAAACTTTGGCTCTGATACCAACTTGTTACATCCGGTTTTTTTTCTTTTGTTACAAAAATTGGGCATGACCCGTTCGTAAAACGAACGTGCCCCCTGTTTTTAACATAAAATTCAATTAACATTCTACGAACCCGTTGACATAAAACTACCAAAAGCAAAGACGACAAGTTTTACAAATGTACAACTACTAACAAAGTTGGACAAAATAACAAGTCATGGACCAAAAGGATGAGAATAATCTAGCGGAAGCGTTTGGTATAACATGACATGGACACGTGCTCGCTCCAATTCTCCAATTCGCCTAAAGTGAGGATTTACCTACATTCAATAACAAGACTTCAAAAGTTAGCCGTAATACTCATTTAACTCGATGTAACAATATATTAGCTTTATTCGTTTATTTGCTTTCATTATTCTTACGCATTCGATTTACCCAATTAAATGGATAATGGCATATACCCTCATGATGAGGTTCAAGCTTATCACTTACAACCCGGTAACATCGGGTTAATCGCTTTCAACATAATTCTTTCTTTCCATCCGTATAACGGATTAAATTTCAAGCATTCGTCATAGCATTCATGACCACCCATTCAAAACGGGTGGTAGCTTATCTTTACTCGACTTGTCCAACTAGAACCGGTCGACTTGTATGACTTAACATAACCTTCATTAGCATAACCAAATCCGCAAGGGATTTGCTATTTCGCATTCATTACAACATAACTTCTAAAACCTTTTTCGACATAAACTCTTACATCTAACCAATCTTTATCTATAAAGGAATTTGCACGAATTGTATTATCAATTATATCATTCAATATCATTCGTAAATCTACTAGTAGAGTAAATAAAGTTCAAAAGAACTTACCTTGATTTTTCGTCACTTTATCTTGGGTATGACTCAAGCTTTCCTTTACTCTCGTTCCTAAACATTGTAACATCACTTTTAGCCTTCACATAAATTTCATTCCATATGTTCATTCATATGGTTATCTTGGCACCAATTAAACATAAACATATTCATTTTTATTCTATTATCCAATTTCAACAAATGCCCAAGTTTAAACCCAAATAATTCAGCCTAGACATTTCATCGAACACGTTGTGTGCGTACCATCTACCAAGCATAGTGTACAAGAAATTTATGCACAACCATTCAAATTCTTAGCAAGATCATTACATTCAACATTTTCACACAATTTCCACTCTAATTCAGATTTATATAACATTAATCTACAACATTTATCTTCACATATCAAAACTACAACTAATTAAACACACATATCATCAACATTTCCATGGCATTGTTACCTACAAGTGGGTTTACATAAAAACATCAAGATAATCCGAAATCCAAGCATAATTCAAGTTTCGTGAGATGATTCTAACTCATTACCATCCTAATTTCGCATATATACACGGATTAATCAAAAACCCATTTCATCAATGTTCATCATTTCACAAATTGTGACTTACTTGATGTAGGAAATGCTTAGGGGATCATCATTCTTAATCCATGCATTCCACTAGCCTTCAATCTCCTCTTTAATTTGAAGGATTTAGTATGTTAGGGTTTTTAAGGGGGAAGACTCTCTCCTGGCCTCTCTCACGATCGCACACACATACATACCCATACTTGGCATTTTTTTTAAATATTTCAATTACACACTTTTCACTTAACCCCCTCATCTATTAGAACAAGACACTTCTTCATAATTACATACTAACTTAATAAACTTCCATGCCTAGTTATAATATTTTAGATTTGTCAAATACTATAAACTTTAATAATGGTAAAATTTTATATTTACCATTTCTTTTCACTAGGGTATTGCACTTAAATATTTTAACATGTCGTACGGAATTTGGGGTGTTACAACCTTGCGATCCCCTTGTGAAGGTGATCATTAATCCATGTTTCTTCTTGAATTTGAGCTACCATTAACCCTTCAATTTGGTGATCTTCATGGTTAGGGTTTGTGAGCTTCATGGAGCTCCTGGCTCCTTCTCGAACACACCATCGTGTGTGTATGTGTATATATATTTTTTTTATAAATACAAGTTTCATTTACCCCACTTTAGTCCCTCAAGTTTGCCACTAAATAATATTGGCAAAACTCTTGTCTTTTAATACTTCTAACCACACACTTAACTAGGTTAAATAGCCTAGTCATTTATTTCATGCTAAGTCATATAGGACATACGATAATTATAAACATTCGGGTTTGGGGTGTTACAAGTCTACCCCCCTTAAACAAGGTTTCGTCCCCGAAACCTTTCTCACTTCCGTTTACACATACACATATCTATGTTTGACTTCACGGTCACATCATAATTATAAGCAATCATCCTATCTCAATTCATAAGTATTTATACAATTGACTTCTTCTTAACAAATCTATACTTTCCATGCCATACTTCCACGTAACCTTCTCATTTCCTTGACCGGTTAGTAACAGTTCATCGTACATATATATTCAAACCTATAATAATGCTTACTTTCATATGATCCGTTTATAACCGGTCTAATACCTTGTAACACCTCGAAAATTCACGTCCTATAATGTGTTGACACGTGTCATAAAGTTTGAACGTGTGAAAGAAAGTTATAAAAGGACTAAAGTTGACAAACATGGAAAGTATGTGATTATACGGGTTCTAAATGTCAACAATGAATAAATATACTTCATAATAACCCTACATGATGTTTATGACATCAAACGAATAAATCATGGATCATACGAAGCTAAAAGTGAGAGATTACAAACTACAGGGGTTAAACGTGTCAACATGTTTAAAGATATACCTCTGAGTGACCTTTTGACAAACCCGAAGCTTTGTAACGGTTAATTATGCTCACTAGAATGCACGATATAAATTTCATAAAGTTTCGTTGTCGTATGAGAAAGTTATGATCAAACTCGTGTGCGAGGGGTTAAAGTGTTAACATTAAAAGTTAGGACTTTTCGGGTAATAACCGAGTAATCAAGGACCAAATAAAGTGGGTACAAGTCCTAAAGCCCTTGTAGTTAAAGAAGAAGGGGTTAAATTGCAATATATAAAGGTTACTTGACCTTTCGGAAGGGCCAAGAGTCATTTATGCAAAGAATGGAAAATTTTGGAGGCTGATCAGAAGCCTTGCGCACCTCAACAACCACACCGTTGCGGTGCGCAAGGGATGCCCAGATGCAGCAGATTGGCTGTTGGCTGTCTTAAACGTTGCAACTGATCTTTAATCGATTTTCCTCATCTCCCTTGGCTCCTAAACAACCCCTAAACACTTAGGGACACATGTAAAAGATTTGTGGGCACTTGTAGACTTGTGTGTCAACTTCTTATGGTGATTAAGAACACTATATAAAGGCATGAAGTTGCAACTCATTCCTCACACCTTCATTCTGCAATTGAGGAGCCTTCTGGAGCTTCAAAGCAGACCCAAGTCCTTCCTAATCAAGCTTAGGACTTCAGTAAGTGTTCTAATCCTTTCTTAATTAAGTTTTAGCTTAGTTTTAGCTTAAAAGTCAAACCGTCGTAATTAACGGTTGACTTTAAGATTAATCACTAATGGTCCAGTGATTAGTCGAAGTGAAAGTAGTTATAAGTTGGTAATTATGTGGGTAATAAACCCTCAAAAGGGTTCCCCCTGATTCCTACTCCAACTAGGTCAAATGTCGGGTCAAACTTGTATTTAAAAAGTCAACAGAATGTGTAAATTACAATTTGTGCATAATTAGCAATATAGAACATATACAACCTGTTTGATCATTGTTATAACTTAGTAATTAGTGTAAGAACATGTCTAAACATGTTCAACCCGACAATTTCCTGTAAAGACCCGGTTCGAAACCGAAAGTCACATAGTTTGACTTTCACTTTGACTTTCAGTTCTGACCCGTTTAAGCATGTTTTAGAAATGCATTAGAGCCTTGTTTGGACCAGGTAACATGCTAGTATAACCCTCTATGATTACACACCATGGTTCATTAGTTAACCAATTAATATGCATGATTCCGTTAATTGCTCATATGTTGACCATTATGCCCTTATTACCTTAAAACGTGATTTTTGGAAATGTAAAAGAGTAGAAACTTAAATTACTGATATATAAACTTGTATGCAAAGTTTGACATCAGTTTGACTTGTAGATTAAGAGTTATGTTCATTATCGCAAATTTAAAGCTTTATGTTAATAAAACGGCGTAATTAGCGTATAGCCTAGTTAAGCCTACTTTTTGGTATCAAACTTAATACCCACAGATGTAATATATTATTTTTGGATTTTTAAAGATTTTTAATTAATTTTAGGCTGAGCATAACTAGTAGTCGTAGGCTTAATCCGGTAATTGTCGGTTTTGCCCTTACGGGCTATAAAATGAGTTTTACATATCTAAATGACTCCAAACCTTTTGCTACTGATCTTAAATGATAAATAAATTATTTTAAGCCTTCTGGAATAATAAAAATATCAGCTTTAAGTATATAACCCGGAAACGGCTCCTAATCGCCGTTCTAGGCGTTTTTAACGCATAGTATGTACTAGAACTACTTTAGACATACAAGGGTTGATACCTACTGATATTTTAGGCAAATTAGGATATTTTAACAGTAAGCAAAAGTTGTTTAACTCAGACTTCAGTTTTGAGCTTTTCGGCTTATGTGAAATTACCAAAATGCCCCTACGGTGCATAGTTTGGTTATAATTGGTAAATTCACATATATACTTTATCCTACTGTTATAACTTATTAAAATAAGTATTTTTGCTGATTGTATCAGACCTGTAACTCAGGTAAATACTTAAACTCTTTTATAACCTTTTAAATGACCAAACTACCCCTACGGGGCCTAGTTTGTGTTTAAATACGTTTCGGGCATAATGAAAGACATCTTACTGATGTCACAACATATTTTAGGCATAAATTAACTTAGGAAACCTGTATATAGCTCTCATGTATACCCGTCACGCTTATTACGCGTACGGTTCGGTTTATGTAGCAAGTTTACATAAATTAGCCGAAACGGGTCAAACCTTATCGGTTTTATCTCAAAATTCAGAGTGTGTATGAAATACCCATATTATACAAGTCTTCGAACTGTCGGGTCTAAAACACATTCTATTCCGGTCTTCGCTTAATCATGCGTCTGAACCGTATCTTTCAGTAAGACTAACCGGTCTAAGCTTAGGCTTAATTAAAGACCCGTTAGCATCCTAATTGGTTATTTATACCATCATTCCAGACTAGAGCCTTCCGGTAAATGGTACCTACGCTTACTTAAGTGAATACGGCTGAGTTATTAGATTCTTGCTATTTAAGACAGGAGCTAGCTCAGGTAAATACTCTTAACTTATTTTCCCTATACGGGCTTGGGATACGGCACTATAAAAGTACCGCTTGGTCGGGTGTGTAGTTATTTAAATCGTATTGTGATTGATGTACTTACAACCCGTTTAATATGTATTATTTGGTGTATGGCCTTTGGGGGTTAATGACCATGTCCCGGATATCCTTGGCATCATTTTACGAAATGGCCACGACCTAAGCACGGGGTGTAGGCATACACCTGACAGCTGCATTATGTAAAAACTGGTAATCCACTCCGAGGTATCATCCTTGTGGGCATTATACCGGAACTGGTAATCCACTTAGAGGATGATAGCCTGTGGGCATTATACCTGTGGCGTGTCAGTTAATCTAGTCCGGCCCTACAAACCGGCCCTAACGGACGACAAATAAGTAAAACTGTATACAAGATTATATACAAATAATTTTCCCGAGTATAAAAGGTTAATTTTGCCTCTGTGCATTTTAATCAAATTATAAAAGATATTTTTGTGCCACGTGCATCCAAATCAATTTTCTTAAACTCTTTTCAAATGAGTCAGTTGAGTGTATTTACCAGTGAAAACTGACGTATTTTCCAAAAAGGGTAAGTGACAGGTACTGAACGAAATTGACTGGAAGCTCAGGGCGCTAATAAGGAATCTTGCAAGTTCTAGGCGTCTAAAGTTTGTTGAACAAATGATATGTTTAAAGATCCGCCTGTGGATCCTTTACTTTCCGTTGTAATACTGGATATTACTTTATATTCGGAATGTAATAATATTTATCTTTTGCTTCCGCTGTGCATTTATATAATTGTGTTGTTTGACTATGATGATATCAACTACGTCACGATACTCCCCACCGGGCCCACCGGTGACACGTGGAAAGTTGGGGTGTGAAAGGTTGGTATTAGAGCCAACACTGAGTGAATTAAACACTAGTCTTTTGTGTTTAATCTCAGTTACACAGTTGCACATTCTTGAGTCTAGACAAGAACATAGGACAAGTTCCAATTCGTTTCATTGTCTTTTAACTACTTCCTTGATTATTTTTCTGATTAGCCTTTGCATGGGCAAGTCATTTTATTAGGAGTCCCGTTTAGGGCAACCATATACTTGTTTAAATTTTTAAAAGGAACGATTAAGTTTAAAAATATCATTCCTATATTATAAGATCTACCATTATAATAAAAATGGCAAAATCTAAAAAGGACGAGACCTAGCCATACGTCACATTAAGACAGGGCCAAGATGGTAGTTCCACAATTAGATTCAGATCCTTGTTAACGGTTCAATTTAGAAATTGTTCTGCGTTAATTATTAAAAAGAATCTAAAGGGTAAAACCTAGCTTAAGTGTCACTGCAAACAAGGCCAAGATGGTAGAACCTATACAAGAGATTCAAATCCTTATTAAACATTTGAAAGCATATTAACATGCTTGACAAAGTGTGATACGATAAAATCACATAAGTCATTTTTTTGGGGTTATTCTAAAATCCCTTATTTATATAATCATCCCTTATGGATGAAGTGCCCACGGGATGTAATTAACGTCCTCTGGGACTAAAGACAGTGGTAGCCTACAACTCCCTGTCAAGGAAAGGTAATGAACTTTGATTCAAACCTTAATGCCTCGATTCTCTGAAATCGTGACTTATAAAAAAAAAAATTAAACTTATCTACGTGACTAGGCCTTTTGTGCTATTATTGACTTATAATTTAGGATTATGATAAAGATCCTGAACAATTTTATATTTAACAAATTAACTGAAATGTGTATTAAAAGCATGGTTAATAAATCGTTTAAGAACGATAAGTACTGTAAGGGCATCTAAATAAACCTTGCCCTTATTTTCTTTTGTAGCAACTAAGACTACATGGCTGACTCTGACGAGATAAACAGTCATCCTTTGGAAAACCGCGATGATAATGATAGGATTAATATAACCAAAGGAGAGCTCTGTTCACTAATTGACACAGCTGTATCTAAAGTTGTAGCAGAACAATTTAAGGAGTATAGTGGGACACATAGCAGAGCCTCATCTGTACCCCACTCCAAGTCTGACCCTAAGACACATTCAGAGCCTCATAACAAGCCGCCCCCTAAGAAAGAGGAACTAAAGAAGGATGATGATCGACATTCATCAAATGAACACAGTGTTCCATCCAAGAAGATAGTGTTCGATAATGAACCGCATACCAAGTCTTGTAACTATAAGTACTTTGTTTCCTGTAAACCCTGAGATTTCACTAATGGAGTTAAAAATCCAACATCCGACATAATAAAATTTCAGACTTTTAACTCTTCGGCTTATTACCCTCTTACCAAATTTTGACCCGTTCATGCATTCATCAACATAACTTGATTGTTTGACCTAAATTCCTCATGAACCCTATAATTTCAACATTTTCTATCATAAAAGATTAAGTTCTCGGATGTCTTGCATCCTCTTGACCCATTTTCGCTCAAGAGCTTATTTTGACCCGTTAAGGGTATTTGCGTATTTTAAGGTCCTTAGCTTACGAAAATCATACTCCTTGCTTTCTTACTTTTTCAAAACATTCATTTAATCAAATAGCTTGTTTGTAATAGACATTTAAGGTCGTTTGCCCGATATACCTATCAAGGGCGTTTTTGTCAATTTCGCTCTATCCTTAATCAACAAAGGAATTCCTTGCATAAGTAACCAATCCTACTACTTAGCTACAATTCTTAATCACACATACCTTGCTCGGATCAAAACTAAGATCCGTTTAATACTTCATCGACATCATACAATTCATTCCTATTTGACCTCAATTATCATATTTAATTAAGTTGCATATAACTTTACATAAGCAACTAAGAAGTGATTACGAAATCACTTACCTTATGCGTCCGTGCTCGTATCCGATCTCTTGCCTCCCCTTGGCCCGTTAACACCTCGTGCTTGAGCTCGTCTCGACGTGATTCCTATGCTTCCATTTCATCGAAATCACGCTCTTATTAGCATACTCATTTGTACATGTTAACGGTCATATCATTAGTCATTTCTAACAAACGTAACTCATATAGCCATACCAATATCCGTTTGCACTCATGTAATTCATCATGTCATCGCATTAAACACACATAAGTCTAACACGCACCGTATAACTTATTCTAATCTTACAATTATGACAACACGTCTAACCATTCTTCTTATACCCAGTTGACTTTTAGAAGTCAACGGTTCATTTAATTTAACTTTCGACTTATCATTATATACCCGTAACATCATAATTGTCACACCCCGATTTCCACGTGTCACCGGTGGGCCCGGTGGGGGATTATCGTGACACGGTTGGCAACATAATAGTCAAACAACACAATGTTTAATATGCACAGCGGAAGCAAATTTAAAAGATATAATACAACCGAATTTAATATTGTAATGTCAAATGTCACAATATTCGGATGTTTATCCACAGATGGATCGGAAACAAAATATAATCGATAGTTCAACAGACTTCAGGCATCTTAAGCTTGCGAGACTTCTAATGATGCTAAGGAGAAATCCCAGCCAATTTCGCTTAGTACCTGCATTTAATCTTTTTGGGAAAATACGTCAGTTTACACTGGTAAATACATTCAACTGACTCATTTTGGAAAATGATTGAAAATTGGTTTGGATGCACGTGGCATAAACATTTTATTTTAACTTGGGAGAATTATTTAATATTATAATCTTGTGAACGAATTACATGTTCCTTGTGCGTTCAGTAGCCCGGATCTTGTCCGGGTTAAAGGTCATTAGACACACCACAATATTCTTTTGTGCACTGACGGGTGTACGCCTACACCCCGCGCTTAAGTCGTGGCCATTTCGTAAAATGATGCCAAGGATATCCGGGACATGGTCATTAACCCCCCAAAGGCTTTAAGTAACAAGACTGTTTAAACAAGCCGATCAAATTTATTCAATTACCCACTCAACGGTGGAGAATTTGATGCCCGATCAAGCGGTATGCTATATACCGTAACCCAAGCCCGTACAGGGAAAATACGTTAAAAGTATTTACCTGAGCAAAGTATATATCACAATAAGCAAATTGCAAGTAGCTTTTACTGGTCCTCCTAATCTGGAATGAAGGTTTATAATAACCAATTAGAATCCTAACGGGTCTTTAATTAAGCTTAAGCTTAGACCGGCTAGTTTCAAAGATACGGTTCGTACGCATGATTAAGCGAAGACCGGATAGAATGTGATGCAGACCCGACAAGTTCAGAGACTTGTTTAATATGGGTTTATTATTCACATTCTGGATTTTGAGATAAAACCGTTAAGGTTTGACCCGTTTCGGCTAATTTATGTAAACTTGTTACATAAACCGAACCGTACGCGTAATAAGCGTGACGGGTATTCATGAGAGTTATAGACAGGTTTCCTAAGTTAATTATGCCTCAAATATGTCGTGACATCAGTAAGATGTCTTTCATTATGCCCGAAACGTGTTTAAACACAAACTAGGCCCCGTAGGGGTAGTTTGGTCATTTTAAAGGTTGTAAAAGGGTTTAAGTGTTTAACTGAGTTACAGGTCTGATGTAATCAGTAAACATACTCAAATTAATGAGTTATAATAGTAGGATAAAGTACATATGTGAAATTTATCAATTATAACCAAACTATGCCCCGTAGGGGTATTTTGGTAATTTCACATAAGCCGAAAAGCTCAAAACTGAAGTCTGAGTTTAACAACCTTTGCTTACTGTTAAAATATTATAATTTTCCTCAAATATCAGTAGGTATCAACCCTTGTATGTTTAAAATACTTCTAGTACATAATATGCGTTAAAAACGCTTAAAAA
The DNA here is from genome assembly GCA_030545235.1 of Helianthus tuberosus. NCBI lineage: Eukaryota > Viridiplantae > Streptophyta > Magnoliopsida > Asterales > Asteraceae > Helianthus > Helianthus tuberosus. The sequence continues at coordinate 455,091 of CM060376.1, forward strand.
GGCGATTAAAAGCCGTTTACGGGTTCGATACATAAGGCTGATATTTTTATACTTCCAGAAGGCTTAAAATAATTTATTTAACATATCTAATCAGTAGCAAAAGGTTTGGAGTCGTTTAGATATGTAAAACTCATTTTATGGCCCGTAAGGGCAAAACCGACAATTACCGGACTAAGCCTACGACTACTAGTTATGCTCAGCCTAAAATTAATTAAAAATCCTTAAAAATCCCGAAATAATATATTACATCAGTGGGTAAAATATTTGATATCAAAAAGTATGTTTAAGTAGGCTATACGTTAATTACGCCATTTTATTAACATAAAACTTTCAATTTGCGATAATGAGCATAACTCTCAATCTACACCTCAAACTGATCTCAAATTTTGCATACAAGTTTATATATCAGTATGTAAGGTTTCTACTCTTTTACATTTCCAAAAATCACGTTTTAAGGTAATAAGGGCATAATGGTCAACATATGAGCAATTAACGGAATCATGCATATTAATTGGATAACTAATGATCCGAGGTGTATAATCACAGAGGGTTATACTAGCATGTAACCTGGTCCAAATAAAGCTCTAAGGCATTTCTAAAATATGCCTAAACGGGTCAGAACTGAAAGTCAAAGGGAAAGTCAAACTATGTGACTTTCGGTTCCGAACCGGGTATTTACAGGAAACTGTCGGGTTGAACATGTTTAGACATGTTTTTACACTTATTACTAAGTTATAACAATGATCAAACAGGTTGTATATGATCTACATTGCTAATTAAGCATAAATTGTATTTTAAGTATCCTGTTGACTTTTTCTTAGCAAGTTTGACCCGACTTTTGACCTGGTTAGAGTGGTAATCAGGGGGAACCCTTTTAAGGATTTATTACCCACATAATTACCAACTTATAACTACTTTTAATTCGAGATTTGACTGAGCCATTATTAATTAATCTCGAAGTCAAACCGTAATTACGATGGTTTGACTTTTAGCTAAATAACTAAGCTAAACTTAATTAAGAAAGGATTAGCAGACTTACAAGGGTCTAATGGTTGATTGGGAAGTCTTGGAATCAGCTTTGGAGTTCCAGAGATGATCAGAAGTGAGTGCAAGAATGTTTGTAAACTTGAAGGCCTTATATACTAGTTGTAATCACCATGAAATGTTGACAACTAAGGCTACAAGTGACCACAATTGTCCCACAAGTGTCCCTGGGGTCTAGGAACATTTTAGGGGTCGCCCAATAGTGAGAAATACCAGTGAGATCGGTCAAAATCGCGCAAAACAGGCTGCAGACGGTTTTCTGTTCGCTGGGCACTGCTTGCGCACCGTAAGGCTTTATGCTTGCGGTGCGCAAGCCTTCATCAGGGACCAAAAGTTGTTGTTCTTTGACGTTTTGAAGGGACAAGTGGGTATAAACGAATTGTGGACTTCTTATTTACAACATGGGACTTCAATTATCAGTCATATACCCTACCATTTGAATTTGTTTGCTTGGATCCTTTATAAAAGTACCGAAAACTAAGGGTTACCGTAGGAATTTCTTCGTAGGAGTCCACCAATTAAATTATGAATCATTCATTGCTATAGTTCACTGAACTTGAACATATACTAGATGTTTTTAATATGATTTGAGTCTTGGGATTTATATCAAGGTCGTTCAGAGGTGCAAAAGTTAACATGACGACACTTTTAAATCTTGTCAAACATTTTTAATAAATCCGAGTTTATAACGCTTTTTGTCTTACTCGACACGTGTCGTTATTTTATTTAACACGAATTTTCGAGGTGTTACAATAATCGACTATACGGACGACAATATATACATTTTATCATACGATTGGTGTGCGTACCACCTTTTAAGCATAACGTACAACTAGTTCATGCATATCCTTCTAATCTCATACATAATTCATCAATTTCTTCCTTCTAATCAACATGAATCATACATGCATAAACATCAAACATACTAGTATCACATTTCTTTCAATTCCTCTAACAAGAATCCATCATACAAATCAAAATACATCAATATTAAGCAAGAATTTAGACATAGATGATTTACCCATGTCATCATCTTCACCATAACAAACGGGTTTCACCCTTAAACATCAAATTAACCTAAACCATGCATAATCCATGTTCTATATGATGATTCTAACACACACCCATTCTCAATTTCATACAATTTCACGGTTTACATCAAAACCCACTTCGTGCATAATCACCAATCTAACTTTTAAGACATACCTTGCGATCCCCTTGTGAAGGTGATCATTAATCCATGTTTCTTCTTGAATTTGAGCTACCATTAACCCTTCAATTTGGTGATCTTCATGGTTAGGGTTTGTGAGCTTCATGGAGCTCCTGGCTCCTTCTCGAACACACCATTGTGTGTGTATGTGTATATATATATATTTTTTATAAATACAACTTTCATTTACCCCACTTTAGTCCCTCAAGTTTGCCACTAAATAATATTGGCAAAACTCTTGTCTTTTAATACTTCTAACCACACACTTAACTAGGTTAAATAGCCTAGTCATTTATTTCATGCTAAGTCATATAGGACATACGATAATTATAAACATTCGGGTTTTGGGGTGTTACACCGTGGCTCGCGACTCGCTCGAAATTTGAAAAAAGCTTTAAAAAAGCTCAACTTGAAATCAATTAGGTTTTAAACATGTTGAGTCTGCTCAGCTCCATTTGTAAACAAGCCGAGCCCGAGCCAAGGTAGGTTCGGTTCGTGGCTCGCTTGTTGGCTCGCTCGCGTGTCTCGTTTAAATCAAACCCGAAGTTTATTTGTGTGTATACGTGTATTAATCAATGTGTGTGTATATACATATATAAGTTATAATTTAATCCTCTAGTAATTTTTAAGCAATTGTTTTAATTAGTAATATGGTTATTTTTTTTATAGAAAGAATAGATTGTTAAGGTATAATTATTATAAATATAAAGATTAAGGTAACTTGTTCGTTTTTTAATAGCTTGCTCAAAATTAGTTTTATATTAGTCTTAATACTATTTTATTTATTGTTTTTGGGTTTTATATATATCATTATCTGTAAAAATATAAACCATTTTTTTAATAAACGAGCCAGCTTGACGAGCCGAGCCCAAAATTTCAGCTCGTTAAGATAAAGGAGTCGTCTCGGCTTGGCTCGATTTTTAAACGAGCCTGAGCCCCCTTGGTTCGGTTGGACTCAACTCGTTTATAGCCATATTGCTCTTCAGATATGATATATTACAGGCTTAAAAAGGGATATATGAAACCACAACCTCCCCCCCCCCCCCCCCCCCCCCCTATAAAAGTTAACACTAGTATTAGTAATAGTAATAGTAATAGTAAAAGTGTGATTCAAAAGTTTTATACTGACATATAAGAGCGGGCAAGATGAGATGAAATCATATTGACTCACCCTAAATTCAATGAAAGCTCTTGAATCATGCTATATCTTAGAATGTTGTTTTATTGAATTGTAACATTATAGCCGAATTCCACATTGGTTGTGGACATGAAATATTTGGGTTCATAAGACATAGTCTCCCTCAAATACATCAATGTGTTTGGGGCGAATAGACAATGATTTCATAACAACTCCATAGTTATGCGTGCTTATATGAGAGTACAATCAGGACAAAGGTAGCCAAAAACAAATCCCTAAGCTAATTGTTGGTAAAATAACAAATATTGGTCGTATGACAGAGCAAATGTTACATGAACAATATAAAATAAAGTTGTGTGTGTATATATATATACCGAGTAGGGTTACTTTACAAAGTGTAGGAATGTTTTGGGTCATTGGGTGAGTGGTTTTAATGGTTGAGATTAAATGAGTGATATTTTTGTAATATTTGTGTTTTAATTAATGATTGATTTGATTGATAGAGAACATTTTGGTAATTGAGCATTTTAAAAAAAAAAAGAAAAAACAACTATCATTTCTTCTTTCTTCCATAACTTCCCACACATTCTATCTCCGCTTAAACAAAGATCACTTAAAAATCATGGATAATGATGAACATAAAAGATTTGATTGTGTCTAAAAGCTAAAATCTGCTAAATCGAAGTTGGAATTTGTTTTCTTATCTAAGGACGAGAATATGAGTTCAACTTTGTTTTCTTTTAATCAAGTAGTGTGTTTTATATTGGTGGTAAAACAGAAGTTGATATACGATATACTTATAAAAACATTGTGAAGAAATTGTGAATGAAGAGTTAACGAAATCAGAAACCTATAAAACGCATTGTGAAGAAAAATACATTGTGAAGGAAAAACACTAATAAAATACATGTGCAGAATTGTGAAAAAAAAACACACTATGAAAAAACTGTGAAGAAAAACATATTGTAAAGAAAATGTGAATACAAATACATTGTAAATAATTACGAAGAAAAAGTTAATGAAATTAGAAACTGATAAAACACACTGCGAATAATTGTGAAAAAAAACTAATGAAGCCATAAATTGATAAAACACATTGTTTAAAATCGGATGAACCCATTACCACAATCAATAATTGCATTAGAAATCGAAATTTTAATCCGTAATATGCAAAAAAAAAAACAATAGGATAAAGGTTGCAACGAATGATGCGTGGAATGTGGTCTACGTAACTGATATAGTCGTGGGTTTAAAAATTTGGTGTCCTTAAAACTCTTAATTAATTATTTAGAATTATCTATTCGTTAAATAACTTATTTAGTCAACAATTGTGTCATTCTATTAAAAATTTTATAGATGACACATGTCATCACTATAGCATTTCCTATATTTTGTAGTAAAAATTCTACTTTGTAGCCAACTCATTCCCTATATCATAGTATCATTTTTATAAGAAAAAATAGTTTTATGTCATGCAAATATATATCTTGCCACTCCTTCCCTATATCATTGTATCATTTTTATAAGAAATTTTGTATTAAAATATAAAATAGTTTTATGGCATGCAAATATATATCTTGCCAATAGGAAAGAAAAAATAAAAAATATATATTATGGTATCATTTTTTATAAGAAATTTTGTATTAAAATATAAAATAATATTATGGCATGCAAATATATAGCTTGAGATGATTGGATTTAAATAATCTTAACTTTCACTATTTAACCGATAACACTCTCAGCTTATGAATTGTACCACGTCATTGCCCACTTTCAACTTATTTTACTCTGACACTGCTAAATTAATTGAATCCTAACCCAGTTAGATGAAGTCAGATGACATGTCACTTAACAAGTGCCACATCATCAAAAAAACCACGTCAGCCCCACATAAGATGCCATGTTACCAAATAAGTGCCATATCATTAAAAAGACCACGTCAGATGCTACGTCACTAAACAAGTGTCAAAAAAAAAAACTATCTAGGTTAGGGTTCAGTTAGTTTGAGAGTGTTAGAGGAAAATAATTTAAAAGTTGGGAATGACGTTATGGTACTATTCGTAAGTTGAAAGTGTTATCAATCGATGAAAATTAGAGTTATTTAAATCTAATCACCCCCCCCCCCCCCCCCACCACCCCACAAAAAAAAAAAAAATCATCATACCACCAATATGGTTGGCGGATTTAGAAATTTAGTATTCATGGGTATTGTCCCACAATGACCCACATTTCTTTGATATTTATGCATACATATACATCCTGCCATGGGTACCAACTTGGTTCGGACCACAAACTAAAGAGTTCAATTAGGGCAAGCCAACATCAATGTGCAACTGTCTAGTTCGGGTTTTAGTTACAAGTCATATAAAAACACATTTTTTATTTCAATTTATGAGTTTTTCTTGAATCAATTATTAATTTGGTTTGGTCCGATTCGAAACTAGGCCGGTATGAATAACAAAATTCATAATTTTAATTTTCTAAAAGAATAATAAGTTGGTCGACAACCACATAAAATGTTGTTGATCACAAACGCAAACACAGAACAAATTCCGACCGTATAAACATTCTTTCTAGAAAACAACCATCAAAGTTCTTGCTAGTGGGACACTTAAAGCATTTGTTCTTGATGAATGTTCTTTTCGGTTTTGTGTTTTTTCATTGAATTCGAAATGTTGAATGAAGGTTGGTATTATTCGCCGTTGTTCATACTTCATACCACAAGCAAGTCATAAAGACACGTTTGATTATTCAAAAGTACGCCAATTTTTTCTTGTACACGATTATATCGAGGATCAAAACCGTCGATTTTTTGTCTAAGGATGTATTCATATTCGAACTAGCCGAAAGTGGGGAATAAACTTAATCCCGAACTTCATGGAATGTAGAAGAATATATAGAGAACAATTTTACAGTATATTGATGTTATTTACAATTCAAACTTTGACTCATAAAAGGGGTGGTCCATCTTTATTACTTTTATTTTTTTAGGTTTAAATTGTGGCTTGTAAATGTTATCAACATATATTTATTCTGTTTCCTCTGTTCAAAGTTTGAAGTACCAAAATTTCATCACAATGGGACCACTAAACAAGAATAGGGAAATGCTTTAGTTTAAATTTGTTAAACATATAATAAAATAAATATTTTTACTTTTATAAAAACGTCCATGAGTTATGAGATTCTATATACTCATGGCCTAGCGGTATGATGGTTGTCTCCCACAAAACTGAGGTGAGTTCAAATTCTTACATGTACAAGTTGATACATGATTTAGGTGTAAAAAAATTGTTTGGAACAATATTGAGATTTTATATAAGATGAATATAGATACTTGTATCTTTTATATAAAGATGTATAAGGTATAACCATATAATTAACCCGATACACTTTGTTTACACTTAGGCCCTGTTTGGTAGCCTCTTAATCCATTCAGAGGTTGCCTCTTAATGAAATCATTTGTGGCCCTTATGTCTGAATGAATAAGAGGTAACCTTATGTCTGACTGGATAAGAGGTAACATCTGAATGGTAAACCATCACATGTCACATTCTTCTACATTATCTTTGTTAAACTCTTAAATGATTTCATTAAGAGGTAGCCTCTTAATGTCATTCAGATGCTACCAAACAGCCCCTTAGTATGCATATAGGCAAACGCATTTTGCTTATGCGTAGTAATGATCTACAAATTGAAAAAAACCCAAATAAGAGGTAGTGTTATAAATAATTAATGTTATTATGATTATCAATTCCTAATATAGTCCAACTTGTTCTCCAAGCCTTTTCCCCTTATAAATACTCAATGTATTCTAATGTAAAAGATGCACCATTAGTAATAAACATCTTTTATCTCCCAATATCTATTCTCATATTCTTGCTATTAGTTGTTCATAACACGTTATCAGCACGATTGCTTTGGATCACACATCATAAGGTATATCATATTCTCTAATTATTTTATCATTATTCATCACACTCATACATAATCCATATTGTAATTCATACGATTGTGGGTTGTGTTAGAGATTCATGTTATTATTCTTTTGAATTTCCAAAAAGAATCATAATAATAAACTTATAATAACACATAATAAACTTATATGGTTTTGAATTTGATCTAATTAGCGAAAAGATGATGACAGAAACTGGCGCTATTCATGATTAAATCCCTTTCTGATAAACTCGATCTTATTTAATTAATATTATGTTATATCTTGATTGATTATTTATTGGTATAAATGTGTTAAACATTCCCGATCTTGGTAAAATTATTAGGATTCTCTATGGGCTATGGCACTTGGTTTCTTTTTGTGGATAATAAAATTTCATAAAGAGCTACATGTTGATTATTGATGCTATTTATTAATCGATGATCAACCTTCTGGTTCAACTTATTAATCTAATTGTTATCATAATATTGTTATTTTTTAATATTATTCAAACTGTTAAAAAAGACATCTTATTATTCTTAATAATCATAGTTACATTAAATGTTGTTTTTGGGTTTGATATATATAAATTAGAGTGACATATATTAACTGTACTTTTAACTTTGATATATATTAATTTATAAATCAAAGACATATATTAACTCATATGTTTTTTTTAACATAGCTCATCATGACAAATCTTGCAAAACTTGAGTTCATGGCTCTAGACATTACTGAAAAAAATTATTTGTCATGGGTATTGGATGCTGAAATACATTTGAATGCCAATAATCTGGGTGAAACTATTAAAGAAGGAAATAAAGAAAGTACCCAAGATAAAGCAAAAGCCATGATCTTTTTACGCCATCATATTCATGAGGCTTTGAAAAGTGAGTATCTCACTATCAAGGATCCATTTGTTCTTTGGACCAACCTGAAAGAAATGTATGACCACCAGAAAACGGTGATATTACCGAGAGCTCGTTACGAGTGGATCAATTTAAGGTTGCAAGACTTTAAGTCTATAAGCGAGTACAACTCGGCAATGTTTATAATCACATCACAATTGATTCTATGTGGTGAAAATATTACTGATAAGGAAATGTTGGAAAAAAACATTCTTAACCTTTCACCCCTCAAATGTGATACTGCAACAACAATATCGTGAAAGGGGTTTCACCAAATATAGTGAGTTAATATCATGTTTGCTTGTGGCCGAGCAAAACAATGAGCTATTAATGAAAAATCATGAGACTCGTCCGGTTGGAGCAACCCCAAACCCTGAAGCTAATGTGGTAACATATAATGGCCAAAGTGAAAGTTACGGACGTGGTCGAGGTTATCATCGTGGTCGTGGTCATGGTCGTGGACGTGGCCGAGGAAATTATCATAGTGTTCAGTTTAAAAACAAAGGGACCCACCAAAAGTGGCATAATAATGAAAATAAATCCAGTGATGAAAAAAAATAAAAAGGTGGGATCTTCATCGAATGCATGTTACCGATGAGTAACAATCATTGGTCGAAGACTTGTCGTATGGCCAAACACTTGGTGGAACTTTATCAACAATCCATCAAAGACAAAGCAAAAGGAATAGAAACAAATTTTACATATGAGGTTGCAAATGTTGATGTCACTGATGATCATAAAGATCATAATGATACAACTAATCTGGATTATGATGATTTCCTTATTGAGCCAACTAACTTGGATTCTGGTGATATCGTGGCTGATACAACCCAGTTGGATGCTTGCAATTTTCCTTACATATGAATTATTAGTTTTAAGTGATGTTATTTCCTTCATTTCTTTAAGACATTTTGAGATTTTGTTTTGTTTTGTTTTGATGCGTATGAAACATTTTTTGGATTTGTTATGTTTGAAGCATGTTAGACATTTTATTCATATGATTTTGTTTTGTTTTAAAGCATATGGAGTGTGTAACTAAGGTCCCTATTAATGGAGAAGACATATGTCTAATTGACAGCGCATCAACGCATACAATTCTTAAGAAAAAGAATTATTTCTCTACTTTAACCATGAAAAAGGCAAATGTTGGTACTATATCTGGTAAATCAAAATTAATTGAAGGCTTTGGAGAAGCTTATGTAGTATTGCCAGGTGGAACACCATTTAAAATAACCAATGCGTTATTTTCCCCAATGTCTCAAAGAAATCTAATTAGTTTTAAAGATGTTCGCTTAAACGGATATCATCTTGAGACTACATCTGAGTGACATGATGAGTACCTTCATATCACAAATATAAGTTCGGGTAAAAAGCATGTGTTAGAAAAGTTGCCCGCACTTGCCTCTGGTTTATATTATACTAAAATTAATGCACTCGAATCAAATGTAGTCATAAACAAGAAGTTTATAGACCAAGAAAATTTTATCATATGGCATGACCGTTTAGGCCATCCCGGATCAACAATGATGCGAAAAATTATAGAAAATTCAGTTGGGCATTCTTTGAAGAACCAGAAGATTCTTCAGTCCAAGGATATTACATGTGTTGCATGTTCACAAGGGAAGTTGATTACTCGTCCATCGCCAATGAAGGTGGGGACTGAATCCCTGATTTTTTTGGAAAGAATACATGGGGATATTTGTGGACCTATACATCCTTCTAGTGGACCATTTAGATATTTTATGGTCTTAATTGATGCATCAACTAGATGGTTACACGTGTGCCTACTATCAAGTCGTAATATGGCATTTGCACGACTACTTGCTCAATTAATAAGGCTAAGAGCACATTTTCCTGATTACCCTATCAAGAATATTCGATTAGACAATGCTGGTGAATTTACATCCCAAACATTTAATGATTATTGCATGTCTATTGGGATAAATGTAGAGCATCCTGTACCTCATGTACATACACAAAATGGGCTTGCTGAATCGCTTATCAAGCGACTTAAAATGGTTGCAAGACCAATGATTATGAAATCAAAACTACCAGCATCTGCTTGGGGACATGCAATTTTACATGCAGCAACACTAATTCGCATCAGGCCAACGAGTTTTCATACTTCCTCCCCGTTAAAGATGGTTCTTGGTCAGGAACCAAATATTTCCCATCTAAGGATTTTTGGTTGTGCTGTGTATGTTCCAATCGCTCCACCACAACGCACACAGATGTGGCCTCAAAGGAGGTTAGGAATATATGTTGGGTATGAATCACCATCGATCATTAAGTATTTAGAACCTACAACGGGTGATTTATTTACAGCTCGATTTAGTGATTGTTATTTTGTTGAATCAACATTCCCAACATTAGGGGGAGACAAAAAGCAGTTGGATAATAGTATTATTTGGAATGAATTATCATTATCTCATCTTGATCCTCGAACTAAACAATGTGAACTAGAAGTTCAAAGGATAATTCATTTACAAGGATTAGCAAATCAATTACCAGACGTATTCACTGACCCAAAGAGAGTGACTAAGTCACATATACCAGCTGTTAATGCTCCAGTTAAAATAGGTGTCCCACAAGGACAACCACATATTGGTAATGAGTCTAATGCACGCCTAAAACGTGGTAGACCAATCGGTTCTAAAGATAAAAATCCTCGAAAGAAAAAGGGAGCAAATAATGTAAATGGTCAAGTCGAGGTAACAATAACGCAAGAAAATGTGTCTCCAGAAGAGACACTAGACATGATGGTTCTAGAAGAACCTCTGGTACCTGAAAACGAAGAGATCTCAATTAATTATATCATGTCTAGAAATGTATGGAACCGAAGCGAAATCGACGTCGATGATAGTTTTTCATATAATGTAGCGCTACAAGTAATGGAAAACAATGAGGATCAAGAACCAAAATCAGTTGAGGAATGTAAACAAAGAAATGATTGGCCAAAATGGAAAGACGCGATAGAGGCAGAATTGAATTCCCTAAATAAACGAGAAGTATTTGGACCAGTGGCCCATACACCTGAAGGTGTAAAGCCTGTTGGATATAGATGGGTCTTTGTGCGAAAACGTAATGAGAAAAATGAAATTGTACAATACAAGGCAAGATTAGTAGCACAAGGATTTTCGCAAAGACCTGGAATTGATTATGAGGAGACATATTCTCCAGTGGTGGATGCGACAACTTTTCGTTATCTTATTAGTCTGGAAATACAAGAAGGGATCGATTTGCGTCTAATGGATGTTGTGACAGCCTACCTCTGTGGCTCACTTGATACTGATATTTACATGAAACTTCCTGAAGGATTTAAATTGCCAAACTCATGTAAATCTAGTTCTCGAGAACATCTTTCAATCAAACTAAACAAATCATTATATGGGCTAAAACAATCTGGGCGTATGTGGTATAATCGCCTTAGTGAGTATTTGTCGAAAGAAGGCTATAAAAATGATTCTGTATGCCCGTGTATTTTTATAAAAAGGTCAGGATCTAAATACGTTATAATTGCCGTATATGTTGATGACATGAATATAATTGGAACTCCAGGGGAGCTTCAAAAGGCAGTTGAATACTTGAAAAGAGAATTTGAAATGAAAGACCTTGGGAAGACAAAGTTTTGTCTTGGATTACAAATTGAACACCTTAAGGGTGGAATCCTTGTGCATCAAGAAATTTACATAGAGAAACTACTAAAAAGATTTTATATGGAAAAATCACATACATTGAGTACCCCAATGGTTGTAAGGTCACTTGATGTGGAAAAAGACCCATTCCGACCTCCTAAAGATGGAGAGGAAATCCTTGGTCCAGAAGTACCATATTTATGTGAAATTGGTGCATTAATGTTTCTTGCTAGCCATACACGACCTGATATATCATTTTCTTTAAATTTGTTGGCAAGATATAGTTCATGCCCAACAAAGAGGCATTGGAATGGCGTAAAACAAATATTTAGATACCTTCAAGGTACAAAAGATATGGGTTTGTATTTTACAAATAAATCGAAAACAGGTTTGGTTGGTTTTGCAGATGCAGGGTATTTGTCTGATCCTCACACTGGGCGATCTCAAACTGGATATTTATTTACAAGTGGAGGTACTGCAATTTCATGGCGTTCGGTAAAGCAGACAATCACAGCCACATCATCTAATCATGCAGAAATATTGGCGATACATGAAGCTAGTCGAGAATGCATTTGGTTAAGAACTCTAATACAACACATTCGTGGATCTTGTGGTATTTCTTCGGGAGATGAGGGACCGACAATCTTACATGAAGACAACGCATCATGCATTGCTCAACTTAAGGAAGGATACATCAAAGGTGATAGAACAAAGCACATTTTGCCAAAGTTCTTTTTCACACATGATCTACAAAAGAATGGAGATATTATTGTCCAACAAATTCGTTCCAGCGAAAATTTAGCAGACTTGTTCACTAAATCATTGCCGACCTCAACATTCAAGAAGTTAGTTCATGGGATCGGGATGCGTCGACTCAAGGAGCTTAAGTGACCATCATCAGGGGGAGATAATACGCGCTGCACTCTTTTTACCTTAGTCAAGGTTTTGTCCCATTGGGTTTTCCTGACAAGGTTTTTAATGAGGCAGCATTAAGCGTATGGAATTGATAATCAAGGGGGAGTGTTATAAATAATTAATGTTATTATGATTATCAATTCCTAATATAGTCCAACTTGTTCTCCAAGTCTTTTCCCCTTATAAATACTCAATGTATTCTAATGTAAAAGATGCACCATTAATAATAAACATCTTTTATCTCCCTATATATATTCTCATCTTCTTGCTATTAGGCTTGTTCGTAACAGGTAGAACATATTTCAAATGCCGTAACATTTTAAGTATTAATAGAATTATGTTTGATCTCAAATTTCTGTATAAGTGACACATCAGTCAATTTTGAGACTAGGTGCTACAATCGTATTCATTTTGCATGGTTGAATGTCAATGTCAGTGTGGCTCTTGTGTGGAAATTGGTTAAAGGATCTGGAGAGTGAAGAAATGGTAATTCTATTTTGGTCTAAATTCGATAGAACATTAAATATTAGTTGTAAACTTTAAAAAAATATATACTTTTTCTGTTATGTTATAGATGACAATATATTCTATTTTGGTCTAAATTCGATAGAACATTAAATATTAGTTGTAAACTTTAAAAACTAGTTTCTATGACCCGCGCTTTACAGCGGGACCGTTAAGCCGAACAAAAAGTAAACGTAAAAATGAAAAATCATGCACACACATTACGGTGTGTTAACTCGTAAAAGTTAGACGAAAAAAGTAAAACCTGAAAAAAAATAACTAAGTCGGCTTAAGACCCGCGAGTTTCAAGGGAACCACTAAACAGTAAAAATATTGACGTAAAAACCTTGAACTACACACGTGTATTGCAGCGTGTTAACTCACAAAATCTAGAATGAATCGTGATAAATTTTTAAAAGATGTAAAGTATATAAGACCAAAGTTGAAAGTGAACAAGTGTTGGGGTTAAAAATAGAAAATGTTTGTGACAAATATGTATAAGATGAGTACTGTAGGGTTAAAATTGTAAAAGATAAAAACTACGTGGGTTTTCTAAAAGATGAAAAGGGTTAAAAGGGTAAAAGAAAAAAATATAAGGATCAAAAGAAAAGGAAAATGAATAGTATTAATGCGAGTAGAGAAATTTTTGTAAATTAATATAGGGATAATATATACTTTTTCTATTATGTTATAGATGACAATAACATTTTAAGGTAAAAGGGATGGTACAAGAACAATTATATCCAAAAAAATCAAACCTATAACCAGTGGCGAAGCTTGAGATTTCTGATCGGGGAGCAGAAGTCACCGGATCTAAAAATTTCTATAAACCCGGGGGGTCGAAAACGTAAATACGAAAACTACATACTGTCACTGAGCGAAAAGTTCGGGGGTCGGCCGCCCCCTCCCACCCCTTAAAAGCTTCGCCCATGCCTATAATAAAACTATTGGTGGGGCTTGGGGGACATAAGATATAGGTAAACCAAACCTCTATTCATGAGAAATAAAGAGGTTGCCTCAAGAGACCACCTACTCCCAAACAAACAATCCTAAAGATAAGTTTAGAAAGCTACCAATAACCAAAGAAATGTAAAAAAATGTAAGATATGTCATCCATAATGGTTAATGCCCCCGAGGGACATTTTCCGCCACATCAGCATCATAATGTTCCTTCAAAAAATGTGTAATGGTTAACGCCTCGTAATTCCATTTCAATCATTACTTTTCAATTTTTCTCTCCTTATTTGGCGTTATACTAAAAATGACCATTCCTCTTCATGCCTCTATAACGCCCAGGGGACGGCGTTGAGGGCGTTATCAAGCCCCTTTACACCTCTATAATGCCCAATACGCATGGTCTAACATCATAAAACAACATATAGTTGCGACCCACGAGTATAACCAGTTTGGAGGATCGATCATTTACTGATCATTAAAGACGTAACAAGAATATTTAAAAAACAAAAAGATTGAAGTGACATGTTTTGCATATCTATAGTAGACTCCGTGTAATATTTGATTGTGCTGAAAGCGTGAGGAAAAAAATGTCGTGTTAGCCTGTCATGTGTTAAGTCTGTCATGGAGGGCATAATTATGAATGCAATGGTTATAGGTAAGGCCATCAGACGATCATATATATGACAATGAGTGTCTTGGTGGATGAACCGCACCTGAATGAGACCAATAACCAGACCGATTGTTATGATTCACATTTCTGGATCCTAATCATGAGGGATGCTATTAGGCCACCCGGTGTGGTTTGGCTATGAATGGTTCCCCCTACAAATATGGGGTTTTGATTGGCTTCCTCACCTGCAACATGGGGTTCAAATAGCCTCTCTATTGACGCCTGCCATTACACTCACAAGAGCCCCTTTGGCTCCCCTTAAGTGCCCCCTTTGGCGTCCACAGGGTGGAGATGGGGCGCCATCAGGACGTTATTCGCTGATGTGGAGGTGGGGCGCCTCCACACTACCCAACCTTATGTTAATTATGACTTAAAAGAATAATCATAGACCATAAGTGATTAGTGTAAGAAAACTGACTATTGATTACATTTGTTTATATGTTTTGTTGTTATTTCTTCAGAAGATGTATGAAGAATATTCGCAATAAAAAGTTTATTATTTGTGCAATGACTTATTTTCAATTATTGAAAGGGACTATCAATGTTTATTCTCAATAGATCCTCCCTCCGTGGCCCAGTGGTTCCCATTGGGTATGTTGGGCCGGCTCCTCCTTTGGGAGGTCACCGGTTCGACTCCCACTCGTGGTCTTAGGGGGGGGACGTCCCAATGATAGACCGTATCCTACCGAGGCATGGTGCGGTCTTGAGGGCAACCCGGTTTTACCCAGCTGTTACCCCAGCGAGTCTCTCGTGTGGGGGCAGTATGGTTTCCGGGCGGAAGTCAGCTTGCGCGGCGGCCGGGGCCCAATCGAACATCGCGACGAGAGTGCGGGGCTGACGGGGGATTGTCTTCGACATGAACCCGGTGACCATTAAGGTCCAGTACATGAAAGTCACCTTCCAAAAAAAATGTTTAGTCTCAATATAAAATTATTATTTACATATTCTAAACAGACTTTTACCATTTGAATAAGCTTAACTTTGTCCTGTTAAATTTGGTGGGGCATAATTATGTGAACTAACCACCAAATTCATCAATGTTAATCTAACATATTTTTAGGCACAGGTGAACTAACCACCAAATTAACCAATTATATCATACACCTTTATGGCTGACTTAAATATAATATAATATATTTTAACTAAGTTAAAGGAAAAATCAAATATCATCAAAATTAAGTATTTATTTATATTATATAATTTAATTAATAGAATTGTATTTTGGTGTAGCTAATATTCAAACATTTCTCAACCTGATAACTTCTTTCTATGAAACCTGGTAACTTTAATGTCAAAAAAGGTAAACACCATGTGAAATACTGAAATTGCAAGTTTGACCTTTCAAGTGTTTTCAAAGTTAACAACTTCCTTTTATACAAGGGTAGCTATCAACAAATATATATAGTTACTTTAAATCCATACACGGGTATGAACTTAATTTTTCATAATCAAGTCTGCTAATTTTTAAATATAATGATTAAACTTGTGGATTTTCTTTTGATAAAAGTTAAAACTATAATTTCCTAGTCAAATAACTCATCCACCATAAACAAGTGAGAGATATTTAGTTCACAAATCACAATGAATAATATGTCTTAACTCTTAAGTAGCATCAACACGTTTTAAACGCATTTATATTAAATGTGAGGATAACTTCACATATAATCCAAAAATCCGACTCGAGGAGTATCCATTTGGACAACATATAACAAATTCTTAGAACATCATCAACTGGGTGGGGCGCATGAACGCCTAGATGTTGACTACCCCCCATGACAACGCGCACAATCTGTCTCTTCTTCATCCCTCCTCTCACAATTCATTCACGAGCGTTCATCTCCTAGATTTCCTTCACATGCTCTCATCCCTCTATCCTGCACACCGACTACCGATTTCTCATAAAACTCGACATTAGATTTTGTCTTATTGTTACATAATTAAACGTCTACCTTTCTAATATGAGTAAAATGCCAAAATTGTCTAAAATGATTTTTTTTGTGCATTTGAGTTATTCAAGTTTGCATTTTATTGCCATTTTCATCATTCAGTTTGGCAATTTATTCCGACTCTCGTTCCTCAAAATTTGGCCAACAGGGATGAAAATAACAAGATTTCAAACCTTTTGTATGAAAATGACACCTCAAGGACAAAAGTCGCAAAACTGGTCAAACCCGAAAGACGAAAATAACATTTTAATCTTCTAATAAAATAGATACATTCCTTTTGTGCATCTTGGTTCCTAAAATTTATATAAAAAAAACATATTTTATTAACATCTAACATAAAGTAAAAAAAAAAAAAAAAAAAACTAATTTTTATCAACTTGATTTTTGGCAAGACAAGAATAGAAAATTCTGAGTTGCCTTAAAAGCTAAAACCATGATGTACAGGGTGGAACCACAGAAGCCCCATATGTTTTCTTTCTTTTAAGATGAAAAATAAAAAAATATATATATATATATATAAATTTTTTTAAATAATAAATATATATAATAATATGAAGAACGTGGCAAACCTTTAACTTTACCTCGATTCCTCAATTCTTCTACAATCTCTCTCCTCAATTACACAATTTTCTCATCCACCACAACACGAAGCTCACTCTCTACATCTCATTCTTGATTTATCCCTCAACATAAACCCTAAAGTTTTGATCTTTATCAGTTTATCACCCTTCAGGTATGTTTCTTTAGGGTTACTTTTGTTCCATACTTTTAAAAATTTGATCTTTTTCCTGTTAATGCAAGTGGGTTTTGCTTTTCTTGAGTTCTTGATCTGTTTTGGATTAGGGTTTTTTGTGGGGTTGATTTTGGTAAAGATTTGAATGAAGAGAAGGTGGGTCTGGTTTCAAGATCTGTCTGCTTTTCATAAATCCTTTTACTTTTTACTTTTTTTTTCTTTCTTATTCATGGGCCTGTTGTTCTTATCTTGTTTTGGACTTTGATTGCTGTGTGAAAGATGTTGGTATCATCAGTTCACATCATCTCTTAAATTTATTTATTTTATTTATTTATTTCTTGATAAATTAATTGGTGTCTGAACTCTAAACAACCATTGAAGGTTTTTTCCCCAATTTGGAGGTACTGTTTTTAATTTGAGTTGGTAGAATAAATTAAATCTTGATCCAAGTTTTGATTTTGGTTTGCAAATTATGGCTCTTTAAATTGTTTCTTGATTTGTGTTAGATTTTGTAACTTTCTTGATTTGTTCTTGACAGTAATTTGGTTGCAAAATTGCAAATTATCTTCATATGGTATTGATAATTTGATATTTTCTTGATTTGTTTGAGATTTTATAACTTTTTTTTATTTGTTTCTTGATAGTGTTTTTGGTGTTTGATTTTCATATATAGTTTCTTGAACTTGTTAGAGAAATTATTACTTTCTTGATTTGTTTCTTGACACTGATTTGGTGTATAAGTTATTTCTGTGATGCATTGCCTAAATTTTATTAATTTCTTGATTAGTTCAATATTTTATATCTTTCTTCTTTAAAGATCCAGCTTTAGAGCTTGTGTGATATATATAAAGATTCATAACTGATTTTTATTTACTTGTTTCAGAGTTGAAGATGTTGCAGTGGCTCTAATTGATCAAAAGATATTTGCAGTTTCATAAATATGGATTCAAAGTCTAGTACCAAAACGGTTGGTAATAAGTTAACGGGAGAAAATCCGAAAAGTTTAGAGCCTACAACGCCAACGAAAGTCACTGAAAAACGACCCGAATTAGATTCCAAAAAGGTTCAACAAAGTCAAGATCAATTAGGTAAAGAAAAAAGTTTATCGGCTAAAAAAGAAGCATCTGGTAACGCTGGTGGAAGCGCAAAAACCAGTGAAAAAACCGAAGTTGTTGAAAGTGGAAAAAGTAGCGTGTGTAGAGGAAGTACAAGTACCGATGTAAGTGACGAAAGTAGTTGTAGTAGTTTAAGTAGTAACATGAATAAGCCCCACAAATCAAACGATTCAAGATGGGAAGCGATCCAAGCTGTTAGATCGAAAGACGGGGTTTTGGGTTTGAGTCATTTTCGCTTGTTGAAACGTTTAGGTTGTGGTGATATTGGGAGTGTTTATCTTTCGGAACTTAGTGGTACTAAATCTTATTTTGCAATGAAAGTTATGGATAAAGTGTCGCTAGAAAGCCGCAAAAAGTTGTTACGCGCCCAAACCGAACGGGAGATTTTGCAATCTTTGGATCACCCGTTTCTTCCAACTTTGTATTCTCATTTTGAAACCGATAAATTCTCGTGTTTGGTTATGGAGTTCTGCCCAGGGGGTGATTTGCATACTCTTCGACAAAGGCAGCCCGGAAAGCGGTTTTGTGAACAAGCCGTAAAGTATGATCTCTTAGTCCCTACTTTTGATTTGCTTCATTGTTCTTTTAAACTATGCAGTTAATATCGGTGATATACCGGTTATTGGTCCCCATATAAAATATCGACACCGATATTATCAGCGATATTATAATATTGACCGATATATCACCGATATTCCCGATATAAGTACCTTTCTTCTTAGTTCTACTATTCGTCTTTCTTCTTATTGCTACTATTGGTGTTTTAAGTCTTAATTGTTAGTGTTTTAAGTCTTAATCAGTTCCTACTTGTTAGAATTGTTAGTGTGTTGCAAGTTGCAAAAGGTTAATTTGTTAATGGTAGGGGAGTATACTAAATTGTTAGTGTTAAATTTCTATATATATAAATTCTACATGATATTAAAATTACCGATATCCCACCGCGATAACCTATATCTCAAATATCGGTCCTTGACCGATATCCAATTTTTTATTGCATTAACTGCTTAGCTTGTTATTTGCTTCATTGTTCTTAAATATATCATCTTCCTGAAGTAATGGTGGCAATTTCGACACATTTACTTAAATGGGTTGATTTTGGTTATGCTTATTTCAAACGGGTAAGATAAAAAAGTTAAGCTAAAACGTTTATGGGTCAAATGGGTTGGTAGCTTTATAAGTCCCTGAAGTTTATTTTAATGCAATCAACCTTCTAAATTGTAATAATATTGATTCTATGATCATAACCAACACATTAATTATCTATAAAAATGGATAAAAGTGTATGCGGCCATGCGGGTCAACCTAACCATATATCCAATAGTAAAATATGGATCTTGTTGACCCGCCATCCAACCTGCATGATGCTTGTGATTCAAACACCCCTCAACTCCTTAAGATAGGTATGATGATAGTTATATCATTTCATTTATTTCTCGTATGGTCTTAGTTTCCTTTTATAACTTGTGCGCACACACACGTGTGATTAAACGGGTCAGAACCGGTACCTTTTGTAATGATAACGGGTAGGGTGGCGATCCGAGCTTGAGCTCAACTCGTTTAACTTGTGAGGGCTTGAGCTCAGCTTGTTTTGTTATTATTAATTTTATTAAAACTTTTATATACATTTATAATTATTATATATATAATTGTAAATTTTATAATTAACATAAGGTATATTACATATTTAGTAATTTTGTCATAATTTTTAATATAATAAGAATTATGTAAATATATGTTTAATACATCAAATAAAAAATATCTAAATATTGCAAGCCTGCTCGAGTTCTATAAGTGAAGCCCGGGCTCAGGCTCATTTATAAAAAAAACAAGCTTATTTTTAGGTTAGAGCTCGTTTAAGCTCGCTTGTTTACACCCCTGCTAACTGGTTGGGTTTGATTGACCAGAAAAAATGGGTCTAGTTTTTCAATAAGTAGAGTTACATCAAATATGATTATTGAAATATCATTGTTTCAATAATTGCTCAACTTTTTACCTAAAAATGATTTTGGATGTTTTCTTATCTTTTTTTTTGTGTGGTGCTTATTTCTTATCCTTTTTTTTTCGGTAATGGGTCAAAACAGGTTCTTTTGTTGAAATAACGGGTTGGGTTGGACCGACAAAAAAATGTTTTTCTTCTGTAAATAATTAAGGTGTCAAAGATGATTACAAAAGTTATATTTCTTTAACGAGTTAAGATTATTTGATTGTAGGTTTTATGTAGCGGAAATTCTTCTAGCAATGGAATACCTACACATGCTCGGGATCATATATCGTGACCTAAAACCCGAGAACGTTTTAGTCAGAGAAGACGGCCACATAATGCTTTCCGACTTTGACCTTTCGCTTCGCTGTTCAGTGAGCCCGACGCTTGTCAAATCAGCTTCTCTCGACAATGAACCACTCAGAAAAGGTTCGGCTTATTTTATCCAACCCGCGTGCATGGAGCCCACTTCTTGTATCCAACCCGCATGTGCGGTCCCCACATCATGTTTCTCACCTAAACTCTTCATGAGTAAATCCAAAAAAGAATCAAAATCCAGTTCAAAGACCAAAAACAAACCGGAAATCAGACACCAAGTCACCCCGTTACCCGAGCTAATGGCTGAGCCAACCGGGGCCCGTTCAATGTCGTTTGTCGGGACCCACGAGTATCTAGCACCCGAGATTATAAAAAACGAAGGGCATGGGAGTGCGGTTGACTGGTGGACTTTAGGGATCTTTCTGTACGAATTATTGTTCGGTAAAACGCCCTTTAAAGGATCCGGAAACCGGGCCACTTTGATGAACGTAGTCGGTCAACCGCTGCGGTTTCCCGAGTCACCGGTGGTTAGCTTTTCGGCCCGTGATTTAATCCGGGGGTTGTTGGTTAAGGAACCGCAACATCGGTTGGCTTACAAAAGGGGTGCTACCGAAATCAAACAACATCCATTCTTCGAAGGCGTTAACTGGGCTTTGATTCGGTGTGCTAGCCCGCCTGAGGTCCCGAGACCAGTTGAGATTGAGCAGGTTCCGGCTGCACCGGTGGTGATTTCCGGTGAGAAGAAAAGTGCAGGGGTTCCGGTTGCTGCACCAGAGAAAAAGGGGGCTGATAATTATCTTGAATTTGATTTCTTTTGATGTGTTTTTTTTATATGTGATTCTTGATTTTGTTTCAATCTTGATTGAAAGATTATAGTTCCCGGAGTTATGTCCGGCCAGTGGCCGGAGATTGTTGTCGTATAGTATTTGTTTGATGGTGTATGTGAAAACCAGCTGCAAAATATGTTTTGTTGGAAAAAGAAGAAAATTTTGTGCATATGTGTAGTACTACTGGATCAAACATTATATATCATGTTTGGAACTAGTTGGTATGTGACGGGAATTTGGTTGGTACTATATTGATTTGTTACGGTTTCGCCACTCGTTATAGTAACTGAAAGAGAAAATCCAAAAAATATAGTCGTGATACGTCTAAAAGGATATCAATGTGTGTTTTATAACGATCGAAAACCATAAAAACAAATATCGATACAGCTTCTGATTATACTGATATCAATGTTGTTTGGTTTGTCATGACGATCAATTGGTTCGGTTGGGTTCGTTACGATTTACGATAAAAAGTTAAATACACTATTCAATATTGAATAGTAACTTTACATTTGTGTAGGTATTAAAAAAATTATAAATTACACTGTTAATACTATATTATAAATTCATAATATATTTTTTTCTAAGTGGGGCGGTTGAAAATTTTCAAGGGGTGCGGGTGAAAATTTCCAAAGGGTGCGGTCGAAATTTTCGGCAAAAAATAACATTAAAAATTATTTCTTCAAAGGGTGCGCCCGCCCACCCAGCCATGGCTTGGGGTGGGTATGCCCTTGGATGTTAGGTAAAGGGACCAAATGGTGAACAAATTCAAGACTTTCATGACAAAACAAGTAAAAAGTCGGAGTTTGTGGCACACAATGAAGGCTTTTATCAGTTTTGCTTCTCTAACGAATCACCATTCTAAATAAAGTTACTTATTTCAGGGCCGGCCATTAGAATTCGTGTACTCTGTTCGAGCTCGAAAAAATGTGCCCTTAGGCCTTAACGAAATTGGGTGTGGGTGGTCTTAACTTAATGACAATGAATGGGCTAATAACTAATCTAAACCTTAAAAATAGTTTTGTAAGTGGGTCTATGTTGGTGTTTGTACGAGTATACCCTATTAATTTTTTTTTTACATATACATATCAATTTTTTTTAAATAGCGTGCCCTTCGAAATATCAGGCCCTGGCCGGTCGTGCACCCCGCCCACCCTCAGGGCCGGCCATGCTTATTTGAAAATCATTGAGTTATTATATTCATAGGTGAATATGTACATGGATTCGACACCGAGTACACTATGGTTTCACAAAGAGTGTATTCACCAATGAGTACATGTGTTTATTAGTGAATACACTATAGTTCTTAATGTTTTAGTTCTTAATGTTTTTATTCACTGTTATGTTCTCACTAGTGAATCAAATGATTTCGAGTGGGGTTTTAACATTTATAGATCATTAAGCTATTGGGTAGAGTGCAAGTATAGCTTACACTACACGGTGTGGGAGGGCATGAAATGCCACGTGACAGACACGTCAGCAGTGTAAAATTACCCCTTCAAGGCCAAAAAAACACAGGGTGCGATGGGGGAGTGGAACGTTGGCGTGGTGTGACACGTGACATACAATTTCAAATTTAATTTCTATCTAAAAAACAAGAAAGAAAATCAATAAAAACCCCACCACCCCATCAAGACAATACACCTCATCACCATCATCCCCTCCACGCCGGTGGAGTTTTCCGCGCCCTCACCACGACGCCATTTCCCACGCCACGCTTGGGTTGGTGTAGCGGCGTGGTTGAGGCTCCACGCCATCTTCCACGCTGCCACACCTTGTGGTCTTAAGGTTATCGACCTGAGCTAGAGCTCAAGTAGGCTTGATTCCACCCTATTTGTAGCCTTGTGTATGGAGCCAATGTTGCACCGGAATGGACCCTTAGTTAATGAAAATGACTCATTTTTTGAGCAACAAGCAAAGCTTTAATTAATATGCTTGATTGGCAGTAAATGTAAGAATGAGCAAGAGAGCTATGAACAAAGCTCTTGTGGAATCAACATCTTTGATTGGTGCAAGCCTATCTTCTCCAACGTCTATTTGAACGAAAGCTTTCGTTAATCATAGTTTAATACTTTAATATGTGATGAAACATTGGTTAACCGGAGGGGGTTAATTCACTGGTCTCGTCAAGTAGGGTTAATCCCTTCTTTCCGAGGATCGGTGTCCGGATCGTCCGCTGACCTGTCTCCTGCACAAGGAAACACACCGTGACTCGTAACAAGGAGGATGGGGGGGGGGGGGTGCTTCTTGACAGTCCTTGTTACCACTCTCCGGCGTGAGAATCAGTATTTGCTTGAGAGCAAAGTGTGTGATAGTAGTGAGTGTGAGAGAGAGAGCAGATAAGCGATACCTCAAACCTGGTCCGTGATGGGTATATATAGCCGAAAAGTGCAAGAGGGTAATTGAGTGGCTAGATTGACAACGCGCAGCCCCTTGCAGGCGTGTCAGACGCGTAGGTCACGGAGGTGATGCCACGTCCTGCTATGGCTGTCAGTCTGTTCGCCAACGTTGCATACATGTGGGCTGGACAGGTGACTGCTGTCAATGCCACTTGCTGTTTTGGACACTTGAGCCAAAGTGTCAGTCCCACTTGCGTCGTCAACAGGATGCAGTGCTGGCCGCATCTCTGTCGTGTGGCCGCGTCCCTTGTCTTGACGGAAGTATCTATAGGATGCGGTGCTGGGCCGCATCGCTATGTGCGGTAACTGCGGTCGTTACCGCGTCCCTTGTCGTGACGAAAACAGCTGTTTTCATACACGAGGTAAGTCTTCTCATCACTTGACCGATTTGAACAATTGACCGCGTTCGCTCGTGCCCGCATGAACGCAAATAAGTCTTTGTTGATGGGAGTATTTGGTAAAGGTGATGGTCACTCGCGACCGCTTTGGTGTGAGATCTGGGACCATACCTCTTCAATATGCATGTTTTAAAATGGTTTATGCAATTTGTTTTTTCATATACATAATGAAAAAAGAAAAAAAATTATTAACATAATATGAATGTTTCTTCAATAGAGTTGGAGCATATAATTCGACATATATGCATACATGTGAAACTAGATAGACCACTATGTATTCGGTTTCATTAGAGAATTCAACTAAAGGTCCGCCAATATCACACATAGAATTATTGTATTTTTTTTTTTAATAACAATAATTCATTAGTGCTCGCTGAAAGTTTGGTTCGTCTGTAGCACTAACAAACATTCATTAGTGAATGGATGAGATTAAATGAGTGGTAAAATTGTAATATATGTTTTGTTGTTTGTTTTCAAAATATTTAAGGTATTAAAACATATATTACAATTTTACCACTCATTTAATCTCATGCATTCACTACTTTCTGATGGCCCACGTTGCTTCTCGCACTTTGTAGACTAAACTCACCACATGGATACTAATTATATTATTAACTATATAAATATATATATGAAACTAATTTCGGATGTTATTTATCATTTTCGAAAAATAAAGAAAAAATTACACGGTTGGTCCCTGTGGTTTCTGTCAAATTTCAATATTGGGTACTAATTGTTTTTTTGTTGCAAAATCAGGTATTAACGTTCTAATTTGTCACAATGTTGAGTACTAAGGTCAAACATTGTCACAATGTTGAGTACTAAGGCCAAACCTTGTTAGCTTTTTTGTTAAGTTTTACTAAAATGACTAAAATACCCTTTAATAGTTAAAGTTTTTAGTCATTTTGTAAAACTTAGAAACTGCAGGGACTATAAGTTAAATGACCAAACTTGTTAAATCAAACAAAAAGAAAGCCCGCCTTTCAGGGGGTCTTCTCCGGCAAAGTCGTCGGTTCCGGCAATATCAGATCCGTAAAATTTGCTCGTTTAACTTGTTTTTTTCGTATAAAATTCGTCGGTTCCGGCAATAATCAAAACTATCAACTCGTTTCTTTCACGTATAAACTACAAATTATGCTTATCCGCTAACCCGTTTAACTCCGAAATTCTCATCATCCTCTCAATTTGTTATATCTTTAATTCGAATTTAAATAAACGCCTCTTGACCCGATGCGACCTCATTCCCACACGATTTCACAACCAATTTCACATCTACAACTGCTATTTGTTCGTTATATCATACAGAACCAAAGCCCCATATTTATTTCAACTTACAAAACTGATCACTTCGTTTTATATGCATATATGCTATGGCGTTAATTGTCTCAATCTTTGTGTTTTTTTTTTTTTTTTTTTTTTTTTTTTTTTTTTTTTCAGATCCTTCAAACCGATTCTGGAACAGATATCAAAGTAGGCTGAAACTGATCGGCAAGTATAAGTATAATCTCTTAACCCTCTTTAACAGTAGAAGAAATGTTATGTGATAATATTTGTTGTTCTACAGATAGACAACAAACAAAGACTTTCCATGCCCGGTTCTTCATGCATCAGGCCCGGTTGGGCGGCCAAACGTTAGCCGTTAGGGCCGGGCCTTTGGAATTTTTCGATATGGGTTTTCAGGCTAAACCGGACCTAGAACAAGCCAACAAGCTCTAATATAATTTTTCGATCCCAACGCATTTGTGTACCTCAAAAATGCAACTTCTCAGTGGAAAAACAGTCGTTAAACGATGGTCTTTGATTTGCAGTAAATGAAAGGATGAGCAGTAGAGCTAGGCACAAAGCACTTGTGGAATCTGCAGCTTTGATTGGCGCAAGCGTGTTGCAGGTGTACCTTCTCATACGTCTGTTCAACCGCAAAATCGGGTTGTCCAGAGTTTAATGTGGCTGAAATGCTTATCACTAGTTTGTTACAATTAGTCATGAGCTTTAAATATTTGTGATTTTATGAATTTTAAAGATCAAAATAATTAGATTTAGTATTATATGTAACTAGGGGCTTGGTTTTAAAAACGACCACAAGGCGGTTGCACAAAATTTTTTTAACGGCCAACGAATCCTCCAAATGGGCTAATGGCGAAATTCACCACATGGAGGTGGTTATGCGATTTCACATTTACATTTATCTGTTTTTATTTTATTTTTAGTGTTTAAAAGTTAACAAGTTAAAATATAATCTATAAATAATTTATTTTAAAAAATTACCATCAAAAGCGTCTCTCACGTTAAGCCCTCATCTCACACCTCGGCTTTTGGTACCTAAACGCCTCAAAACAGCAGTGTTTATTTTCTTAAAACCAAGACGAGGGTTGCCAAATCCGGTTACCGATTTTCAAAATTGGAATGGACTTTTTATTTTTTATATTTTTCAAATTATAAAAACTAAAGTTTGTTCGGTACGATAGGACCGAACATGTTCTAAACCAAACCCAAACCCAAACCATACGAAACCAGATTAGATCAATCCTTTTCCCATCCAATAGTTTGTATATATAAGTTTCCGGTCGGTTTGGTCCCTTCCGCTCCAAGTTCGACCCAATCAACAACCCTAGATTGCGGGTGACACAGCATAAACCTACCAAACATCAGAGTCACTACATTATATAACAGTTCTACCCCAAAACCAGGATTTATGTATGTACACTGTCTAAAAAAACAAACCATTTGTCAGTTATCTATATTTTACCATTCATATATTGCCCTTTGGGGAGCTTACGAGCTGCTTCAGCTTCGTTCTTACCTTCTTTTCTTCTTTTCAGTGTGCACTTGCTTAAAGAACCGGCTCCAGAAGTCTTGACTGTTATTTCGTCATACCATTTAACGTTGGTCACAACTGCACGTATTACAACTTCAGTTTTCGGCGATGTTAACATTTTTCTCTCGATAACGGAGTTCTGCCCACAAGATGAACTTTTTATTGCTTTAGATTTCAGTTTTCCAAAAACGTGATCTCTATCGCGTGTCAAATCGTCTTTTGATGCCTGCATATGAAGCAAAATTTGTCAATATATTCTGTAAATTAATAGTCTAACGAAAAATAAAACATGCATACATAATTACATGTGGAATAAAATGAAGAAATTCGTACGTGAAAATCGATAGGGATCTTTATTCTGCTGCATGCACATCCACAGCCCTCACTGAAGTTAACTTTCAAGATGACATCAAATGGTTCAATTTTCCAAACGGTTCTCCTGGATTTTGACAAATTTAAACATGAACTTAGTAGGCCAACAAAGATTTATCTTTGCATTTTATTTAGCATAAAGAGTAAAATGCCATTTTCGTCCCTGAGGTTTGGCCATTTTTGCAATTTTCGTCCAACGGTTTATTTTTCCACATCTGGATCCAAAAGGTTTGATATCTTGCCATTTTCATCCGGCTCGTTAACTCCATCCATTTTTCTCTGTTAAGTCAGGGGTATTTCCGTCTTTTTTGTTTAACTTAAAGGGCAATTCGGTCTTTTTCAGCGGTATTCGGTCTTTTTACATAAGTGAAAAATATCAAATTGCCCTTTAAGTTAACAAAAGGCCCAAACTATCTACACACCAAGTGTGTAGATAGCCACACCCAAAAAGGTGTTTTTTGTCTTATACGCACACCCTGCAGTGTCGATCTGTGGCCAAAGCGTGGCGTTTTGGTCCGGTCAACTAGACAAAGACTGACGGGTGTCTGACGGGTCTGTTGACCGGACCAAAACGCCGAGCTTTGGCCGCGTTAACCAGACAAAAGACTGACCAGTCAGTCTTTTGTCACGCGGCCAAAACTCGGCGTTTTGGTCCGGTCAACAGACCTGTCAGACACCCGTCAGTCTTTGTCTGGTTAACCGGACCAAAATGCCGCGTTTTAGCCACAGCTCGACACTGCAGGGTGTGCATATAGGACAAAAAACACCTTTTTGGTGTGCCAATAGGCAAATGGGTGTGTGAATAGGTACCCTAACAAAAAAAGATGAAAATGCCCCTAACTTAACAGAGAAAAATGGATGGAGTTAATGAGATGGATGAAAATGGCTAGATTTCAAACCTTTGGGATCCAGATGCGGAAAAACAAACTTTGGACGAAAGTCGCAAAACTGGCCAAACCTCAGGGACGAAAAATGGCATTTTACTCTAGCATAAAATACCAATGTGCTTTCACCTTGTCCTATAAGACAGATAAAAAAGATAAACCGTGCGCACAATAAACATATATTGTAACGCAAGTCTTGAACTTTACCTTTTAAGCTGAAAAGGATACTTATCTAGAACAGCCTCTTTCATGGTGTGGTCTGAAAACGATACCTAAAATGCAATTCCATGTGACAGGTCAGCGAACCACAAATTCACTATAAATCAAAAAAACAGATTCCACCATTAATATAGAATAACCTAGGGTCTCGATAAATGTTTAATGTGTTTGTTTTCTGAAGTTTGTTTTTAATTCATACAACCTTCTAAATTGTTTGTATTCAAGGATTTAGATAAGTTTTTGTAATAACATTACTTTTGCAATCGTAATTAACATATTAGTTGTCTTTCATGTTTCAAACACATCGTGTACTCATCTTTATTATATTTTTAAAGATAACTAATTTGTTATTTAAAACTATGAAAACAATATTATTACAAATTTACAATTATACCTCGATGGACTTTATGAATGGGACCAGAGCCCTCTTATCATGTACACTTGCTATCCGGAGTGTCCAGTTGACATAACGCTGATCTATAAACGAAAAAAATTGGATATGAGCGAACTATAAGAAAACGGAAAGAATCATTCAAAAATGTTTCTAGGTGTGTATTTTTATTTTTTTACCATTTTCTTATACAAGCTGTAGTTAGACATGACATGTTTAGCAAAATATAAGTATTTTTGTATTTGAATAAAATAAATACTAGTTTATAACTTTACATTTTAATTTTAATGTTAGATACAGATCTGAAACTTTATTCTAGTCAGTACATAATTCTAAGGAAAAAAATGGAAAATTATGTTTTCAAAATAAATAAATATATAAAAACCTCGTATAAAATTATTATATATATAGAAATGAAAAAAGAAAAGTACCTAAACTCAATGCCTGAGTGAAAATGGTTTGAAGAAGATCTATTCTGACAAAAGGGCGAATTCGTAAATTGAGAAGGTCCATGACTCCAGCAATCACCTGCACCAAGTGATATTTAGTTTTCAGTTTTTTTTTTTAACTGATTCTGATTTTTTTTTAATTTATATTACTTTCATACAGCACCTTGTCTACAAATCCATGAATGACCAAACTTGCTTTCTTGTCTTTTGGAGTTTTCTGTAAAAAGAAAAAAAATAAAAACAAAATAGAAATGAGAAAAGAATAAGATAAAATTCTGAAACTACTTATCAAAAGAAGAAATCTTGAAATAAATACCTGAAGATTCACAATAACAAACTTGCCACCACCACGAAGACACCTCAGAGGCAAATTGCATGCGGGAGTTATTTGTAAACTGAACAGAGTAAAAATTACCAATATACCCATAACGGATTCATATTTTTACGGTCCAACCATATGCATTTTTAGTTACCTGGTACCCAGGCATAATACAACATCGGCCCGGTCACAGTGCACCTCAGCTGGATTCATTTCTTCAAAGGGCAATGCATCCTGCACGAGCACACAAAGCATTCAGAAATTGATTAAAAAATTTCATCTTTTTTGCACTAAAATTTTATCAACTGAATGACTGATAATATACTTGCAACTGTAGTCTAGCATTCTAGTTAGGGCTACAAACGAACCAAACTTTCAGCGAGCAGTTCATGAACCGTTCGGCGGGAAGTTCATTTGTGTTCGTTCGTTTAATAAATGAACGAACATGAACAAGAAATTTTGTCCGTTTAGTTAAATGAACGAATATGTACAGAGGTCGCGTTCGTTCTTTTATGTTCGTGAACGTTCGGTAACGTGTTCGTTTGTTTGTATTCGTTTGTGTTTGTTTGTGTGTGGGGTTTTAAATTTTCATTTATATGTTTGTTTGTGGTGGATCCACTTAATGTCTGTGATGCCGAGGTTCTTCGAAATTTAATATATGTTTGTTTGTGTCCGTTTATGTTCATTAACATTTGTTTGTGTTCGCTTGTGTTCGTGTGCATTCTTGAACGTTCGTTTGTGTTCGACCTAAAATTAACGAACGAACACGAACAAGTTCATTCTTTAATGAACGAATACCAACAGAAAATCCCGTTCGGCAAGTGTTCATGAACTGTTCGTGAACATGTGTATTTCCTTAACAAATGAACACAAAAAACCAAAACTAATGTTTGCTTAGTAATCACTTCAACGCATTAATAAATCCAAGATCAAAACAAATGAACACAAAAAACCAAAACTAATGTTTGCTTAGTAATCACTTCAACGCATTAATAAATCCAAGATCAAATAAAAGCAGATAATATGACAATCAGAAAGATTATTGTTTTAGTAGAAGCAACAAACAATACCTCCCAATCAAGAACTGTGTCCTTAAGTCTAACATCACAATCACCATTGGAGCACCTTCGTGGTGTCTCCTTTAGTCCAACCGATTCAACCTCAAAGTCTCGAAAATACCTTCGCATGTCAAAATGATAAAAGTGACTTCTTAGAAATTAGTTTCCAAAAATCTTAACTAAGGAAGTTTTTATGACAAGTGAAAAGACTTTAAACCCTATATTCTTATTTCAACATAGGGGCGGAAATTCCCAACAGAAAATAAATAGATTAGGGTTGGGGCTAAACAAGTTTGAATCATATATAGATTGACACTACTAATTCGTTTAATAATTGGAGTTTGAGTGTTTGACCTAACCAGTCTGGTTCCATCCCGTCAATCCATTCAAAGCTAGAAATTAAAATTATAAACCATAGTTCAGTCCACCAACTCATTTAACTGACCAAACTGTTTACAACCCATTTAACCCGCCAACGTATTTGACCAGTGATAATCGGTTATAGGTAAGGGTGTGAATTTCTGACATGACCCGCAAAACACGACACGAACCTAACACGAAATTCATGGATTTGGGTTTAGTCTAAACGGGTTCGGGTCAGTTTCAGGTTGAACCCGTTTAGCAATACGGGTCGGGTTGGGTCAACCCAGTTAGGTTGGCGGGTTAACCCGTTTAACCCATTTATATTATATTATATTATATTTTTTTAGAATATCTTTTATTTCATAAATTGAATTTGGTGAGTATTTTATGCCATAATTATAACTTAAAAAGAGATACTAATATAAGATTTTAAAATTTAAATGTAACTGTATTATATACATTTGTGTTTTTTGTAGTAAATTTTAGTTTTAATATATTAACTTGCAGAAAAAAA